>CM062817.1:644305473-644641187 GCA_031772625.1 Pinus tabuliformis
CATTATATCTATAGAGTTTGAAACATTTTACTTAATATAAGCATTGAAATATTTTATTTATAACTCGTATTCAATTTGTATTGTTATTAGTATTTATATATAACATATTAATTTTATATTATGAATTGAATTGAATAAACTAGACATATCCATTTTTTTAATCTTATTAAAAAATAATTTAAATTGTTTTACTTTCAATTACTTCTTCTCTTTAATCATTAAATTATTGTATTCTTATATATGTTAAAAAACTTGTTTTTATATATATATGATATTAGAATAAATTAATTAGCATAAAGATTCAAATAGTTTATATAAGTTGTACATTGAAATATTAAGAATTATGCATCTTCTTTTATATATATATATATATATATATATATATATATATATATATATATATATATATATATATATATATATATATATATATATATATATATATATATATATATATATATATATATATATGTTGGAAATAATACTGAGAGGTGGAGCGGGTGGTGGGGGGGGTGCGAATCAGTATTAGAAAATCAATAACATTTTCATTTCCATAATCAGATTCATATACGCTACTTCTGTGAAGGGAACTTGCATGTACACGCAACTGTATTAAAGCCAACTGGCGTATATCCAACAAACTTATGATTCAGTTAATTCATCATATGTTGATCTTTAATGAGTGCATCAGTACTTTATTAACCATATAAACAGTAATCAAATGTAGTAAAAATAGAACAGACCATCACAAATAAGAAACACACATGAACACCAAGATTTAAGGTGGAAACCCAATGCCAGACAAAAACCACCTGCTATTGTCTTCATTAATATAAGAAAAACTTGTTTACAATCTTGTACTGGTGCAGATTCATACCAGTATGTAGGCACCCACCTGTAGAAGGCTATAATCTTCTCTCTTTTTCTAGCTACTATTGGAAGGGAGATATAATCCCCTAGCTCTCGTATTAGCTGATATGTTTACTAGTATGTAGGCACCGACCTATAGAAGGCTATAACCTTCTTTCTTCCTATAGGGACCACGTTTCATAAATTTTCATACAGGATACTCTTGGAACACAATACCACAATCTAAAGGCAACATTTCATCCAATTTTCATACTCGACCCATCAACAACATTGAAGCTCAAAATCAATCACCACTAAACATTCAGAATATTGTCATCAAAACACAGTCACCAGAATCACAGAGCACAACCCAGAACTTTGGAACAACCACTAGAACCCACTGTAAATTCAAATATCATATCTCATAATGTATATGCTACTCTAATGAATCGAAATAGTGTGTATACACACTTTAACCAAAGCCAACCAGCATATGCATCTGTAAATAATTTTGTAGCTAAGACTGACTTCATTTATACCCAGATCATAACATTTACAGAATAACCCATGTGTCAGTATTCAGATCTAGACTATACATAATCAAACCAGATAATGATAATTCATTTCAAGCCTTAAGATCATGATCCATCAATAGATCGTATCCCTTCATCAATCGCTAAGGTTCATCCTCGATCCATATCAAGCAAAGCACCATAAGCCGATAACCTGCATACTAGATCTCACATTTCATTAGATATTCGATGCTTGCACCCCTAGCCTAACGATCTTCTCCTCCTTTTATAGTTTTAGGCCTTTCTCAATACCATGGACCAAAACCACTTAGGACCAATACCTTGGACCAAATACCTAGGGTCAATACCTCAGACCAGATACCTTCGACCAATACCATGTACCAACCACCTCGGACCAGAAATGTATTTTCCCAACATATACACGCTTTTCCTTCTGTGAAAGTGCATGTGTACGTATACGCTACTTGTGTTCAGTGAACCCGTGTGTATATGCAACTTTTTCAAGGTGAACCTACGTATACCTCTCTTTCCTCATTCTCTGTAGTCTGATCTATAATTCTTTTCTTGTTAATCTTCTACACTGTGAACTATCATCTGAGTGAGTTGCCATCAAGGACAACACCTGTACCATAATGCCAACAATATATATATAGTTTAATTACTTAATTTTTAAAAGTTGACCTAAAATTCAGAAATTTAAATATTTTATTTATTGATCAGTAAACTACCATGGATATTTCACTAGAAAATTTGTCGTAATAGATATGATAAAATTATTTTAAAAATATGAAATTCTACACTATACAATTTTATTTCCTTTTACATTTATGGATATGTATATTACTATTCATAGTGCATGAATGTGAATTAAATTTATGCAGGAAATAGAGAATAGTCTAATAAATGCTCACATGTCCACATTTCACATAAGATATGACCCGAGAAATCCTTTCAAGAGAAAGATCCAGTAGGAAAGTGAGGTCTCTCTACTCTCTTTCTCTGAATAATTTTTTTTATGAGTATAGTGAAGTAAGGTCTATGGCCTGTGAGATACTATAGTGCACAAATATATTTTTGTTCTCTATCTCCTATCCCTCTTGGCTACATTTTCTACTCAACCATGGAAAAAATTCACTCAAAATAATGGAATCCCCATTCCTCCTAGCAGCTCAGTTATACCACAATGTTATAGGCTACTAGTGGTTAGGTTTGACTACCTCAACTGTTAACCAGAGTTACAATATAAACACATCTAGATTCTTCTCCATCTTGATTGTGTGGCTATTACCTTTGTCATGAATAGTGGGGGCTCACTTGGTATATTCTCAAACTATGGTGGTGAAAACATTAATGTAAACTTCTAAGTCAAATAACTTTTGCATACATACGCTAATTAACATGATTATTGCACTGTTAGAAAGGTCTATCTCTATAGTATAGGAAGAATCAGTATGATAGTAAAGAAATAATGTTTTACACTAGAAATACATCATTTAATGCCTTAAAATGCTCGTGGAAAGTTCAAGACCATGATTTTCCAAACTGGGTCCCATCGGTAAAATGGACATGGGAGTTTATTCTTTCACATTTTATAGTTTGAAAGCATTGGCATGGATGATAAAAAATATAGGGATGTCATCCATACCACACATACCCATTTTGGGAGGCTTTTAGTTCCCAAACACTTCTACTGCATGAGGTGGTGAGTTTTTTTCTCAACATTTTCTCAAGTGTACCATTTAGCTTTTCCTCGACTTTGTCCTTTCAACTGAATCTACTATAGGTCATGTTTCCTTTATCTTATACTTTTGGACCTCTTTTTCGATATTTTATCTTCTATCAAATTTGCCTAAACATCTAGTGCCAAATCCTCTACACAAGGTAGGGCATACTCCTCTTATTAATATAGCATGGAAGGATAATAGAGCTTTAAATTCTCTACATTAACAATTTAGTGAATGAACGAATATGGTGGTAAATTGAGTTGATAGGAATTATCACCCACATTGTCCAGTATCTCAAGGGGTCCATAGTACAAAGCCTTGATTTTCTTACAAGGCCCCAATAGCCTCTCCTTGTTCAACTATAGCCATAATTTGTCTCCCACCGTGAATGAATTCTTTATCCTATGTTGGTAACTCTTAGCTTTATATTTCTCTTATGACTTATGTAGTGTCTCTCGTACCTGTATATGGATCTGCCTTATCTTTTCTATAAAAAATTTAGCCCTCAAGGCATCTCATGTAAGATCTCCCCTCACTCATCCTTGCTTTTCGTATGGAATATTCAAAGGTGAAGGAGGAAATATCAAAAAAGAATTTCAAATGGGAAATTTCTTGTAGAAGTGTGGACTACTTTGTTGTAGGAATGTTGCATGTATAACAAATTTTCATCCCAGGTCTTCAGATGCTTCTAGTTGTACCTGCTAAAAAGTTGCACCAAATTCTTGTTGATTGCTTCTATTTAACCATCTTTTTTTTATGGAATGAAATAAATCTCTTCAACTTTTTTTCCATATTCCCCAAAAATTTAGTCCATAATGCACTGAGAAATCTTGTGTCACTGGCTAAAATGATGTTCCTTGGCATCCCAAAGTGCACCATTACTTGTATAAAGAACAACTTTGTTGCATCTTACACATTGATGGTATTTTTATAGGGAATCTAAACACATGTTTAATTGAACCTATCAACTACCATGAATAGGTAGTCATGTCCCTTCCTGCTTGTTGGTAAACCTCCCATAAATTATATGGAAATGCTTTTCCAAGGACAAATGGGTATAGTAAGGGATGATGTTGACATTTTTTTTCTAGGTTTCTTGTTACAAAAAAGAATGCACCCTCTTATGACTCTATCTAGTCGATTTTGCATCTTGGGCCAAAACACATGCATCTGCATGTTTTCTATGGTCTTCCCTACACTAAAGCACCATGCAACATTGGAAGTGCTGGCCTCTCTAATTCACTAAAATCACTCACCTTTAGGAAAAAATAGCTTGTGATATCCATCTTTTTCTTGTGGTTTCTGAAGTCATAATGACTAAGATATTTTAATTAGTAGTTCAAAACACTGGTAATAATGGCAGGTTCACCAAGTTGTGGTTGGAAAAAGAACTATGATAATGTAATTATTTGTGTTGGAATAATAACTAAGATTGTTGAAAGGAATTAGAAGGGAAGAACAAAATTGGATTTAGGTCATTATCTAGATCCATAGTCATGGATAAAGGGACTAGATTATGAAAAGTGGAAAAATGTTGAACTTACCGAAGTAACTCCGAATAAAAATCCTCTTCGAGTAGAACTATGTGATTTTCTCGATTAGTAGAGAAAGGAATATAGGAAAATAACCCAGCGTGGGGGAAATAAAACTAGAAAGGGTGGAAATGCATTGTAGCAGAAAATGGTGGGATTTAAGGGAATTAAAAAAAAAAAAAATGGTTTCTCAGAGAAACAAAACAATCCTAGGCAATCACGATAAGGAAATTCCCAACAAAATGGGATGTCATTTTAGAAATTTGATGTGAAAGTAAAATATAAATAAAACCTATACCAGACCAACAGAGGTTGTTGGTTCTAAATGAAGGATTGATCTTAGCTCAGGGGGAACTAGGAGACATGGTGGAATCAGTTAGGAACATTAGTTCCGCTCTAGGTAGATGAGAGTTCAGAGCCCACAATCCACTACATTTGAGCTCATCACACCTTGTGAAAGTTGAGCATAATAAATGAGAAGGAAGGAGATTGTAAGTATCCTTCCAGAATTACGTATGGAACAATAGTACTACCTAATGAATATAGCTACCATACTATTAACATGAAATCACATTAACACAACAAAATAGTCCAGAGGAACTCTAGTTACATTTATGCCAGTGAGAAATAAGCTCAGAAAAGGAATTAAAAAATATCCATGTAGCAAGCTAATGAGCTTAAAGTAAGTTGAGAGAAATTCTATTTGAATATATCTATGAAAATACACATGTATACAATAAACCAAGAATGCTAGGACAGTGAAGTAAATCTAAATGAAAATGCAATCATAAAAGGACTAATGTAAACCCACATGAAAATCAAGTATCATGGTGTATATTGATCAATGGAATGGAAACAGATGTCACAAGCTATTTAAGTATCCCATTACAACATTTCTAGTACTAAACCAAGGCACTTAGGAGTTGAGCACTCTAGAGCCTCTTCCCAATTTCAACAAAAAGGAAAACAAACAAAAGGGGAAAACTCATAACGATCATGATGGAATAGGACTATTCATTAACCATGAATCATAATTGTAATAGAAACCCCGACTGTAGCAAGAGGAAATACAGAGTAGCAAATAATAACAACTTTTAATATGATACAGGACAATTCATGCAAAGAAGAACAAAGTGCCCCAAATCAAGTTATATTAACCAAGGCAGTTACCATTTAAAAGAGAAAAAAATATAAAAGTGTTCATATAACTCAGACAATAACGCCTTGAAGGTAGAGTATTAGATTTATCAACCTCATAAACCCAACAAGGTGAGGGATGTCCTTGTCAAACAGAAGGTACAAAGAAATGTCCAAATAAATTACAATATAGTGAATTTCCTACAAGAATTTGAAGATGTTGTTAAGAGAAAAAAAAAAAGACCTTAAAAACAACTTGGACTGTAACAAATTGCATTGTGTGATGGCACCTATGAAGGCTGAACTTAAACTCATTTCGATAAATAGGGAAACCAAAGTAGAGGAACTTTCTTTGTAGGAAACACAAGCAGGAAAAAATCCGTTAGGAGAGCTAGAGATTCTAGGACCGACCTGGTAGTGGAGCACAACGTAGATTTAGCTCGATGATTATTAGAGAAAGTATTTAGTAATCCCAATAGGGGTCCCCAAGGGTTCAAAGTTACCTTCCATGAAACAATATTATAACATTCAGTTACTAAATCAAAAATACCTTCATGAAAGAAAAATAAATTAAGAAACAAAGGAACCCATTTGTCCAGCAAATACCTTTGAAGAGCTTAGGGACCACTACTCGCTGGAGTGGGTACCTACAAGAATATTAGGCTTGGCGAATGCAAAGCTAGAAATCAAATTCATATGGAAAATTGTTAAAAGGTTGAAGGTAAATTAACCCACATCATCATGTGCAAGGGCGAAGTCCATGGTGGGAGATGCACTGACCTTTCCAAATCCTATACCAAAGGTAAACTTGGAGAGAAGAACAAAAGATATTTTAAGGGTATTATAAAAACAAATACAGAGAAACACTGAATTCACAGAAAAAAATAGCAATAGTTACCTTAAATGTTGGTAGGCCATAAAACCATGAAACCTTGTAGGCGTAGGGAACCAAGCTAAGAAGGACGCACATGAAAACCCTACGCCACTAGGGTTGTCGCCATGGAGAACTGCCATGAAACTTGGAATAATTTCCTTAAGCCTCTGACACTCGGGAGCCTTACCTTAACCATAAATAAAGAAAATATAGGTGCAAACAACCATGGAATGGAACCTAGAGAGCTGCAACAGGCGACGATGAGAATGAGGTAAGGCTTAAGGGTTTCATGCACTTAGGGTTGGAGGGTGTATTGTGAGTTGTCAATCTACAACCAAACGATCACCACCCTTGAAGTCCTTTCAACCAACGTGTAGTCAACCAAGGAAGCCAGGTACGTGGGGAGGGTAAGACCACATGGCCCAAGGGATGTGGCACTGTTCTATTCATTGGGGGTACCATTGGGGCCTAAGAGACCATTGAATGCACAGAAAGTAAGGGTAGAGAGGTGCACCCTTTAATAAAGAAGGTTAATTCCAAAGCATAAAGAAGTAAGTTAATGCAAAATCATATAAATCGAATGCCATAGTATAAGGGGGGCGCTATCACTGATGAACCTATATTTAGCATACTAGCTTATGGTGGGTTGGGGGAATGTAGTCCCCATTAAGGCTTGATGGTTATAGCCATGGAAGGGTGTTCATAATTTAGATATAGTTGATTAAAAATTAATAAGGAAAATTCATGGGGAAAATGGAGATCCTAATGCATAGGGAGTATGGTGATCAGGTTGTAAGAGCGGTGAAGTACAAATGAAAAAAACCATTCCTTTACAGAATTTACTATATATATGGTGGGGAAATACCATCCGTTTCCATAAATAATAATAATAATAATAATAATAATAATAATAATAATAATAATAATAATAATAATAATAATGTTTCTATAGATAAACAAAAATTGAGTTGGGGTTCATGACAAATGGAATTAGAGGTGAGATTTCTACATTGGGCTGACGTAGAGTTACCACCACTGGTTACAATAGCAGTATTCACAATAATAAGAAATGTTTGATAATGAAAAGTTTTCTTGTATACATGTATCTCTCTCTGAGTGAAGAATGGAGGATATTCATCCAGATACTACATGAGGGGAAGAGTTGTGTTATGTTCCTATACCAATAGGTGTCATAATTTATGATTGACTTAGTTTATCTCTATAATATGTACATACCTTTGCTTTCTGCAAATGTTTTCCATATTAAAAAATAATAAAAAATTAAAAAATGTAAAGAGGCTATGTCCTAAAAGAAAAATCAAAGGACAAAATGAGTAAAAGGTCAAAAAAGAAGAAAATAAACCCCAAGGAAAAATAAAAATACCATGAAAGTGTGCAAGTCAAAATGCCACTACCATTTACTTTGATGTAAAACAAAAGGTTGTATGCAGCTTGTCACTTATGCCATAATCCATGAATGGTCAAATAGTGTAAACTTGGCTATTTCATGTTTTGAATTTCTTGTTTATAGATAGAGAATAAAATCTAACCAAACATTTTAATCTTGGGAGATAAGTAGATAGGTAGAGTAAATAAAAGGATCTCAATAGTTTAATCTGAGCCCTTGATAAGGATAGACTTAGATAGATTTCCAGTGTAAAGGAAAAGAAAAGTTTGATAAGGGTTTTCCAGTTTAAGTGCACCCTAATAAAAGTAGAAAAAATTGCAGGATGTGTAGGGGGGTAAGTAGATGAATGGTTGCTGGATTAGGTATGATGGATTGTTAGTTAAATCTCATATCATTTTCTTTCATCATCACATCACTTTGACAAGCATGGATGACAATGAGACATTTACAAAGTCACATGATTAATTTCCTCATTCATTTTACCCCTTATTGTAACTAATTTCCCACAAATAATAAATAATCAAGAGTACCTAGAGCCTTAAGTTAAAGGGGCTCAAATCATTTCTCTAACTTCTGGATGGACTAAACCCTCGGTCCAATAGCTTATAAGGTCTAAGTGCTAAATCCCCTTACCAACATTCACCCCCTTCATCATTCACTCATTCTCCCTAAAAACCCCCTTTTTCCTAAATTAAAATCACTATTTGCAAAGGAAAAGTAATTACCCCACAAACACACCTAAGCCTAAGTTATAATGTTCAAATGTGGAAATGTCAATATATATTTTAGATACATTTTACTTAGCACATGTTCATTTCCATTTCATATTAATTCTAACTTTATTTATTTAAATCCTGAAAGTAAAACCTTTACCCGTATATATTTATTATTAAAATTCCATATGTTAATATCCTGCCCCAATGGTTTGAAAGATAAACCATAGTAATGAAATAATTAGATGGGTTAATTAATCAATCTATGATTAATTAAGAACCATAACCCTCTGCCATGTCAAAAGGGATTAATTAATCAAACAGTGATTAATTAACGGCCTCACCCCAATTAGCTAACTCGCGATGTCATTAAACCACCCTAACTCATAATTAAAATCCTGTCGATCCCCTCTATTAACTCCCTGATCAAACCACACTCTCGATCACCATACGATCTGACCCCTTTAGATCCAACAGCCAACACTCATATCGGGTGGCCTTCGATGGCCAACCTTTACTCGCCTGATGTGAGCAGTTTCACTATTCACCCCATCACTATGTGGCACTCGATGAATGGAATCGGGCAGCCTACCCCTAATACAGCCAAGTACCCAAATGCTATGTGAAATAAATCTCTTACCGACCGCCTGCTACATGACAAACCGTCTACTGTTCAGTTCACGCCATATTTTAAAAGTTTTTTCGTTAAAGTTCAAACCCCAAGAACACAGGTTTTCTCGCCCTTCGCCCATTCTACTATGTAAACTTATGAAACCCTTATGCTCCACCTAAAGCTTTTTCTAACTAATTCAAGCATGTTTTACCTCTTGAAATCATTAGACTTACTCCATAGACCTATAAAGCTCGATAAAGCCAATAATGACCCTCCTTGTCAGCCCAACGTTTTCCTAACAGTTTGTTTTGTTTTACAGGTGATAAAAAGGTCATAGCCTTGGATAAACAATCTTAATACTAGTCATAATACCTGTTTACTTCGAGATTGTTATCAAGTCTATTCAAATAGAGATGGAAAATAAAACATACAGTAAAAATACAAGCAAGGGAAACATGGAATTGAAAGGATTTACTGTTGAAACAAACAATAAAAATCTAAAATATACAGTGAAGATAAAAGGACACAGTAAAGAACAATCAAAGTGTATCAGGATTAAAGATTATCAGATTGAAGACCAAATCAAGTAAATCAGCTAGCATGAAGATAAACAACATGGAAGACAGTTACAGACCATACAAATTCATGTCAAAGTGAAGACAAATGAAAAAACAGAATGGTAAAAGTAAAATAGTAAAAGTAAACTTGGATGCAGTAAGGGTTAAACAAAGATGAAAGCACATTCACCAGCAACAATGAAGTTTATCCAAAGTAAAAGTAAAAAATAGTTAAAAGAAATTTAATGTTAAAAGATGAAATTAGAGCAGAAATGGTACATTCTTTAGAAATTTCCTGTTTAAGTCATAGTTTTGCAGAAGCTATTGTGGCCAATCCAAGAAGTATTTTGAAAACATGAAGGAGGTTTTTGTTCCTAACATACCAATCTACAAAAATATATTTCACCTTTTACACAGGTATTACCAAAAGGGAGATAATTGCATGTCCTCACAGCCTATGTTTCAGTTTGTGCAAAGTCCTATTTTTGACATCTGTTTGAAGAGAATATTGTGAACATATGGAGGTGAATTTTGGTAAACCAAGAGAGGCTTATCTGAATAAAATACGTATCTACAATAACCTCTCTCAATGTTTACATATCTATCTTGGATTGAGATATACAAGCATATCATTTGACCCTAAGTTCGTAGAATTTTTGCGGCAGAATGCACAAAGGAAGGATGCAGTTAGTGACTGGGATGCCTCATCATCAACTAAGAGTTGCTATAAAATTCGACTTCCTCTTATTTTTCACCATAAATCCTTAAAATTAGTGCCAAATAGACTCATTAGTTTTGAATGTCGTTTATTTAAGTTTTATTATTGTAAAACAGTTTGAGATATTTGTAAACCAATCTTGATATTTTTTCAAGATATTTCAATTTAGAATTTGTATAAATACTTCTTCATTTGAAGTATTTTGGGTGGATTTAAAAAGCATTTCTATAGACTTTTGTTTTGAGCTAAAGGAGTTACTGTATTCAAGGCTGGACTAGTTTACTAGGTTAAATAAAGCTGAGGAAATTTCACTCGATTCATGTGCACTGTGGGAAACAAATAAGTATCATTTCTCTAAGTTTGAATATTGTTTTCCTTTATGTTATGAAATATCATATGTGTTTTCTTATAATTCTTAAAAGAAAATGAGGAATAATATCATCAGAATTAGCTTAAATTCTCTATATTTTAACAGTTTGCTTACTTAATGTTTTCTACTAAATTGCTTAAGTACGATAACTCTTAGCTGCTACCTCACTTCTGTAATTCATTCCTTCTATTGGCCCCTAGTATAGGATTCTTAATTTCCCTTGTTATTTTCTAATCTTCCCTTCTTCACCTTGATCCCTGCTAAGGATTTTTCATTACCCTTGGCCCTGGTTAAGTTCTCCATCCATTGAAACCTTTAGATTTGTCCCTCCTATGCTAGCTTGCCTTGTGAACTCTTACCTCAGCGTTTAATGATATCCTGTTAAACCTTTCCTACTTGACTCCGTAGCCCAATGGCCTAAATACCTGCTCTGCCCATCTGTTTCCTTAATTCCACCAAACAAATCAAAACAAATTCCTTAAGCATTAATAGCTAGCCTAATATCATATCAAAACAATGCTAAATTATAAAGAGAAAGCCCTCTCTGGACTTAGGTTGGCTAGAGCCTGAGTCTAAAAGATTGGTTTGTAGTTACCTTGGATCCTTTCCTTCTTTCAAATAACTTCCAAGGAAAATCTAAGTGATAACAATTTGTTTGTAGAGTTGGGAGAAGGGGGTATGTCCTCACCTGACCAGTTTGTCATGGTAATCCAAAATGTACTACAGGAACTCGGTCAACTGTGGAATAGCAATTAACAATTAATAAAATCAAGTGAAGAACAAGAGAAATTGATAAGAGAATGGACAGAGAGTTCCAGTCATAATAGTGTAGAACTAGTAGGATCAAAATAGAAATAGCTAAGATTGTCACTAGACAAATCTGAAAGGGAGGAGGAATCTAAAAAATTGGATTCTAGAAATCAGAAAGTCACAAAAGGGAAGGAACTCAGGGGGAGTTATGGAAGATAAAACCCCCTACCTTCGATGAAGAGAAAGAAGAATATGTCGAATCCTGGTTGTTCAATATGGTTAAATACTTTCAAGTGTATGAATATGAAAGAAACTTGAAAGCAAGGTTAGCAGTTTATCAGTTGCAGGGAAAAGCCACTCTCTGGTGGGAAGAGACAAAGATGGTACATATTCTAGAAGAAAATATGGTATCATGAGAATAATTTCATTATAAATTGAAAACCCTCTATCCAAATAAGAGGTACTATGATGATCGAGTGAAATAATTCCATGAACTAAGGCTGGGACAACTTACCATTGATGAATTTGTGACCAAGTTCACCAATTTTATTCAATATGTGCCTTACTTTCAAGAGGAAAATGCGAAGGTCCAAAGGTTTTTGAGCTATTTATCAGCTATGTACAAATAAATAATTGAATTTGATAACCCTAGGACTATGGATGAAGCGGTCAGAAAGGCAAGACTCTATTATCAACAATTTCGAAACCGAAGTGAGGGTTGTCAACCTTGGCTGAACAAGGATAAAAACAAGGTGGGGGCAAGATTAAAGTGGTAGAAACCTTCTTATTTAATAAAAAAATGGTAAATACCACTAGCGGAAGAAATGTAATAGGAGTGATTTGAGTTAGCCATCACAGCCATTCACAAGCTCTGGGCCTACAAAGCTAGGCAACATGAAGCATATATGGGGTAAAGAAAGGGAGAAATTAAAGTGTTGGGGTTGTGGGGAACCCCATTTGCTGCAAAAAAGTCTGCACAACCCCAAATCTATCCAAAATGTTTAGATAGCACCTAAAGCTTCTATAGTAAATGATGTGGCCCAGTGTATCCCAAGAACCAGTGCATCTCTAGAAGACCGGTAAAAATAACACCAATCTACCATAATTGAAATAAAACGTATTATACAAACTCACGTTTTGTATGTTTTAATAGACCCTAGGGCTAGCCTAATCTATATAAACACTTAGATTGTTGGAAAGTGTGGTTTAAAATCAGAAACAATTCACCATCCTTGGTTGGTACAGCTAGGCACTGGTTCTAAATGGAGAGTGACCTGTGCGGTAAGTCATGGTGTAGTAAATCTAAGTGCATATCTCACCAAAATAAATTTAAACATCCTTTCCATAGGATCATACAATCTCTTGGTAGGAATAGACTTCTTAGAACAACAAAAAGTTGTAGTAAACTATTTAGAAAAGACTATGAGTTGTGTGGACCTCTAAGAGAATTTGTTTCTGGTGAAAGGAAAACCAAAAAAAAAAATAGTTAGGAAAATAACATCCTTACAACTAAAAGAAACAACAAGAAATGGTTGCTAAGTGTATGTAGAACATGTGGAAGAGCAGGAACAATAGACTGAAGCGAGAGGATTAGACCAGCTACCAATGGTGAGATAATTCCATGATGTGTTTCCTGAAGAAATTCCCAAGATACCCCTCCAGAGAAGCCTTGATTTCTCAATTGAATTGGTGTTGGGTGCCACTCTAGTGTCCAAAGCCCCATACAGAATGAGTACCCCAAAATTGATAGAGTTGAAATTGCAACTACAAGAGTTTCTTGATAAAGGATATATTAGACCAAGCATGTCCCCATGGGGAGCTCCAGTACTATTCATTAAGAGGAAAGATGGTACACTTAGAATCTGTATTGACTATAGACAATTGAATAAGTTAACCATAAAAAATAGATATCCTCTTCCCCAAATTGATGATATGTTTGACAAAGTAAGAGGGGCAACAATTTTCTCAAAGATTCATTTGTGAAATGGATATGACCAGTCGTGCATAAAAGATGAGGATATACACAAGAAAACTTTTAGAATGAGGTATGGAAATTATGAGTTTGTAATATTACCATTCGGACTCATCAATGCCCCCGCTACTTTCATGTGTCTCATGAATAATGTACTGCACAAGTTTTTGGATCAGTTTGTGTTAGTATTTATTGATGACATTTTAATATACTCAAAGAATGAGGAGGAACACCAAGAGCATTTGAGATTGGTGTTACAAATTCTCAGAGAGCATCATCTTTATGAAAAGGGTAGTAAGTGTGAGTTTTTTAAAACTCAAATCCAATATCTGGGACATATCATCTCCAAAGAAGGATTGGCGGTGGATCCTGAAAAAATTAAAGCCATTATGAATTGGCCGATACCAAAAGATGTACCAGCAATTCATTCTTTTATGGGAATTGTTGGGTACTACCATAGGTTTGTACAAGGGTTCTCTAAGTTGGCTTACCCCATCACCTCTTTGCAGAAGAAGGGGGTTAATTTTGAATGGACAGAAAAGTGTCATAAAATTTTTGACCAATTAAAGAATATGTTAACAACAACCCCTATTCTAAAGATAGCAGACCCAAATAAGGAGTTTACTGGATATACAGATGCCTACTTTGAAATATTGGGAGGGTTGTGTCTAAACAGTAATCCACTCATATCCTATGAGTCACAAAAAAAAAAACATGAACACAATTATGTTATTTATGACTTGGATTTAGTTGCGGTCATCCATGCCTTCAAAATGTGGAGGCATTATTTGTTAGAAAAAGGTTTGTGCTGGTAACTGATCATATCAGTTTAAAGTATTTATTTAGCCAAATAAAGGTAAGCGGTAGGCAAGCCACATGGTTAACTCTCCTAAGAGAATTTGATATGGAAATTAAACACATTAAGGGAAAGGAAAAAAAATCACTGATGCATTAAGTAGATACCCTGTTTCATTTCTGGCTAATGTTGAGAGTAGCGTAAAAATAGATTTGGAAGAATAGATACAAGTAACAAGGAAGTAGGACCAAAAGTATATGGAAATTCAATTGAAGGTACACCAATTAAAGGTCATGGATACTGTAAATACAAAAGGATTAATTACCTACTAGAACAGGTTGTATGTTCCAAATGTGACAACATTAAAGAAAATGATTCTAGATGAGTTCCATATGAGACCGTATGTTGGTCATCCAAGGTACCAAAAGATGATCACCACCTTAAGAAAATAATTTTTTTGGCTAAGCATGAAGAAGGAGGTGGCATAGTACTTATCCAAATGCCTACAATGCCAACAGGTGAAGGTGGAGCATCAACATCTGGTAGGATTGTGAATCCACTACCCATACCTGAGTGGAAGTGGGAGGTGATATCCATGGATTTTATAACTGGGTTGCCTCGGACGAGACAACAACATGACTCTATCATGGTGGTAGTAGACACACTGACTAAGGCAACACACTTTATCCCAGTACAATCCACCTTTGGTACTGCCCAGATTGCTAATGTATTCATGTGGGATATTTTCAGACTACATGGAATCCCAAAGATGATAATATTGGATAGAGATGCCAAGTTTACCTCCAATTTCTGGAAGGCATTGTTTGGGAGCTTAGGTACTAAGTTGAAATTTAGTACTACATATCACCCACAAACTAATGGGAAAATAGAATGAACAAACCAAATTCTGGAGGATATGCTCTGAATGTTTGTAATGGACTAACCCACCAAGTTGTAAGAGTTTATGCATTTAATGGAGTTTTCCTACAACAATACTATCAAGCTACTATTGAGATGAATGCTTTTGAAGCTTTATACAGTAGAAAATGTCACACTCCACTCAGTTGGAGTCAACCTAAAGATAGATTGATTCTTGGACCTATGATTATGCAAGAAATGGAGCAAAATATGTGGAAAATTCAACAAAATATTAAAATTTCCCAGGACCATCAAAAACGTTATGTAGACCGAAAGAGGACCCATAAGGAATTCCAAGTGGGGGAGCATGTGTACCTGAGGGTTAAGCCTCAAAAAAGTACCCTTAGAACCGACGAGTGTGTGAAACTAGCACCTCGGTTCTGTGGACTATTTGAAATTCTGAAGTGCGTGGGTCTAGTAGCATACCAATTAGCTCTGCCTATACATGTTAAATTTCATAATGTATTTCATGTTTCATTGCTAAAAAGGTATGTTCATGATCCTTATCATATAGTTGACTAGAATGTGTTATAGGAGGATCCCTAAGGAAAATTTCTACCATAACCACCCGATATTTTGGAGTGGAAAGATAACTTTCTATGTAATCGAGTTGTGACTTGGGTTAAAGTGAAAGGGAGGCACTTTACTCTCGAAGAGGCCACTTGGTAACTGGAACACCATATAAAATAAAATTATCTTGAATGGATTGCCGTGAATATTTCCAACATATAGACACTCAGGACAATGTACTTTTATTTCAGGTGGGGAAGATGTAATATCCCTCTTTTTCTTATGGTTTGTAAAGTCATAATGACTAAGAGAGTATAATTAGTAGTTAAAAATATTGGTAATAATGGTAGGTTGGCCAAGTTGTGGTTGGAAAAAGAACTATGATAATGTAATTATTTATGTTGGAATAATAATTAAGATTATTGAAAGGAATTAGCTGGAAAGAAAAAAATAAGATTGAGATCATTATCCTAATCCATAGTTTTGGATAAAGGGACTATATTAGGAAAAGAAGAAAAATGCTAAACTTTCCCAAGTCACTATGAAGAAAATTCCTCTTGGAGTAGAACTATGTGATCTAATGGATAAGCAAAGAAAGGAATCTAGGAAAATGACCATGTGCGGAGGAAACAACACTAGAAGGGTGGAAAAACATCGTAGTAGAATAGGGTGGGCTTTAAGGTATTTTAAAAGAAAAAAAGAATCAATTTCTCAGGAAGACAAAAAAATCATAGGCTATGAGGATAAGCCGATTCCCAAAAAAAGGGACATCATTTTAGAAATTCTACTGGTAAAGTAAAATACAAATAAAACCTATACTAGACCAGTAGAGGTTGTTGGTTTTGGGTGAAGGATTGATCTTAGCTCAAGGGGAACCAAGAGATAAGGTTCATGGTTAGGATGAAAATTGTTCTAACCAATGTAATTTGGTTGTGGAAATTGGAACTCTGGTAACAGTGTGTCCATTATCCTGAATAGATTTTGTTACGAATTCTGTCATCAGATTTTATTGGGAGTCTACCATACTGTGTGGTATAAGAATTATGTTAGATTTCATTACCAGAACTAAATTTATATGCTTATTAAACATAGGTCATATTTGTGTGCCTGTATTTATGTTCATTTCCATAGGTATATTGTGCAGAATGAATATGCAAACGAGATTTAATGCTTAAGGAATTTCTCATAGGTATTACTATACATATTATCGTGCTAAAATAAATCATGCATTTAGACTTCGATGATATTAATTTATGCTTAGCATGCTTGCTGAATGAATCATGCATTTGAATTTCGATGAATATTAACTTAAGCTTAGCGTGCTTGCTGAAACGAATCATGCAATTGATTTTCGATGGATATTAAATTATGCTTAGTATGTAGACAAGTCAAGGGTAATAAAATTAAGGCCTGGGAATGAGATGAGAAAAGGGAATGAATAAACCATTACAACTTTATACCAGACAGGCTAGAATCAGTTAGGAACATTAGTTATGCTCTCGGCAGCCAAGAGTTTGAAACACAAAATCCACTACATTTGTGCTCGGCACACCTTGTGAAAGTTGAGCAGAAATAAATGAGAAGGAAGGAGACTGTAAGTGTCCTTCCATAATTAAGTATGGAACAATAGTGTTTCATAATGAATATAGCTACCATAATGTTAACATGAACTCATATTAATACAATAGTCTATCCAGAGGGACTCTAGTTACATTTATACCAGTGAGAAATAAACTTAGAAAAGGAATTAACAAATATCCATGTAACAGGATAATGAGCTTAAAGTAAGTTGAGTGAAATTTTATTTGAATATAGCTACAGAAATCCACATGTATAAAATAAACCAAGAATGCTAGAACAATCAAGTAAATCCAAATGAAAACGCATTCGTAAAAGGACTATTGTAAACCCACATGCAAAGCAAGTATCATGGAGTATATAGATGAATGGAAGGGAGGAAGATGTCGCAAGCTATTTTAGTATGCCATCACAACATTTATAGTACTAAATCAAGGTTTTTCAGAGTTGAGCACTCTAGAGCCTCTTCCTAACCTCAACAAAAAGGAAAACAAAAAAAATGGGAAAACTCATAGCGATCGTGATGGAACAAGACTATTCATTAACCATGAATCATAATTGAAATATAAGCCCTCATTGTAGTAAGAGGAAATACAAAGTAGAAAATAATAGCAACTTTTCATATGATACAGGACAATTCATGCACAGAAGAACGAAGTACCCCAAATCAAGTTATATTAACCAAGGCAGTTACCATTTAAAATTGAAACATATATAAAAGTGTTCATATAACTTAGGCAGTATCACCTTCAAGGTACAATAGTAAATATATCAACCTCATAAACCCAACAAGGTGAGGGATGTCCTTGTCAAATAGAAGGCACAAAGAAATATCTAAATAAATTACAATATATTGAATTTTTGACAGGAATTTGAAGATATTGTTAAGAGAAAAACAAAGACCTTAAAAAAAGACTGGACTGTAACAAATTGCGCTGCGTGATGGCAGTGCTTAAACCCATTTTAGGAAATAGGGCAACCAAAGAAGAGGAGCTTTCTGTGTAGGAAGCACAACCAAGACATAAGCCATTAGGAGAATTGGAGATTCCGGGACTGACCTAGTAGTGGAGCACAACGTAGAGTTAGCTCGACGATTATAGGAGAAAGTCTTACGTAATCACTACAGGGGTCCCCAGGGGTTAAAAGTTACCTTCCATGAGACAATATGATAGCCTTCAGTTACTAAATCAACAATACCTTTATGAAAGAAAAAAATTAAGCAACAAAGGAACCCATTAGTCTAGCGAATACCTTTGAAGAGATTAAGGACTACCATTCATTGGAGAGGGTACCTACAAGCATATTAGGCTTGGTGAGTGCAAACCCAGAAATTAAATTCATATGAAAAACTACTAAAAGGTCGAAGGTAAATTAACCCACCTCATCATGTGCAAGGACGAAGGCCATGGTGGAGATGCACCGACCTTTCCAAATCCTATACCAGAGGTAAACTTGTAGAGAAGAACAAAAAATATTTTAAATGTTATATAACAAAAAGTAAAAATAAATGACCAAATTCATAGGAAAAAACAATAGAAATAGTTACCTTAAATGTTGGCAAGCCATAAAACCCTGAAACCTCACAGGCGCAAGGAACCAAGCTAAGAAGGACGTGCATGAAAACCTTGCACCACTAGGGTTGTCCCCATGGAGAACCGCCATGAAACCTGGAACAATTTCCTTAGGCCTCTGACTCTCGTTAGCCATACCTTGACCATAAAGAAAGAAAACTCAGGTACAGAAAATCATGGAATGCAACCCACATACTTGCAACAAGTGACGACGAGAATGAGGTAAGGCTTAAGGTTTTCATTCACTTAGGGTTGGAGGATGTATTGTGAGTTGTCGATCTACAACCAAATTATCGCCATTGTTGAAGTGCCTTCAACCAACGTGTTGTCAACTAACAAAGTCAGGTATGTCAGTTGGGTAAGACCACATGGGCTAAGGGATGTGGAATCGTTCTATTCACTGGGGGTACCATTGGGGCCTGAGTGACCATTGAATGCATAGAATTTATGGGTAGATAGGTGCACCCTTTAATAAAGAAGGTTAATTCCAAAGTATAAAGAAGTAAGTTAATGAAAAATCATATAAATCGAATGTCATAGTATAAGGGGGACCCTATAACCCATGAACCTATAGTTAGCATACTAGGTTATGGTGGGTTGGGGGAATGCATTCACCCACTAAGGCTTGATGGTTATAGCCATGGAAGGGTGTTCATAATTTAGATATAGGTGATTAAAAATTAATAAGGAAAATGCATGGGGAAAATGGAGATCCTAATGCATAGTGAGTAATGTGATCAGGGTGTAAGAGCGGTGAATTACAAATGAAATAAACCATTCCTTTACAAAATTTACTGTATATATGATGAGGAAATACCATGAGTATCCCTACCAAATAATAATAATGTTTCTATAGAGAAAAAAATGAGTTGTGGTTCATAACATAATTTCTCCTACTTGTAGAATAACCCATCATGAAGATGGTAGTAAATAGTGTTGTCGACATCATCCACATGACTCTAACTCTCCAACTGATGAAATACCTCCTTGAAGTCCTCATCCTCTAAATTTTCCTTTGTGTATGCATCATGGGTTAATGGCTCTGTGGGCATAATTGTGCCCAAAAGGTGTGGTATTTGATGTGGGTGGCCTTTCAAGCATGTCATCAAACTTCTGTATGTTTCCCTTCTTGTACTTTATCACTAAATGAAACTATTGTAGAAACCCCATCCACTTGTAATTCTTGGTCTACTATAGCTTACTCTAGGCATGTAGGTATTGTAGTGACTAGAGATATGTGTGGATTAATTTTTCCCTTCCCATGAAATAGTTCTTATGCTTCTTTGTAGTTTACATTAGGGCATATATGTCCTTGTGGTATGCAAGGTAGTTAAGGACTAATCCATTAAATATTTCATAATGTTAGCATACAACCTTCCTCCCTACATCAAGACCACTCAAATAACATATCCACTCCCACCTATGTCAAATTTAAAGGGATGATACAAGTTTGGTAATGCCATAAATGGTGCTTGGATTATCTTCTTCTTTAACTCCTCAAAGGCCCTCTACTACCTATTTCCCAAATGAAAACACTGTCCACTTGTTTTGATGGTGTGGAGTGGTATTCAATACTACAAAAATGAAGCTATGAATTTCCACAGGTACTGTGCTTCCCCAAAGTAACTCTTGGCATCAAAAAAGTTAGTAGGCATCATTAATTTCATGATGGCCTCAATCTTGGCAGGATATATCTTCATCTATACTCCACATGTCACATATCCCAGATACACCAAAGCCTATTATGCAAACTTACACTTCTCAATATTTTCTAGTAGTCATTGGTTCTTTAAGCTCTCTAGTACCTGCATCAAATGTAACATGTTCTCCTCCTACGTAGCACTATATACTGATATATTATCAAAATAGACAATAATAAATGAACTATAAAAGGGCATAATACATCGTTCATTAATATCATAAATGTAGTTGGTGCATTACATAGGCCAAACCGCATGACTAACCACTCATAAAAAACATGGTTGGTTTTGAAGGTGGTCTTCTAGGCCTCTTCTTCTCTGACATGACCCTGGTGATATCTAGACTTTAAGTTCAGCTTGGTGAAGTTTTTTTCTTGTTTTAACTGACCCAACAATTCATTTATTCTAGGCGGTGGTCTATGCATCCTTCTTTATTTATCCATCAGAGGTAAGGGGATATGATTTTGTGAACTCATTTAGCATTGAGCTCCTTTCACTTCTCCTTGTTGAATAATCTAGGGCATGCATATTTACAGTGATTCCTCAATACATGATAACAATTCGTTAAGTGTTAATGCAATTTTATCTTATTTTGATTGTTTACTTCATTATTACCATGTGTATGTTTAACTTCACCAAAATGCTATCAAACAACAATAGACAAGAACACCAATTGTTGGCTATCTGCCAGGGAAAAAATCTCTCCCTCTTGGAGAGGAAAACACATGCATAAATTCTTTTTATAGAGTTTTCGTTGATGAATACCAAGACCAAGACCCTTGACACAATCTGCGTCTCCAAGACCAAGACATCAACCTTAACCATTTCCATCGTTGAGTTCATCATCATCACTGCTGCTTTCGCTGATGTCCTCAAAGTTTCACTTCTGAGAAATTCATTACTGTAGTAGTTTCACTTGACTTATCATTGCTGCACCATTGTTGTCTTTAGGATCTCTGCACTATGAATACTATGACAACATTTCATTGTACTAATACTTTGCAAATACCTTTTTCCATTCTTTATCTCAAAGATCATATTAACATGGAGATCACAAGATCTGAGTAGAGATCATATATCTCCTTCTGTAGGAATGTCGAATACTATTGTCATCATCGAGACCTCACTTCATCATTTTGGTCATGCTGCGACTGTAACATATCAGGTAGAGATGTAATCATCATGGATTATATAGAGTAGATCCATTACTTCTCATCCTTGTACCTAGTATTCTACAGGAATACCATGACTTCGCTTCGTCATATTTTCCCATATGATGCAAAGATTGTCACTGTAAGGGTTAGGTCTCTATACAGTTTAGACCTTACTACAATATCCTCATCTCAGACCTTTATTTGCTTTTCCATCGAGAATTGTTTCACAACTAGTATATATATATCAGATCCGTGTCCATTTTATTTTTTCAATATTGGTGATTATTGCAGCTAATACCCTAGCTGAGATGCAGTTAGTCTTTGTTTTTGCATGCGATATTTTTCTTACATGTTCTTTGCCTCCTCGACTACAGATCTGAATCACACCTTCCTGCACTGTATCCAAAGACTATACCCTCCTTCCTGTAGTGTGGATCATCTCCCATATTCACACAAAATAAAGTGATATACTTGCCTCCCATTTGCAGATAACCTAGCCCACTGTAATACAGATCTTCTATGCCTTCATCACATGACATTTCAGAGACAAAAAAGTGAGATTTCTTTTATATGTTTTGCTGACCCCTTGTGGGTATTTACAGTGGTGAGCGTATATATGAGTTGACGTACATTAATGAACTGACATGTCTATTTATTCAAGACAAAATGACATGTATTTACTTAATTTATTTTGAGCCGACATAATTATATCCTTGTCGTTTCGCTTTCAAACTTTGATAGGCTTGTTTGAGGCACTGATCTTGGTTTTGGACAGTTGATAAACAACTTTAATACTTGTACATATTTACATGAACTCGTAAAGAGTTTTTATACACATGACATGACTCCTTGAGATTTAAATAAATCCTAAAGACATCAAGAATAAGTATTTTATCTAGAGACACTTCTTGCTCATGAAACTCAAGGAGAAAGATTACGAACATCTATTATTTCCTTTTATTACATCAAATACAAAGATCATGTCATTATGAAGACTGAACCTAGTTACACTTTCTTCAACACTCCCTCTTATCTAGGGAGGTATTCATAATGGCACTTTGTCATTCTCAATATGAAGAATTTCTTATAAGAAGAATCAGATTTGCAATCGATCTGTTATAGCATCATTTCAACCAACATTCTTTCCATTTAGAAAGTCCTTGACTAACATCTCTATCTCTCACTTACATCAGAGCACACAATTTTGGTGAGACCAATGACCGATAGACACACATCATCATTGTCTCTCTTAGGGTCATAACCACCCGGGTGTTCTCTGAGCATGCCCTACTAGGACATTCTCATCTCGAGTTCCCAACCCTCAGGAATATCGATCCTCTTGCCCACTCTTCACTCATATGCCTTACCACATCCTCAAAGAGTATCATATGCCATATGATTACACAATCCTCCATTCTTTATTCCAAACTGAAGACAAGAATTCTGTGTCTAACTCTACCTCTTAATTAGGGATGAGTTTCAAGTTTCTCTTTACTTAGAAACTTGTTCGAGTTCCTTTTCTCATAGGAACTTCACAGAGCTCCCTTTTACCTAGGAACTCTATCATCATTGCTTTATAGGGTCTTCTAGTTTACAGACGATTCAAGACTTTGATGTCATCAATTTCTTCACATGTAGGGTTCAATCATCCATCACTTTCCTTCATCATGTAATTCCTTCTTTCCAAGAAAGTATCCTCAACTTTTTATCTGTGACTTCCTTCATAAGCTCATCTATCATCATTTTTCTTCAACAGTGATTGCTCTGGATCGCAAGGTACATGGTTGTGACATCCCTCATAACTCTCCTTTCCTTAATCCTGCAAATATACCCAGATGTTTCCAAGAGGTTAGACACCAAAAAAAAATGACACATTACCTTTTCATGATGGCCTTCCTCCAGTGACTTCTTCTTGTAGGTATAAATAATCCTACATACATGTTGACACATCTCCCAATGATATTTATTATCAAGGTTACTCATCTTTTCTGAGTTCCATCAGAGTCTTCACATCATTCAAGGAGGTTTCTTGGTCAATTCTTCCTGATCCTCTGTATGCTAATTTCCTTCATCATGGTTACATGTTTCATGATATTTTCCATCCTCATTTCCTTCATTCCTAGGAGTTCTCAGATTTCTTCAATTGTACTCAACTACATCATATTTCTTTACAAGGACATATTATGTTGATTTCATCTAGTCTGACTTATGCATCCTCTCAATGGAGGAGTGTTACACAATATTTTGTCACACCTCCTACACTTCCTTGTGACATACGTCGAAGTGCCTAAAACATGACCATTATGCAATACACTCATCCATGTATACAACTTAGATCCCTCCTTTAACATGCTTGGAAAATCTCTGGAGCAGAGTTCCCTATCTTGTGTCAAGCTCTTTAAAAAATGAAACAAGTGAATCGAGCATAGTTCCCCGTATTTTGTGAAGCTTCATATAAAATGAAACAAGGGAAGTGGAGAAAAGTTCTTTTACTTGTGTCAAGATCCTTTAAAAATGAAACAAGGACCATGGAGCAGAGTTCCTTGTCTTGTGTCAAGCTCCTTAAAAAATTGAATAAGAGCTAGAGCAGAGTTCCTTGTCTTGTGCCAAGCTCATTAAAAAATTAAATAAGGACCTTGGGGAAGAGTTCCTCGTCTTTTGTAAGGCTCCTTAAAAAATGAAACAAGTACCATGGACTAGAGTTCCCTGTCCTATGTCATGCTCATTAAAAAATGAAATAAGGATCATGGAGCAAACTTCCTTATCTTGTGTCAACGTCCTCAAAAAATGAAACAAACGATATGAGGATAGTTCTTTTACTATGTCAGCCTCATTAAAAATTGAATTAGTTATCCATGATCATAGTTCTTTTACTTGTGTCAAGTTCATTAAAAAATGAAACAAATCCCCTTCCAATTCAAGTCTTTAATTAGATCTTGTAAAATCCAAGTCGAGTCTTTCACTTGATCTTGTAAGTGAACCTTCCTTCCATCCACTTAGGTGAATGAAATAAAGCTTTGGGGGCATGCACCATGAATTGATTTATTATGCTGGGGGCATGTAAACTTATCTCAAGCATAGTTTATCTTTATTTCAAGCTTGTGTACAAATGCAACCAAATCTAAGCATAATTTATTTCTATTTCAAGCTTGTGAAAAAATGAAACCATCTTCAACTATACTCAAGCATAGTTTCCAATATTTCAATATTATGTCAAAATGAAGCCATACCCACTTTACATCTTGTGGTTGTTGTGTTCTCAACCGATTTTTGTTAGATGAGCCTTGGTTCTTGCATTCCATTGTCACCATCTCTTTGGCCGATCATACGCTTTCACTTGGTTGTTTTACCCTTTCCTAAGGAACATATATGATGAGTGGTTTATTAGCCAACCCCTTGACCATTACATGTTCTGAGTAGTTCCATCATTACCAGAACCAGTTGCTATTGTTTTTTACCACTTTTTCCTCCAGGAGGAGTCATCTTTCAGATCTTTTCAATCTCAAAAAATATGAAAATATTGTTGAGTACTTGTCTTTTTAAACTCGTTAAAGTAAATGAATTGACGTCGTCTCAGTATACATTTACCCCTTTTCTGGGCTGAGATTGACTATTTATGAAAAAGGAACACCTTAGCTGAACGTATCTAGGAGGTTCTCTCTAATATTATTTTCTACCTTTTCAGATTTGATTGACAAATTACAAAAAGGGACCTAATGGAGTTCTCTTTTTCATCTCTTTTTCAAACTCTCTAAATATGAAAAAGACATTGAGTTACTCTTCCGTCGAACTCGTTAAATTTTTTACGAAAAAAGACTCATCAACATGATCACATCGAGTTTCTCCTACCTATGGCCCATTAAAATTATGAGGATGGATTAATCTAAAGGATGAACTTATATGAAAATAATATGGTATCCTCTTCAAGCTTATGTAAAAATAAAGAGATATTCACTAGAAATAGTGGGGGCGAAATGAAGATGAAACATCCTTTGTATAGGCAGCATGTCATTCTTGAACATGACACTCACCTGTTACTCATGTCGGGTTTGGGATATCCTCACCTAGTCATTTGTCCTTCTGGGTTTGGGTTATCCATTTTTCGTCTCATTTTCAAGACTATTCCACATTGTCATTATGACACTTGGTCCTATGTTGAGTCTAATGCTACCACACTCTGGAGTCCTGTCACCAATATGTTCAAGAGAAGTCCAATCTACAGTTACTTACCTTTACACCATTTGATTCATTATTACAGTGTTGAAACTTATTCCACTTTATTCCTTTTTTCATGTAGATGATGGGAGATTCATTATGGCTTACCTTCGATGGGTCACTTCATGTTGAATTCATCTCATTAACCAGGAAGATGAATTAGGAACCTCTTTCAGTACCTTAGAGATTTCATTCCTTAATGGCAAGTTCTTCGCATCTGATGAGAGGTTTTCGTAATTGGATTTCGATCGGATGATACCAAAAGTGTTCGAATTCAGATTCATTTTCACTTTCACGGATTGTACTGTCATACCTTGAGGACCATTATCATTATTGGTGGTTTATGTCATGGTTTTTAGCGGTGCACATCATTGGTTGGTAATTACGTGGTTTTCAACAATGTTCTATTTCAACACATTTATTCACATGTTAGGGTTTGTACTTTGATCAAGTTGAGATGGAGCACAAGACCCTAAGTCTTGTCTGATATTACTCAAGTTGCGTGGATCTATATGTTGCTCATGATTGTACACATGTTTCTACTATATAGATTCTTGTGACCATACCGTGATACTTTATATTTATGATGATCCTCCTTATCTGGATGGTTGCACCCATACCATGGATCTTTTCATATAGTCTTCATAATATGGATGGTTGTGCCCATGCCGTGGATTCATGTCTTGATCTCACATATGTATATTTATATACATCCTTGATTTTCAGGTCTCCTAATAGTGTGTGTCCTCGTCCTTCCCAAAATCTCATAAAGCATCTTAGCCATCAAACCTCGTTCTGCCTTCATACTTTAGGGGGCATCTGTTACACAGTATTTTGTCATGCATCTTGCACTTCCTTGTGACATACCTCAAAGTGCGCAAAACATTACCATTATACCATATACTCATTCATGTATACAACTCAAATCCCTCCTAAGACTTTGATTCGAAAATTCCTTGATCTTGCCCTAAATAAATAACTCTTAAAACCCTAATTTGAGAATCATCGCCATTATGAGGCTAAAACCCATGATGGCATCACTCTATTTTCTCATATACCCATGATGATCCCAAATAGTAAATTTTCCCAAAGAGGATGAGAAGCTTCGTGATCTAGAAGCTTTCTCTCTGGCAAGCTGGAGGTGGTTTTCCATAGATGAGATCGAAGCCTCCTAACTTGACCTCTTTTTATTATCCCTATGTTCTACCTCCTCAAGATGTGGGCCTAATCCTATCTTTGGAGGAGTCCTAAATCCCTCTCCCAGACTATAAATTACACCTCTCCCATTCCCAAATGGTTGGTATGTTGGTCTATGTCCATTTGCACCCCTATGCTGAGCTTGTGCTTAGAGGCTATTCATTAGACTTTGAGAAGAAGTGTTTGGAGAGTTTCTTGTCTTGGACATCGATTACCAATAAAGTAGAGACTTTCAACATCAAGGCTATGGTTGTAAGCTTCCATCTATTCTTTAACTAATATATCATCATTGGTTAATCTTCCCAAAATATATATGTTCATGTATGTATTAGATTAGCATTCCTTGATTAGCTAAGTAGGTTATTATTGGATTTGCTATTGGCTTTTGGCATGCTATGTTGTCACTTGACCACTTGTGCAAGTACATAAGCACTGAAGGAAGCAGGAACAAGTCTGTGACACAAACGGTTTAAGGATCTCAACAAAGGAAATCAAAATAGCATCAGAGAGAGGTAAGTCATCTCTCTCATTCTACTTTTTAATTATAATCTAGGAAGATATCTAGTTGATTGTCACTTCAATTGCTAGACCCATTCATTGGGCTAGAGGGATCGTCTCTATCTACCGAGAGGATTAACCTTGTCAATAAGGAAATCCATTCCCTTTTGATTATGATTGATCCATTTTATATACAACCACATATCATGACATTACAATATCAAATGCAAATACAAATACAATCATACATACCTTATTTTCCTTTAGGTATGTTTCAACAGCTTCCTTTGTTGAAAATATCTTTAATCCCTTGGCCTCCTCATTCTTCATGTCATTGAACCACCATCTCATGAGTTCCAAGAGTTGGAATTTCTAATGAGACATTTGCTACCTTCTCGAACTAGGAGATTGTCCATTGACATCTCTACCAGAGATCCTTCAAGATCTAGTAAGTCCCTTTGCGGAAAATGTTTCCTTTGACTTGGATGACTTCTTACTTCAATGTGCAACGAGATTCCCAAGAGCTATGCTATTCATGATTTCGTACGAGCTCTTGATGCCACAGTGCATTTTACTATATTCATATCTGTAGGGACTTCTGATAGGATCCTTTTGAGAGGGATACAACCTCATCCATAGTGGAGATCCATTGCTCCCTCTTTCCCTTGATCCTTCCCTCATCTTTCTCTTCACTTATGTGTATCCTGTCAATTTTCTTTTCTCTATCTGACATAGAGACCACAAATTGTTGATCAAAGTAACCTTCTTGTTTATGGACATTGGTTACTTGGCTTATCAATGATGTTTTTCTATTCATCATTTTTCTAGATCTCTTAATTGAGATCTCATGAATATATTTCTTCTATGTACATTTCAGATGGTATGTCCTATGTCTCCTTTCTTGTTTCATAGAACCATACTAGTTGTTATGGCTTCAAAGAAGACCTTGATGTTTTGACTTCTCTAAGGATAATGAAAATCCTCCTTATTCTATGCAAGACCCTTGATGACCCAATATGTATATCTTCTTGCGATCATGAAGTCATAAAACAAAAATTTGATTATAAAAGGTACTTACTTGATTGTGAAGATGTAATCTTCACCTTGATCATGTTGGTAGAAGTTGGGGCAGGAGTTTTCATTTGACTGAGATCCTTAGGTTTCCTTCCAACAAGCTGTTGATACATGTCAAACTGAGGTTGCTTGTCATGATCCATAGAATGGCTTATGTTCATAAACACTCTCATATATGCCTTTGAATCAAGTTCCCCCTAAGATCTGATATCTTAAGACCTTGTTCTTTATAAAGAAGTATCCAAACTGAGATACTGAGATGTTATGGAGGAGTTTGTCAACAATGTTGTTACATAACCTCATATCTGAAGACTTGATATCTAAAACCCTTGTTGTTGTAGACTGATCTCTGATCTATGACTAAGGTTTGATTTTGCCATGTCGATCCTGAGTTTCTTTGATGTCTTATAGAGACTTTTCTTAAATGTCACTTTTCTGCCCTTACATTGACGACTAAAACCTTTCCCTCTAATGGCATCTTGAAGAATGTAGGGTATGCATATTTAGAGTGATTCCTCAATACATGATAACAATTTGTGAAGTGTTAATGGAGTTGTCAAGAGCATCCTTTGCCATTGATGCCAAAGGGGGAGAAGGTTACCGATGCATTGGAGAAGAATAACAATGAAGAATACCATGCTTGGTTTCATAGGGACCTTATGTTGTTTGCATCAATTCAAAAGGGGGAGATTGTTGGACAATTGGGATTATCTAATAGATTGGTGGCACTTGGCATGTTGTGATTGATGTAAACCGTACTAAAATTGAGGTCAGTAGAAGCAGACTACAGGCACAAGAAGAAGAGGAAAGGTGTAAATAATGACATAAAGTTTTCATCCATGTTTCAAGTAGAAAATGGGTTCAAGGACTACATCGAACCTTCTCCACTGGAAAGTGCTCTGAAAAAAATTTCCAATGATATGCAAAAGTCCATAAATGGATCTTGGGATTAAAATTTATTGATAGCTACAGTAAGGGCCTTCAAGTCCTTAGGAGTAGAATGAATTTTAGACCCTTGGATTTAGGGAAATAGGTCAAATATTGAAACACTGAATTTTGTAACTTCAAAACGTTAGAGGGTCAGAGGATCTAGAATTTTAGAGGTTAGAATACTGGAAGTAGGTTGAATATCAGAACCCCTACATTCCAAACTTCAGAACTGGAGAGGGTCAGAGGCTCAAGAGGTCAGAAGGTCAGAATATCAGAGTGTTGGAGTTCTATTTAAAAGAAACCTAAGATAGCATGGAACCACAAAAGAAGACCAAATTTCAGACCCCTTGGAACTTTGGAACTTCTCATCTCTCAATGATGGAAGGACGGATTATGGAAACTCGGAGGTTCAAAACTTAGAAACGTTGAAATTTAAAAATTTTGTAAATTCTTATTAATGATTCCTTTTTAATAATGTTGAGGGTTACGAGGAGTATGGATTTACATATAAATTAATTTGTAGAACCAAATGATCTAGGGACATTTTCTCTCTCCTCAAACAGGATACATGGTAGTAGTTGATTGGCCCTCGAGAGCTGACGATGGCAGATGAAATTAGCATGACATGGTTGTAAGAAGAACATGTGGTAGTCAATTTTGGCATGATCGAGTGACATAATGGGGAAAATCATAGTGACACTTTTCACCCCATAGGAGACACCATTTGGGGTGTATGATAATAGCATGATTTCATGCTTAGAGTATATCGGAGGTTGGATATTTCGTAACTTATCTTTAATTGCATTTTGAGAAAATTCTGATACAGGGATCTTCTGATGTTGATTGGTGTTTGGTCATAGAGTCCAATGAAACAAGGGCATAGAGCAAGAACACAAGGAGATAGACCACAGATAGGACCTTGAAGGGCTCAACACCTATGTGCTATGGAGATGCCACGAGGGAAGTATATTTCAGAGGTCATAGCTTTTGTAACTCCTCTATAATTGAAATTTGAAGAAAGTTCTTATACAAGGAGATTCTGATATTATTGGTGTTTCATCACATGGCCCAGATAACTAAGGGAATAGAGCAAGAACATAAGGAGGTAGGCCCTAGATAGGATCCTAAAGGGATTAGCACCTAAGTTCTATGTTTCTGATTGTTAGAACTCCTCAGTGTCACAAGGCTGAGAAGGAAACCGATGGAGGTAACCTCAAACCAATCTTTTGATTTCGAAGCTAGCCCTACCAAACTAGAGAGGGCTATCTCTATGTTCACAACCAAGGATTTGAGTGGTGAAAGTATCGATTTTAGGCTAGATAGTTCAACTCAATTTGGGGTTTTTTATTTTAGGGTTTTTTCTATATGATGGTCTAGGTATAGGGGGTCAGGTCAAGGTTTCCAAAAGATGAGTTTGTAGAGATATAATGGGGCAAGGTAGGCAGGGTCAATTAGGATTCTTTCTTTTTCATTGTGTATAGGTTATAAAATTAAAGTTTCAAAATGAGCATGAGTTTCATGAATTCATTTATCATAGGAAAATGTAACAAAAATATCATAGTTTCATCAAAATAGAGCATAAACATATGAATTTTGTTTAATACTTATCAAATAATCACAAGAAAGAATTAAGATGGAAGTAGAAGGGAAATTTCATTCATACTGATGATAAGAGAAGAAAAAACATTGCTAATGAACATACAAGATGAATCCCATTATAATAGTTGCAACTCTTGTATATTACTCCTATAAATAATCACAAGTACACTAGCTCCAAAAAGCCTTTACTAAACAACATCTAACCCTTCCCTTGAGTTTTATTCAGTAGATATAGAATAAAATGACCATTTCCCCCTCTTAGGGGTCGAATCCCTCATTAGAGGAACAATTTACATGATTATCTCTAACAAAACCTAAACCCAGGGAAGTTAAAAACAAACTCCCTGATTAGACCAACTGATTCATATTGACTTTACAAAGATAAGAAGGTATGAATCTACATGAGATTTAAATTTTCCACCTCATTTATGTTTAATTACATCTCCTGATTACCTAGGAGGAATAACTTGACAAACATATTTGACTTTGACTCGAGAAAATTTGAATTCCTGTCTTTCTGGAAAAGGTGTAGTGCCATCTGGGAAAAGTGTAATGCCAACTTGGAGAACAGTTTTGAGTGACTTCCAGTGTTCCAAATTCTGATCTGAAGGCATAATTGGAAATATTAGGATGTTATACATAGAGTCCTTAACAATTCAAAATGGCCTCCATAAGGATGATAAAAATGGATTCTCCCAAGGTCACTCTAAAATCGCAGCGCTAGGGTGAAAACAATGGCAGAAAGTGATTTTTTGGCATGTTTTTGGCATTTTTCTTCGAACCAAAAGGCTAGCATGGAACAAAAAATACATGGCTGATATGATCAGGTCACAAGCTATATAGGCATATAATTTTTTGTGATTTGCAAGAATAATGGAAAAGCACAGCGCCAGGTTGCTGCTCATTTAGCTCACTGAAATTTTCTATTATAACCAAAAGTAGCAAAATTTCAAAAGTTTCAAAATTTTCTTCAAAATTGGTTTTGACTTTCTCCTTTAAGCTAGGGAATGGTAGGATAAGAAATCACTGGAGCATCAGCCAACAAATCCAAGTTTTCCCTCTTTCTTAGCCTCATTACGGTTTTTTTCAAATTTCTAACCCAGATCTTGTTGACCGAGTTCCTGGTGTAGTAGTGCCTAGCCATATTTCTCTATATGTTGGTGGCCTTGTTTTCCCTCTTCAGGAGCATCTCCAAAATATCATTGACCTTCCGAGCCAATACTCCTTGTCTTCCTCCAACTCTAATGCAATAGTGCCTTTAATGTCTTGCTAACCTAATGGAGGAGATGGCTCACTCCCCCGCCTTTCTTTTTTCTATAAAACTATGGTCTTTGGCATTTTGAAATTGACTTGAAACTCTATGTCTTTAATATGTTCTAGATCAATCACTGCCTTTCCTTTTTCATGCTCTGCTGCGAGATCAGTTTTAGGTTTTTTGAGAAAGAGATGTTTTAAATTTAGTTTCTTGTTCTCCTACTGTAAGAATGCAATCATGAAGTCTGCCTTTCCCAGGTCATCCTTAAGCTCTCTAATATCTACCTCTTTCTCCATGATGAATTTCTTAGGTGACTTTTCCTTTGCCTTGTGAGTGCCAGATTGTACCTGTGCATCTCCTTGCAATGGTGCTTCATGGTGGTGTGGTAACGTCTCTCTCTCAATTGAAGTAGGCTTGGAGCTTTCAATAATGCTTGGAGAAAACACAAGAATTTTTCATCTAGTGTATGTTTTAGTCACCTTATACCTAGATATTCATGTTACAGGTTTACCTGTAGAAGCCAATTCTTTTGTTCTTGGTGATTTCAAAGTTGTAGACTCACTACTGCATTGAGTTGGAGTAGGCAAAAGAGAGGTTGAATGCATGAAAGCCTACCAAGACAAGTTGACTTGTGTGAGATGATGGAAGAAAATTATTTTCACCAAGCCATGATGGAAAAATATTGCTTGATGGTCTTTCCCTTTGCTATGTAACTTTTCTACCATTTTGGCTAAGCTTTTGTAGAGGTAGTGAGGTAGGTTAAGAGGTTTAACAACTGTGAAATGCATTAGTATCTAACATGGTACTGATATATCCTTGAAAACCTACGCTCAGATGTGAAGTATTTCATGATAATCTTCATGAGACAGGAATACTTATCAATAAATTGTCTAAAAAAAAATATTCTTTGGAGCAACTTTGTTAGGAGGCTTCAAAAACCTTTTATAGTTTTTAATGTCTAGGTTTGTCTATTTGAACCAAACCTCTCGTGGATTTGGGAGCCCAGTGGCTATGGAAATTGCCTCTGCTGAAATGGTGAAATTGACTCCTACAATAGTTTCCTTATCCCTCCTTAGAGTGGTGGCAAAGGTTCTTGTTCATTTATCACTAAAACGTAGTTCTTCAATCTTTTGGCAGAAGAAAAGGCAAACCTACATCTTGGAATGACTTTTTGAGAAATGGTGAAGCCATGATATCCTGTACTTTGGTGGGTTCATACCTAATAATATGACCTCCTTTATGCTTCCTCCGATCTGTGGTTGTGGTCTTTCAATCCATTGTGAAACCCTAGCTCATGAGGAAGGCGAATTAGGATTAATGTTGGGAAAACAGTGGATTTGGGACAATTTTGTGAATGGAAGGAGATGAAGGGGTTTGAGAGTGTTTAAATTATTAGGGAAATTTTGGGGGTAGGGATAGATGTTAGGGAGTGTAAGGAGGTGAAAATTTTTGGAAATGAGTAAGGGGAATGGGCATAGAAATGAAAACATAGACCTAGCCTAGGAAAGTGTAGTGTAGGCTAGGGTTTGTAGGAAAATGAAGGAAATGAGGGAAATGGGTGAGGGGAAGTTTCAAGGAAGGTGTATGGAGGGTGACAGAGGGTGTTTTAGCATGAAATTTAGGGATTTTTGTAGGAAATGAATTAAAAACACTATGATACCAAAAGTCCAACAAACCCTAGGAGAGGGTGATTTTCTAAGCTTTCAAGAATGAACTAAAGGAAAAGAAAGGTAGAGGAGGGGAAAATCAATCCAAACTACTTATTCTTTATGTGTTGGAACATTTGTTGATGAAGAAATCCCATCGAAAAGGTAGAATTTTTCTCCCTTGATAAAAATGCAACAATTTGGAGAAAAGCATACTGTAGTTGACAAAAGCACAACGAGGGAGGAAATTTGGCACTTTCTTGGCATGAAATCTATTTCCAGAGGGTGGAAATGATTCTTGTTGTTGGAGTGATAATATATGGGAGTGGAATGAGCAAATGGTTTGCTCCTTTGGTCTTCTTATAGGTTTGGGGGTCGATTTTGTCTTAGGTGGTGATGTGGGCCCACCTTGACCTTTCACAAAATGATATGAAATTCTAGTGGAATGTAGTTTCAAACCTTATAATACATAATTTCATCTTAATAAAGATCAAAATTCACATTAGAGATCAATAGAGAACAATTTTCCCTATTACTACTCCCACAATAATGATCTAGATGACATCATGACCCTTTTTGAACTTTTGTATTGTTATAGCTCCAAATCTCACTCTTATGGGTTGTGATGCTGTACTCATGGCCTAGGGCAACCCCTCCTTCCAAACCTGGTCCTAAAATTTTAAAAACAGTGTTTTATCCCTTATACGGGACATTTCCCTGAGTTAAACGCGTGTATACGCGGGTATGTGTATAGCCAACCCGCGTGTATGTATTAAAACACTTAAAAAAATATAAAACTCCTTATTTTCGGGCAGAGATCGCGGGTTTTACCTGCTGATCACCTGTTAGTGCCCGTGGCCCAACTGTTCCCAACCAACTCCTAACTAAAAAACTACTTTGGAGATGGTATAAAAAAACCTCAAAGGGAAGGCCTAAGGGAGGAGAGAGGAGAGAGAAAGGTTATGCTGAGATTTTTCCCTTTACCAGGTCTGAAGTCCCTTGTGCCTTCTGCACTTCCCCCATTTTGTACAGGAAACCTTTGTTTCCTTATGTGTTGATGTTCATCCACCATTTATGACATCATGGAGAGAGTCATGGAAGGAGTTTGTTAGAGGCTTGAGGTTGGAACGGATCCGGAAGGAAGCTTTGCTTGGAGCCTGCTGAAGGTGACTCAGGTGAAAATATTCCTTTTCATGTACTTTATTTGTCTATAATAAAAGAAACACATGTCTTGGTTCTCGAAATGAATCTTCTTTATGTTAATGATATTCATGTTTAGAATTCATATATAAAAGGTTGTTTGGATTTCATAACTAACTACCTTTCTTTGTAACATGAAGATGATTTCTTTATAAGTTTTTGTCCATATACAACTGTGTTCTTTGAATTGGTTGTTTTGTAGGACAAAAGAGAAGAAGGGAACTCCAATAAGGGTTTGGACCCTAAAGGCCTTCTCAAACGTAAGACCAAAGGTACGTACCCTTCTCATAGAATTTGCTTATAATAGCATAATGGCTGTATGAATGCATGTTTCTTTGAATAGATAACTTTCAGTCTGCTAGGGTTTCAACCCAAAAAGCCCTAGGGGAGTAATTCCCTCTATCAGAATTGGCGACTCCACTAGGGACAACACTCTTGTTGTTCCTAGTTTGGGTGTTTTTCAAGCCAATCAGGGCTCAGCTGCCTTGTCTGCTTGCTGTTACTATCTAGTCTGTTCTTGAACTTTAAGCTTTGCCAGTTTCTTCAGTTTGTTTTTTATTTTTCTTGAAGCTTTTCATATATGCTGTTTTTCTTAGATACAGAGGCATATATATGCTTGTTTCTTTGAGTAAACCCGTGTATACGCAGGTTTCCTCAGATACAGTCGCGTATACACGCAATCTATACTTCAGTACAGTCGCGTATATATTGCAATTTTCAAGATTTATAAATTTTTTTAGTCTCTGAAGGTTTGTCTGGTGGTTTGAGTCAGTCTGAAACAGTCATTTTCCAGTATCAGTTATTTGTTTTACAGCGAGCATCTCGTTCTGATTTCTCTCTGAGTATAAGGAGTATTGGTCTTATTTTTTGTTGATTGCAAGCGTCATCGTTTTTTGCTAAAGCACGCAAGATTTCTTGCTAGGAATCTTGGCTGCTCTGATTCATCAGAGTAGGGAGATTGATCACAATCTTTGTGTTAATCTTGCTTTTGGTGACTTTTTTGTTTGCTTGACAAAATCGCTTTTTGTGACCATTCACTTCTTTCTTTCATGAAAGTTGTTGTTTGACACTTTCTTGGAATTTGTCTTTTTGATCTTTTGGTTTTCATTGCCAAAGCTTTCATTGCTGCTTTTGATTGAAGAGCGATTTTAAACACATTTATTTTTGTTGAGTTTTCATCCATTGAGTGATGTCAATTCGCAAAAGTGTTTGATTGCCTATTCTTCAATCACAAGTTTCAGTGTTGAGAGCATCTTTTGAAAAGACTCTTTTGTTTGTTGCTTTGAAGAAAATCTTTTGAAAATCTTAGTTTTGCTTTCTTGAACTTGCTTTTCATTTGGTTTCCTTTTAGTAAAGTGAAAGTGCTTTATGTTTGTCTTAGTACTTGTTTTTAGTGTTTAGACGAAATGAATGGTAACATCTCATATTCCATCTAGGCATTTTAAGTGGCAAGATAAAGATTGATAAGCAAGCAACTTTCATTTTTTTTGTTTTTAGAGTAGTTTTAAATCTTGCATCCACATATAGTTGTCGCATTAGGATAGATTTGCATCCCCTTTTTTAGGCATATATAGCTTTGTTAACTTTTGTGAGTGTGAAGTGTGAATTAACGAAAAGAATTTTTTTTTGTTTTATTAGAAGTACCTCTGAACCCTATAGAAATTGCTCTTCATCGAAAAACGAAAAAGTGCATGTGCATGTAGTTAAGTTTTTATTAATTTCTTTTGCGTCAAAAAAAAAAAAAAAACACCACTAGTTTCACTTCCGTTATCTTGTGACTTAAAGAACAGCCTAATAAAATCAAGCACTAACTAAAATTCACTAGAACTTTTTGTTTTAGTCAGTTACACCAACAAGATTAGGATTTTAGGGCCTTGGATTAGCAGAGTGGAGAGTTAACTCTCCAAGGCCATATAAACGTCAAACGTAGGAGTCTGAATAACGAGAGAAAATCCAATAGCGTTAGGAAGACCAGGAAAGCTCCGGATCTGGGAGTTAAGCACAAGGGTCTGTGAAGACAGGGAAGAGAGATACCCCCTCTCCTACTTGTCCGAACTTACCTCACGACTGTTCCACCTGGCTTCTGCTACGAGTTGGTATCCATAGTTGCTGCTCCTAGGGAACTACACAGGTGGCTGCGGAGGGGAATCCCGTGGCACCTGAGGTTAACATTGCATCACTCTCGATAGTACTACTGGAGGGCACCCTTGCGAAGCTTGGGGGCTTGCACCGGCGTAGGCTATTGTTAGGAGGTCAGCGTAACTTCCTCTGATACCTTCGCTGATAGGACTAGGCCCTCATCATCCCAGAATATCTTCGGAAGGCCCCTTATTTCACTTTCTCGTATTTTGGTGTCCGGTCTTAATCACCCGGAGCGGAAATACTTGGAAGTTGTTTGACTGGCTGTATCTTTAGGGACTTTATAGTGTGTGCTCTGTGCTCCTAGTTGGCCTAGCTTTCAATTTTTTGAGTCTTTAATTAGATTATAACAAAAAATTCAAAGTGGCTGACCGATCTCCAAGATGGTCTCGAAGACTTCGTGGTCTTTCGCCACCAAGTTTAGAGCCTTCTCCTAGAAGGCGCAGAGGCAATACTACCGGTGGGTTCCGTCCCACGCCGGTTGACGCATCGGGGATTGATCCTCCTCTCGGGGGCATTAGCGGCCAAGCAAGGTCTGGCACTTCTGAACAAGAGAGGGACACTACAGTCCTTTCTCGAGTTCTCTTTCAAGCGGAGAATAAAATAGAGGTAGAAGAATTTTCAAAGTCGTTAGCGGCTCCAAATTCCCCACTACCATCTAGTCATCCAGACATACTGCAATACGTTGGGACTCCGACGCATAGACCGTCAAGTCCAGGTTACGCTACGCGCTTACCATCGATGACCACTACTGGAAGCATGGCTTCTACAAGTGCTACGACTATGCAAACCCCAACATCGGTGCAAGGGGGAGGAACCATTTTCGTCTCCTCTGCTTCCTTGTTTGGATCTTTTGCTAGCACATCTTTAGTTGGGTCTACCTCCATTCTGTCCATGAGTGGAAATTCCCAAACCAATGCTTTTGGTACTGGATTCTTCCCATTTGGCACCCACTCACAGGGTATTCCATCGGTTCTGTTTAGTGCCGCTATGTCCATGATGGGCGGATCGGCTTCATTCCAAGGTTTTCCTTTTGGAAGTGGTCATATACCACATTCCAACCCGATGGTAGGATCCATGCCTTTTTCTTCTGTAGGACAAAGCAACAATCCTTTCCAAGGTTGGAATAACCCTGGGGTTAGTAGCGCGGGAACTGGGAATCCGTTTATCGGCCAACAAGGGAATAGGCCGTACTCCACAGTTAGCTCATTTCAAACTATTCCTCCTCTAGCTTCGGCTTGGAATCCGTATCAGGGGTTATCAACTCCTTACAATCCTTTCGGAGGAAATTTTGCTGGTTATGGAGGTTATACGGCCGGAGTTGGTCAAACTCTGAATTTTGCTGGACCACAAGGCTTGCCTTTTGGTTCAGCCGGTTCTACTAGTTACTTCGAGCAACCTGGTGCCTCTCAAATTCCAGGACAATCTTTTCAGAGCTTTGGAAGTTCTGCCCAGTCCAGGTGGAACCCCCAAGGTCCACCTAGGCTTCCGTTTCTGGCAACGTTGAACTTGCCAGATCTCACTAAGTTAACAAATGACCCAATCAAGTACAATCCGGCCTGGCCTCCGGTCCCAACCAAACTCCCTTCAGACATTCCAAAATTCGAAGGGAAGAGTGGTGAAGACCCAGGCGACCATGTAACCACATTCCATTTGTGGTGCTCATCTAACTCCCTTATCGATGACTCAATTAGGTTGAGACTCTTTCAGCGCACCTTGACTGGTAATGCGGCCAAATGGTATATAGAGTTGCCAGGGGGCAGCTTTACATCGTTCGCTGACTTAGCCAATATCTTCTTAAATCATTTTCAGTTGCCTGTCCGCTATGATGCCGGAACTGAACTTCTGGCCACCTTTCGTCAGGATAAGGCAACCCACATTTCTAACCATATTCAAGAATGGAGACGGAGAAAGAGGCTCATTAAAGCCGAAATCCCTCCGGAGTACCGTCTCGAGTGGTTTTTGAAGTCTTTACAACCCGAGATCTCCAAAGATGTCTCCATGTCTGGAGTCTATTCTGAGGAGCAAGCCATTTTTAGGGCCCAGCAATTAGAATTGATCTACTCTCAGTCTGGGATCCTACAGAAATACTTGCCAGATGCTCCTGGATCTACGGTTGACGTAGCTAAGTCGAAGCCAGGTCCGCACGCGGATGGTATCATTGGGTCAATAGACACAACTACAGTGAACTTGTTGAATCAATTGTAGCAGTTGTCCTTGCAAGCTGCTTCTAACAAGCAAGTCACATCATCTAGTCCCCCGCTTCCCAAACTTCTTCAATAAATGTCGTCCAATTTGATAACCCTAAAGGAAATCAAAATTCCAATGGGAAAAAGAAAGGACAAGGTAAGAAAAAGAACTAGGATGGGAAGCCTGATGCAAATAAATCCGGCAACAACGCTGGTGGTGGTAGAAATGAGTCAAGAAAGAAAGTTAAGTTTCCATGCAAATTGTGCAGTGGAGACCATCTAACTCATCTCTACCCTAAGATTGAAGACGCTCAGCACTTGTTAGGACAGCAAGGGACTTCTAGTTCTCAAGTTGTGTTAACCAACCCGTTTCCCCAAGGGCAGCAACTTCTTGCTGGTGCGAGTTCAAACCCTGGAACCTCCGCTGGGGGCAACCAGGAAGGGGAAAAATCGTCAAATGTTTTCATGATGGGTTCTAATGTCCATGTGGCTACTCGGTCATGTGATTATGGTGAAGCCGAAACTTCCAAGGACAAGACTGTTCCTGGAAGTACTGACCTTCATATTGAGCGACCCCCTGTCGAGACTATAACACGGATACTGAAAGGTTCCGCTAAATGCGCGACGATTAATCCTAATGCTAGGGCCACCCAGAATTACTCCATTGTGGAGGATCTGGCTCAAAGTCCGTGCGCTATGTCCGCTTTAGAGGTTCTCCAGTCGTGTCCGGCTCAGAGAAGTGCTTTACTCTCCACAATTGGAGCAGTCAATCCAGCTAACTCTTTAGTGCTCACTTTTGACATGTTAAATGTCAAAAAGCGACTCCCTCATCATATGGCTTTCCAAATAAAGTCTACATACCGAAAAATCAATATTTTTCGCACCGTGATAGATGAAGGAGCTTCCACATGCGTTATGTCGATGTCATGCTGGAAGGCTATTGGATCACCCTCGGTTGTTCCTTCACCCACCATCTTGACTGCATTTGATGGTCATTCTCATAAGCCACATGGGATTATCTCGGCCTTTCCTATATGTGTTAGGAGAAAGGTCGTCAATATTGAAGTAGAGGTCGTAGACGCTAACCTAGACTATAATCTCCTATTAGGAAGGAACTGGGTATACGAGATGGATGCCGTTGTTTCGACTCTGTTTCGTGTCATTTGCTTTCCTCATGAGGGGAAAATCGTTAAGGTTGATCAATTAGACTATTGTCCAGTCGATCCTCAAGCAAGCTCTAACTCTACTGTCCCTTTAGTGGATAACCCTCGCCCGCCAACTAAGAACTTAGGAGTAGGGATGTATTCCTCATTGATGGGCACATTTGATCTTCCCTCTCCTTTCGCTAAAATCAATGCTATTTCATCATCAAACGAGTCTCATCGAGAAGAGTTCTTTCAAACTCGTTATTTTTCAGACCCTTGGACCTTGCCTTCACCTACGACCACATTAGTTGAAGGACAAGAAATGGAATGGCATTCCGTATATCTGCAGCTGAGCTTAGATATCAGTCTATCGTAGACTCTGCAGACAACCATTCTACTCCTTTTTCCGAAGAGGAGTTAGATGGTCATGTGGCCCCGGCTTGGAGCCTTGATTCTACCTCTGCCTTGGACTGCTTGGATTCGGTTTTACCTTCTGAAGAAGCAATCCTCGAAGTAATTATGGGTATAGATCGTCCTTGGGAAGACTTACACCATCGTTCATACTTTCTTCCTCCATTGCAAGAAGTCGAATCTAGATTCTCCGAGCTCCTCACTAGTGATGTTTGTATGGTGTCAAACCCTTTGGCTCCAGCACACATTCGTGCCGAAGGTAATATGTCGGTAATTTCAAAAACGATACCTATAAACATCTCTAGGGACCCTAGCGTCATCGAGAATATCTTCATCGGAATTGAGTGTTCCCCTGAAGAAATTCAAATCTACACCGACCTATTCAAGAAATATCGTGATGTATTTTCTTGGTCTTATGAAGAAATGCCTGGCATTGATCCTTCTATAGTTCAACATGAGATCAAGACATATGAAAACGTGAAACCAGTTCGTCAGAGGCTTCGGCCGGTTAACCCTAGGAAAGCTGCAGCTATCAAAGCTGAGGTTGAGAAGCTGCTAAAGGCAAGTTTTATACACCCTGTTCCTCTTACTGATTGGGTTTCTAATCCAGTCCCTGTGGACAAAAAGCAAGGAACAATCTGAGTATGCATCGATTTTAGGGACCTAAACAAGGCTTGTCTGAAAGATAATTACCCCACGCCATTCATTGATCAGATTATCGACGAGTGTGCAGGTAATGAAATTTTTTCCCTCATGGATGGTTTTTCAAGTTATAATCAAATCTCTATCCGTCCTGAAGATCAACATAAGACAACTTTTATATGTCCCTGGGGTACCTTTGCATATAGAAAGATGCCTTTTGGTCTTAAAAATGCTGGAGCCACTTTTCAGCGGGCCATGTCATATGCTTTCCACGACATCAAACATGTCATCGAGGCATACTTGGATGATCTCGCTGCTCGTTCTCGAAAGAGAACCGATCATCCTAGTCATCTTCGATTGGTTTTTGAACGATGTCGTTTTTATAAAATCCGGTTAAATCCCAACAAGTGTGTTTTTGCAGTTACGTCCGGTTGGTTGTTAGGGTTCATTGTGTCTAATGAAGGGATTTGAGTTGATCCCTTCAAGGTTGAGGCAATAATTCAGTTGCCTCCCTCGTCCTCAATTCGACAACTTCAAAGTCTTCAAGGGAAGGCTAATTTCTTAAGACGGTTTATAGCAAACTATGTCAAGATCACTAAAGGGTTTATGTGTTTGCTATGGAAAGGAGTTCCATTTGTGTGGGATGACTTTGCGTAGCGGTCGTTTGATGCTTTGAAAAAGGCATTAGTCTCTGCCCCGCTTTTGAGTCCACCGGATTATGGTAGAGACTTCCTTTTATATCTCGCCGTAGCAGAATCAACCATTGGTATGGTTCTGGTTCAGGAGGACGATGCTCTTGCCGAGCACGTGATTTATTATTTGAGTCGAGGCTTAATAGGTCCTGAACTTCGCTATTCTCCGGTTGAGACGTTGGCCTTGGCAGCTGTCCATGTTGTCCAGAGGCTCCGTCATTATATCTTGCTACGCAAAACTTTTGTCTTAGCGGCGTTCAATCCATTTCAATTTGTCCTTAGCAGGCAAGTGATTGGGGGCAAATATAATAGATGGATAGTCATTTTGCAAGAATTCGATCTCGAGTTCAAGTCTGCCATGTCTAAGAAATCCATGGTTTTCGTGGAGCTAATTTCTAAGCTTCCTTTTGGAGAGGATACTGTTTATGAGGAAAGTTTTCCCAACGAACATTTATTCCTCATCTCTTCACTCGACCCTTGGTATGGAGATATCATTGTCTATCTCCAGACTTCGAAGTTTCCCTCTACTTTCTCCAAGGATGAACGTCGAAAATTACGTCACCTGGCTAAAAACTATGTTATCATTGGTGACACATTATACCGTCGAGGGGTTGATTCAATACTTCAGTGCTATTTAACCTTAGAGGAAGCAGAGTCTGTGCTCAATGATTGCCACAGTGGAGCTTGTGGCGGTCATCTATCAGGGCTTGCTACAACCCAGCGCATCTTACGTGCCGGCTACTTTTGGCCTTCACTCTTTAAAGACTGTGTGGAAGCGGTCAAACGCTGTCACCCGTGTCAAATTTTTACTTGGAAGATGCGCGCACACCCAGCTCCCCTTTTTCCCGTTGTCACCGTCGGTCCCTTTACTAAGTGGGGTATTGATTTTACAACTTGTCATCCGCCTTCAGCGGCAAATCACAAGTACATTATCGTGGCTGTAGACTACTTTACGAAGTGGGCTGAGGCCATGCCTACTTATAAGAACGATAGTGACACGGCAGCTTTGTTTCTTTTCAATCAGGTTATCTCAAGATTCGGTATCCCAAGAGAGATTGTCACTGACCATGGCAGTCATTTCCAGAATCAACTGATGTCCAAATTGGCTCTTAAATTAGGTTTCCGCCAAGAGCATTCGTCCCCTTATTATCCTCAGGCCAATGGAAAAGTCGAGGCAGTCAATAAAACTCTTAAGACGATACTCCAATGGACAATCGATAAAAATCGGTCCAATTGGCACATTATGTTGTATTCGGCTCTTTGGGCATACCGAACCTCCGTCAAAACAGCTACTGGTTTTACTCCTTTTCAGTTGGTTTATGAGATGGAATCTATCTTTCCGGTTGAATGTGAAATTCCATCTCTTAAGTTGGCTGTTGAGCTTCTTCCTGATACTTCGAGTCTCGAAGAGCGCCTAGTTCACTTGGAACATCTCGATGAGCAGCGTCGAGATGCCGCCACGATGAATGAGGCCCGTAAGAAAAGGGTTAAAACGCAGTATGATAAGTCTGTCCGTCCTCGAGTCTTTTCTGAAGGTGACCTTGTCCTGGTCTATGACCAAGATAAGGACGCCTTGGGGGCAGGCAAATTTAAGCCTATGTGGTACGGTCCTTTCATTATTAAACGAGTTTTAGAAAAAGGATCGTATGAGTTAATTGATTTCGAGGGAAACAAGCTGGTGGAGCCCCGAAACGGGCTCTACCTAAAGAAGTACTTTGCTTAGTTTTGACCAAGCAATGGCTTCTTTGTATTTTATGTATATTTGTACATATATCATCGAGATTTTTCTGATATCAGCACTTTTTGGTCTGCTGTGGTAGGTGTTCATGGATGATTTGGTCTATTTTGGGTTCGCCGATGGTGCTAGTCGGCACACTCGGAATCTTGCTTCTGCAGCTTGGGTACTCTATTATCCAACTGGTCAATTGATGGCATCAAGAGGCATGTGCATCGGTCCTGCTTCAAACAATATGGCCGAGTATATTGTTGTTATTAATTTATTATCCGAGGCAATCTCTCATGGAATCAACTCGTTGGTAGTATATCTTGATTCTCAATTGATAGTGTCTCAATTAAATAACATTTATCGGGTACGGGATCCATCTTTATATCGCTAGTATTTAAGGGTGAGGTTGTTGCAAATATCATTTACTTATATTAATTATTTGCATATTCCAAGATCTCATAATTGGTTAGCTGATTCTATCGCTAATCAAGCATTAGACTGGCATATCAATCATTCATCATAATAAAATCAAGCATCAAAAAGTCAAACTGTATATATATATATATATATATCGTAAAACGTCTCGAGTGTACATATGTGTGTCCAAAAAATATACAAAATTGGGACTCAAATGCCCATAATCATGTCCAGCATATCTAATGCCTCGGCTCAGGATGAGCGTCTAAGTATGTCACTATAGCATTGGCCACACGCCGAAAAATGCGAACCCAGTCACATGGCATGCCAACCACATGACGCTGCATATCCTCAGGAAGGTCCTCTATGACGGCCATCGGTACTCGGCAGCTCAGTCTCGCCAAGTGTTGCTGGACGTTGTTCAGAGTCCCTTCTGTATCAGTAGCCGCCTCTTCGGCTCCTCGGCCGCACCGTCCATGCCGCGGGAATCCATCTGGTTGTACCGGCCCGATGTCTGGAACATGATCATCATATCAGTCATTTGAATCTCATCAAAAATATTTTTCAAAATTCATCATATTTTTCAAAATCCAAAAAATCAAAAAATAAAAAAATCTTACCAATCTCATCCCATGCTGCATTCGGTGGTAACGCTAGATCAGGATCTCCTCAGAAATCCAGCCTAGCATAGGGGTAGTCATCCACGGTGATGATCTGTTGATCCCACCAGGTGAAGAATTCATCATCAAAGGCAGTCCTTGGGACCTCCCCAACCCCCCAGACGTTTCATCAGATACGCCCACCGGCCCATGCGTGGATCGCGTGGGGTGCAGATGGAAACTGCTACCCTGGGGCGGAGTGCGGGAACCTTCTCGAAAAAGAAAGTACACAAGATGCTCCCATATCCAAAGTTTTTAGTCTGACCCCTCCTGATAGAAGTGAGTTGGCTCTTCATGATGGCTAGAAGAGGAGTACACCAGTCGAACACAGTAGTGAGACAGTCAACTGCCACGCTCATGTTTTGCCCTGATGCCTGATGTAGAGAGGATGATCCGTTCACTCGAGCCATGGTAAACAGGATTATCCTAAGTGATAAACTCACCACACGTGTGATGGAAATCTGGCTCCCAACCTTCTGGGGATGTCCCAGGTAGTATATCTGTACATAGTCCTTTATTGAAAGGGCATTTCGTGTCCTGCCCCGGGACTATACTAACTCTCCCCTTGGGGAAAGGCCCATGATAAAATAGATATCCTCCACTTCTACCCTAAGCGGCATCTGATCGATCATAAAAGCTTCCTCATCGACATCCCAACAATCAATGAGCATCTCCAGCAAGTGCGTGTTCGCTTTCATATTTGGCAATTTGAAAAATTTAAGCAAACCGTATCCCCGGAGTGCATCTAATGCTTCTGGACTGTTCATAACTTCATTGTCTACCACTGCATGTTCTCTTTCACGCCACGTGACAGGCATCCTGAGAAAAAATCGAGTTTAAACCATTAGTTTTTGTTTAAAATGATTCGCGACATATACGTGGGTCCCTGTGCACACAGTCGCGTATAGGGCCCGCATGAACGCGGGTTCAATATTACCAACCCGCGTATATGCCGCAAGCGAATTTTTGACAAAGTTCAACGGTGAAACATCAATCAAAGATCTTAAAACCAGTCACAATCAATTGCAAGTTAAGTATAAGGGTTACCTGGAGGTATTCGACGAATTTGAACGGTTGAATCTGGTTGTGGGAAGTTTGCTCCTTTTGCTCCAAATCTTTTGCTCTCAAACTCAAATGGTAAAAATGGTGAGTCCAAAATGCTTTTTATAACTTTTGAAAATGCAAAATTTTTTCAAAATTTTATTTTGTTTGGCCTCATGTGACTTTTAACTTGGGAGCTTGGAATGTTGAAATTGGTTTATTTTTCAGGACATTTTGGACGTTTTTCGACAATTCGAGACGGTTCCATGACTATTGACCCGTCATGGCAGGTATTGTGTTCTCACTAGCATATAGGTTAGGGACACCCTTTTTCTGTTGCATTATGCATACTAGCCTCCATTTGGCCGATACATCTGCCATAGGGTCGATCCCATCGTGTTATGGTTTGTAAGCCATCTTCACTCGCCGATTCTTTAAATCATGACACAATGGTAGAGCCATCCTTTACATGGGCATCCTAGTTAGCACCTCACTGACATTTGTTGCCCATGCTGCTCCGTTTTGAGTAGGCTCGGGAGTCCTCTGTAGTCCCGCCATGACTTATGCATTGAAGACTCATTCCTCTTAGCTTCTCCGCTTTGTTCTGGCCATATACCCTAGAGGCTCCTTTGTGTTGAGTTGTACTACTGCATTGCATGTTGACCACTTGCACCTTTTTGCCTAGAGCCGGCTTCACTTGGACTCGTGTTTAAGCCAACTTTTGACCATGACATCTGCAAAATCAACCTTGCATGCCTTTGACTTCTGCAGCTTGACACACCTTGACCCGTGGAAGGAACATACCTTTGAGTGTCACTGACCAGTTTTCACCTCCCTGCATTGAGCATAGGAATGTTCCTTTCCCAGGAACTAGATCATCTGTTTCACCGACACTCATTCTTTCCACTGTACCATAGCATTATTTTATTCTTTTTCCGGCTTAACAGAAAAAGAAAAAAAATTAAATATTCCAAAAAGAGCGGGAACGGGACATTATTTCCATTTATTGTTGGCAGCTAGAGTCAGTCGTGTCGCCCTTGAACAAAGCACTCAAAACAAACTCTCCTCCATATGGGTGGGATTTAGTTTGACTTAGGTACGCCATAACCTTGTTATTGAATCAGTTCTCCACCGATTGGTTATCTCTTCCAATCACATGGAGGGTTCGTTCGCGCCTCCTGCATAGCGAACTTATACAGAGTCATCATATGCTGCCACATAGTCACATTGAGTCGTGCTTTTGTTCAAGGGAAGTTAACCTGAGTCGGCCTCTCTGCGGTGTCTCTTGACTCATTTTTGAGTCAGCCATCCCTATTTGTCAGTGTCATGTCTATCATCACATCAGTTATATTGGTCCTTTACTCATGCCGGTTTGAGAAGCTCCCCATTGACTTCTTGCTGGCGGGTCTTGTCCTTATCGACGACGACATCTTGCTCTAAGGACAAGCCTAGAGCCGCACCCTGGCCCTATTTTCATTATTGATAGGTCACCTTGTGCTCAGCATTGATCAATATCATGGGTCTTTGACTGAGTGGTTTCCCTTGTGTTCGACATCAGCTTACATTATCACACATTGGGATTCGTGCAATACCTTGGTTTCCATTTGACCCTATTGGTGGATACCTCGCCTCTGTGTCAGCTTTCATTATTGGTTGGTTCAGAGGGTTTCTGCCGTGCGCTAGCCACATCTTGTGTACGCCGGAAACGTACTTCGGTTGGGTTACTACATCTTTTTCATTCGATTCCTTCCACATTATTGGCCTACGGGTTACACTCACGCTAGATTGATGAAGGATGCCTTAATGCCTTCCTTCTAGCGGATCTTTCCCTATCGACTCTGACTCATTGCTCTGGGGCAAAGATCTAGAGTCCATTTGGCAGTACCTTGGGGTTTGCAGTCATTAGTGGCAGATCCTTCGCTATCGACAGTGGGAAACCATCATTGTCTCCTGATCGATAGATTCTTACACGTGTTCGACTCCAGCTCATCTATTCGCACTTGTTAGATTGTATTGGGTACCTTGACGCGCATTATCATTATCGGTGAGTAGTCTCGCATTTGTTAACGGTATACATCAATGACCGGTAATCAAACAATTTCTCACATGGTCGACTTCAGATCATTTATTCCCATGGTGTAGAAATGTACCATGGCGGTCGGTGAAGACCTCAGGTTGTATCAGCATTCATTGGTTCACTTGACAATTGCTCCTGTTGCTGCTAGTTGATACCACTCCACTTTATATGTTGCAGTCAGTCATGGCGACATTCTATATGCTGGCACCTGTGTTTGCAGTGTAGTACCATCCTATTCCATCATGTTCAGTTGGTACCTCTTAGGGATCAGTCTTTGATATCAGTGATCCGTTGCATCTTTCAGCATCATTGACAGTCTTATATGTGATATTCAGACATGTACTTGTTCATTATGATCAGATGATCCATTATGTATTTTTCAGCCATTTATACTTGTATACTTAGTGGATCCGGTTGTACTTGATATGTAGACATGCTTTACTTTTTCTAAGCATGGGTATGCCCGCCTCAGACAGTGTTTCTTTCTGATCTCCTTTGGTGGCTTGGCAGGCTGAATTCTGGTGAAGTCCTCCTTGGTTTTTGACAGACTTCCTTTCCATGTACTCGCATAATATATTTCAGCCATCATGTACCCCTTCTGACCTCATATATTAGGGGGCATCTGTTATAGCTCCAAATCTCACTCTTATGGTTTGTGATGCTGTACTCACGGCCTAGGGCAACCCCTCCTTCCAAACCTGGTCCTAAAATTTTAAAAACAGTGTTTTATCCCTTATACGCGACATTGCCCTGAGTTAAACACGTGTATACGTGGGTATGTGTATAGCCAACCCACGTGTATGTATTAAAACACTTTAAAAAGTATAAAACTCCTTATTTTCAGGTGGAGATCGTGGGTTTTACCTGCTGATCACCTGTTAGTGCCCGTGGCCCAACTGTTCCCAACCAACTCCTAACTAAAAAACTACTTTGGAGATGGTACAAAAAGACCTCAAAGGGAAGGCCTAAGGGAGGAGAGAGGAGAGAGAAAGGTTATGCTGAGATTTTTCCCTCGACCAGGTCTGAAGTCCCTTGTGCCTTCTGCACTTCCCCCATTTTGTACAGGAAACCTTTGTTTCCTTGTGTGTTGATGTTCATCCACCATTTATGACATCATGGAGAGAGTCATGGAAGGAGTTTGTTAGAGGCTTGAGGCTGGAACGAATCCGGAAGGAAGCTTTGCTTGGAGCCTGCTGAAGGTGACTCAGGTGAAAATATTCCTTTCTATGTACTTAATTTGTCTATAATAAAAGAAACACATGTCTTGGTTCCCAAAATGAATCTTCTTTATGTTAATGATATTTATGTTTAGAATTCATATATAAAAGGTTGTTTGGATTTCATAACTAACTACCTTTCTTTGTAACATGAAGATGATTTCTTTATAAGTTTTTGTCCATATACTACTGTGTTCTTTGAATTGGTTGTTTTGCAGGACAAAAGAGAAGAAGGGAACTCCAAGAAGGGTTTGGACCCTAAAGGCCTTCTCAAACGTAGGACCAAAGGTACGTACCGTTATCATAGAATTTGCTTATAATAGCATAATGGCTGTATGAATGCATGTTTCTTTGAATAGATAACTTTCATTCTGCTAGGGTTTCAACCCAAAAAGCCCTAGGGGAGTAATTCCCTCTATCATGTATGACTTGACCTAATGATGAGATTGAATGGAGTATGAAACTTATGATTTGGACCTTGAAACATGACTGAGCATGAGTTGATGACCGAGATGGTGATCAAGAAACTTCACTAATGACTCATCACAATGAGTGATGTCATGATTCAGATGAAAACTTGAACATGAAATGAAGGGAGTAGCAACATACCTGGAAACACTAACCAGTGATCAAATTTTTATTTGAAAATCTACTGAAACTGTAAAAATTTGACCTAGGACCCTATCAACCATATTTAAAAAGTATATTTGATCATGGGTGACTGACAGGATTGACATGCACTAACATTGGCTCTAGCTTGGGATGGCATATCCTTTTGGAGGCATCAAGAACATCGTAGACCAAGTAGCCTCATTCATTGGGAAATGGAGTGAAAAAATTAAAAAAACTCAGAACTGAAATGACTGACTGTGAAAGCATAATATAAACTAAAACTAAGTTAACTTTCAAAAACAAAAGTTGATTAGAAAGGTCTTATGGCCTTCTCCTTGGGATTCAAATTTTCATGACAAATCATTCACATTTGGCAACAAAATAAACTAATATGTAGAATGGAAATGAGAAATTTTTTAAGAGATCAAGTGAGGTAATACCTGAGGAATTGACCATCGATTCGTCCTCTCGACAGCTCTTGTCCATCTAGTTCTTCTAACAAATAGGAATTCTAACCTCTGAAAGATAAAATCCTGTATGGTCCTTTCCATAAGTTATCGAACTTTCCATGCTTACCTTTTTCCTTATTCTAGGCATTCCATCGGAGAGAAATATCTCCAAAACCAAAATCACCTTCATTGGTTTTTCAGTCATAGATCTTCTTGACCTTTTCTTGAAGCTTTGAAGTATTCTGAAGTACTTCCTCTCTGGAATACTGCAAATGAATCATTTGATTGATTCTTCGCTAAATATCATTGGGTTCACTGTTAACTTCTTGCAAAATGTTCATCACCGGAACATCAAGGGATGTCAGAAAAAAAGTGTCTACTCTTAGTGCTCACTCTGTCTTCCCATAAAGCATTGATCATTTTTTTGTGCCAATTATTTGTATTTTCTTCCAGAAACTTCTTCATGATATTTACCAATGACTTACCTGATGATTCAGCTAGCCCATTACATTGTGGGTAATATGTCATTAAATTCCCGTGTTTGATGTGGTACTTATCACATAAGTCAATCATCTTCTTCAAAATCAAGGCTTCTGCATTATCAGTGATAATTTTCTGTTGACAACCAAATCGAGACAAAATATTAGACTCGAGAAATTGAATTATCACCGCATCCTTAGCTTTTCTAGTGGGGATGGCCTCAATATACTTCATTAAAAAGTCGATTTCTATTGAAATCCACTTGTGCTAACATGAAGATGAAGGGTGAATCTCACCAATAAAATCTAGACCCCACTCGTAAGAAGGTGCCTAAACTATAATGGGCTGCAAGGTAGTAACAACTTTCTCTTTCCCCAAAAGATCGGACACTCATGACAACTCATTACAGTTTTGTATACATCTAAAAATAAACTTGGAAAATAATACCCAACTCTTAAGATGTTGTTTGTTGTAGTCCTCCAATAAAAGTTACCACCATAATCACCCTTATGAAAGTCATTCATTGCCTCTTTGGCTTTGCTTTCGACCAAAAAATTCAACAAAATTCCCCCTGGATCCTTCTAGAATAAAACATTATCCAAAATACAATATCTTTGAGCCTTTAACCTTAATAATCTAGCCTTACTTTTTGACACACTGGGTGGAGAATTCAAATACTGAAGCACATAAACAATATAAGAATACCAAGGAGATGAGGTAAAAATCTTTGATACTTAAATAGATGGATTAGCCACTTCTTCTTTGGACATTGCAGCAATAAGATTGATGTCGAAAAGAATTAAATTGGATTCTTCCATCAGCTTCACTAAACCATTCCCTTTGACCAGCTTTATAGGCTTAATTTCAAGGTCATACTCCAAAATTGCAGCAATCCATTTACCTCACCTACCTTTAGGATCATTTTGCATCAAAAAATCCTTGACTCCAACATTTGGAACCTAGGAAACAATATGTTAATGAAGAACGTATACCTGGAAGTCCTTCAAAGCCTTTAGTAGGTACAAAGCATCTTTTTCAATGATATCGTACCTTAACGCCGCATCCCTTATGGTTCTGCTGAAAAATGTAATTGACTACTCAATTTTTTGGGTTTTTTTCTGCATTAGGACAATAGCCAATGTGTTCTTAGAAACAAATGAAAAAAAAAAAAATCCATAGTGTAATGAGGGCATACTAAGATTGGAGCACAATATAGTGAAATTTTGACTTGGTTGAAAGATTTCCTTGCATGCTTAGACCAACTTACGTTGCTATCACTTTTCAACATGTTACTTATTTCTCTTATATGTTCAGAAAGGTTAGCAATAAACCTTCTCAAGAAGTTAATCTTACCATTAAAAGACTGGATTTCCTTCTTATTTCTTGGGTAATCCAATTGTTGGATTTCCTTGATTCTTGCAGGATCTATGCAGATGGCATCCTTTGATATGATATGAAGAAGAAATTTCCCCTCTTCCATGGAAAAAAATGTTTCTTCAGATTCAACGATACGCAAAATTTCTTGCACCTCTCGAAGGCTATCGTCAAATGATGAAAATGGTCTTCATCTGTTTGGGAGAAAATTGTGATATTATCAAGGTAAATAACCAAAAAAACATCCTTTCCATTAGCGAAAGAGATGTCCATCACTCACTGAAATGTCTTGCACCTTTTATCCCAAAAGGCATCTTCGCATACATGAAAGAACCCCATGGTGTAGTGAGCTTTGTCTTTGCTTGGTCATTAGGATTGACCAAGTTTTGATTATACCTAGAATAGCCATCAATTATAGACATTCTAGTAGAACCCACTACCCTTTGTAGAATGACATCCATATTTGGGAGAGGGTAATTATCGTTCAAGGACACTTTATTCTGGTTTTGGAAATTAATGCATAATTGAATTTCACCTGTCTTCTTCTGGACTGGAACTAGATTTGACATCCACTCAGAAAAGCGAAGAGGAACAATGATACCAGCTTTATATAATTTGTATACCTCTTTCTCTATGGATAGCAGTAGCTTTATATTGATCCTTCTGAAGTTTTGGTGAAAAGGCTTTTGATTGGGATTGATTGGAATAGTATGTTGAATTAAAATTCTATCATAAACCTTCAAATATGAATATTCCCATGTAAACACATCACAAAACTCAACCAAAATTGTTGCATACTTACCTTTCAATTCTAGGGTTAAGGACATTGACAACTTCACCATATTTGGCTTCTCAGTTGTGCCAATATTGATGTTTTCAACTCATGTTTTAGTGGGGACCAATGTTGGCTTTTGTCCAACATCATCATGATCAAAAGCTTTTCCAAGGGTACAAGACCTCTTGGAATGGAATTGTCCTTCAACTGTACTACTTCCAATTCTATGGCTTGGATCTCCTGATCATCCTCATAAAATACATCATCAATGTAAGAAGTGGCGAATTCTTCCTCCATTTGCAGAAAATTATTGATTTTATTATCATCTTGAAAGACTTCCCAATACTGAATATTGTCATGGATAGTAGGGTGATGTTTAACATTGATTTAAAATTTCTTATTGGAATGTATTGGGATCTTAAACATGCTTGTAGAAGTGGCAAGAGAATTAGCCATGAAATTTTGGTTTCTTGGCATCAAAGATAATGTATAGTCAGGAAAGGTTTTGAGGATATCTAATACAACATTGTGATATGCTCACATCCTAGAATTTTTGGTCTGGTATTCACCGTCTACTTGTTTGATTACCAACTCGGAATCGCCATAACCTGAAATTCTTTTTGCACCTAGGTTCTTAAGAATCTTAAGACCAGTAATCAAGGCTTCATATTCCACTTGATTATTAGAACAATTTCAAAAGCTAGTTTATATGAACATACTCCAACATTACGAGGAACTTTACCTGAGTGATTCATTAGAGTACAAATCAAAATTCTGATTCCAGCTCCTTCCTTTCCCAGGGCTTCATCAAAATCCATGGTCGAAAGAGCCTCTTCCTCATTAGGAAGCTGAAATTCAAAACACTGATCTTTATTTTCTATTAGAAGATGATATGCTATCTCAATATATTATGTTTCCTTCACTGGACCCACTGTACTTTCAACTAATATATTAAGCTGCAAACTATTTAATCCCCGTTCTTAATTTTTTGCAAGTGGAACTACTTCAACACTACCTTAAACTTTTGAAACTTTAGAAACTTCTTCAATCTGAATTTCTAAATCAACTGAGCTAATATCATTGTACAAAATAAGAAATTCTAAATCAGTATGTAAATCATGTATAGGATGATTATTCGGTTTCTATTCGCTAGTAATCATATATTTCATCTTGGTTTCCTGGTACAATTTTCTAAGTTGACCAAACACGAGTATAGTAGCATAAGAGAAATCAAGCTGCAAAGTACCTTTTAGTTTTCCTCCCCGTGACCTCAAGAGTAGCTTCCAGCACCTTGTTAGAATATCAGCAGCAACCACATCCATCAAAACATTTTTTGTCGAAATCTGATCTAGAGATACTACCAAGTCGTTAATGAGACCGAGACACTTAACTCTTCCTATGTCAAAGGAGTAGAGTTCATGATATGATTAGGTTATATCTAGTCCTTACTTTTCCATGACGACCTTAGCCATGAGATTGTGAGAAGCTTTGGAATCTAACATGGCATTGTGAAGGATGAAATCATGGATCCTAAGACTGAGGTAAAATGGTGGGACTTAATTGTCTTATAAATGTCCATCTATGGCAGGTCCAAACAAAACCTCAAGGTGGTCATCACTAACATTAACCATGTCTGACATTTGTTCAAACTTTAGAAAATTTTCTATATGGAATTTATATTGATCATCTTTAATTAATTTGGTCAAAGGAATGGAAATTTTCAATTTAGAAATCTCATTCTTTAGAATAAATAAATTAGGATGTTTTTCTACCTCTTTGGAAGTCATATCATTCCTTTTTGGTTGTTATTTGGTGGGAATCTCTTTCCTCTGTCCTCCAGTTTGTGTTTTTTGCATAGCTATTTCTCTCACTAGTGGTAGCAACCTCCTTTTCTTTGTTCTGATTTGTAGAGGTTGATTCTTTGGTATGAGTATCTTTTTGATAATTTGGATTGTTTCGATTTGAAGTAAGTTGCACACTTCTGTTGCTCAAAATATACTACCTTTGCACTTGGCTAAGAGAATTTTGGTAAGCCCTTTTATAGTCTTCTGTTTCAACTACCAACCCATCATCATTTGAAAGAGCAAGTCTCTAATCATTAATTGCATATATTTCCTTAGAAAACTCATCCTCTTTTATGAATAAAATATGTTGTTGATCCTCCTAAAAAAAGTGGCTCTCACCTGCAAACTATTCTTCTTCATTAACTCCCTATGCATAATTCCACTAGAGTGGAGTACAAATCTTCTGATTTGCTCATTGATCCTGACCTTTCTTCTCTCTTTATTTTATTCTAAACTGACATTGTTGTTGTTGACCTCAATAATTAGGATTCATGACTTGAGTTCCTGACATTGTCATCTTATCCATCATTTTCTCCATGGTTTTGACTAAAGTGTCAAGCTTAAGATCCAATGAAGTAGAGGGATCCTCTTCGATTGTGACCTTATTTTCTATTTTCATCTTAGATTTCTTAATCAACAAGTTTGCTTCGACACTCATAATATTCCTCTACATTTCTTCAAGAGTTGTAGGATTCCTCTCTCTCAACTGATAGCCCATGTCAGGGTCAAAGGAATTAGGATAGTGAATCAATGCCAAGTCAGGAGTAGGTTTGATGTTGTCTTGGATAACATTGTATACCTTATTGAATTTGATAATAAAGTCTTGTATAGATTCATCTAGATCTCTTTTCAATGAATTGTATTCACTATGGATATGAAGGGGGATCTTCTTCTCATCCCATCTGGCCAAGAATAAGTCTATCAACTATTGGGGATTAGCTATTGAAGCAACTCTCAAAGCACATAACCATTTCTTCACTTCACCTTAAAAAAATGAGAAATGAGGTGAATTTTGGCATCATCTTCATCGACTCCTTTGATGTTAATCAAATCAATTATCTTATCATTAGGTTGTCTTGTTGAGATATCAGTTGTGCCATCAAAAGGAAGGCAACCTTTGACCATAATTCTGAGGTAAAGCAGCAAGCTCCAAAGCAAAATCAAAGGGCCAAATATTTTCATAAAGGTTGCATAAGGTAATATGATAGTTAAAATAGGGGTTATTAATGGAGAATATATTTTGGAAGAGGATGGTTTGGGAGGAGATGCTGGTTTAGTGATGGAGGATGAAGGGGTAGTTGTGTGAGGGGGTGTAACAATGGGGAAAGCCTCTTGTTGATACAAGGTCTAAGCCTTTTCATATGTTACTTTCACTTGATCAACTAGATTCTTGAGTTTATGGAAATTTGACCAAACCTTATTGTCAAGATTATCAAATGGAGCCTTAGAATACTGTACATATGGCTCAAAATTCATAGGGACAAAAAGTGTTTATGAAAGAGAAGATTTAGACTTGGACTTGAATAATCATAACTCAAAGTTTAGATCAAAAGAGAAATCTTCAAGACCAATTAGTTGTGCAAGTAAAGATGTAGTTCTTAGCAATTGAGATGTACCTATTTCATATTCTGGAGCTTGAGACTTCATCTTTCTCAAAATTTTCTTAGGATTGTCAACTACTGTTGGAGGGTTGGGATATGGATTTCACCTTGCATATATTTTAGGAGCCAATGTTTTCCTCAATATTTACTTTGGCTCAATTATCAAATCAGACTTCTTGAAAACTAGAACCTATGACCCATAGCCCTAGATCTTGATGAACTCGTAAGAAAAATCCTGGGGAAGATTTGACACTTCGCTCCCTTGTATGGTCACCAAAAACGTTAGCATTGCTTAGTGTTCCAAGGGTGAGAAAGGAGACCGATGGAGGTAACCTCAAACCAACCTTTTGATTTGGAAGCTAGCACTACCAAACCAAAGAGGGCGCTCTCTATGGCCAAAACCAAGTATTTGACTTATGCAAGAATGGATTTTAGGCTATATATTTTAGCTCAATTTGGGGTTTTTGATTTTAAGGTTTTTGCTAGATGATGGTCTAGGTCTAGGGGCCTAGGTTAGGGTTTCCAAAATATGAGTTTGTAGAGATATAATGGGAAAGGTAGGAATTCTCAGTTATCATTCTTGATTTTTCATTGTGTATAGGGTAGAAAATTAAGGTTTCAAAATGAGCATGTCTCATGAATTCATTTATTAGAGGAAAATGTAACAAAAATGTGAGAGTTTCATCAAAACATATCGTAAACATATGAATTTTGTTTAATAATTATGAAACAATCACAAGAAAGTAGTAACATGGACGTAGAGAGGAAAATACATTCATTATGATGAAAACAGAATAAAAAAACCTTCTAATGAACATACCACATGAATCCCATTATAATATTTGCAAATCCTATACATTACTCCAGCAAATAATCACAAGTACACTAGTTTCCCAAAGCATTAACTAAACAACATCTAGCCCTTCTCTAAAGTTCAATTTTGGCAGATATATACAAAAAAAACTCTTTCCTCATCTCAGGGGTCGAATCCCACATGATAGGAATAGTTTACATGATTATCTCTAACCAAACCTAAACCTAGGGAAGTTAAAAACAAACTCCCTGATTAAACCAACTGATTTATTTTGACTTTACAAACATAAGTAAGCATGAATCTACTTGAAATTCACATTGTCCACCTCATTTACATTTAATTAGATCACATTATTACCCTGGAGGAGTAATTTTAGAAACATCTTTGAATTTGACTAGAGAAAATCTAAATCTTCTTGAAAAAACGCAGTGAATTCTGGGAAAAGTGTAGCGTCAACTTGGAAAATAGTTTTGAGTGACTTTCATTGTTCCAAATTCTGATGTGAAGAAATCACTAGAAATATTAGGATGTCTAGTTGTCCATAAAATCTTTAAGCATGAAAAATGGCCTCTTGAAGGCTAAGAAAAATGGATTCTCCCAAGGTCAGGCTAAAGGTGTAGCGCCAAGGTGAAAACAGTGGAAAAAATTGATTGTTTGGAAAATTTTTGGGATATTTATTCCATCCAAAATGCTAACATGGGTCACAAACTACATGGATGATATGTGCAGGTCACAAGCTATCCGAGCATATAAAATTTTTGTTATTTGGAGGCCTTAGGGAAAAGCCCAGTGCCAGGGTGCTATGCTTTTGGCTGACTGAAATTTCTTGTTATAGCCAAAGGTCACAAAATTTCAAAATTTTCAAAATTTTCTTCAAAAATGGTTATGACTTGCTACTTTAAGCTAGGGAATGGTAGGCTAAGAAATGATTGAAGCATCAACCAACAAATCCAAGTTGTCCCTCTTCCTTAACATCATTAGGGTTTTCTTCAAATTTCTAACCCTGATCTTGTTGACACAGTTCCTGGCGTAGTAGTGCATGGCCATGTTTCTCTCTAGGTTGGTGGGCATTTTTTCCCACTTTAGGAGTATCTCCAAATGATCATTGACCTTGCCAAGCCAATACTCCTTATCTTTCCCCAACCCTGTTGGAATAGTTCCTTCAATGTCTTGTTGACCTAGTTGAGGAGATGGCTCACTCCCATGCCTTTATTGTCTCTGTAAACCTATGGTCATTGGCCTTATGAAATTGACTTCAAACTCTATGTCTTCAATATGTTCTAGATCAATAACTACCTTTCCTTTGTCATTATCTACCACCACATCAGTTTTCGTTTTGTTGAGTAAGAGATGTTTTACATTGAGTTGTTTGTTCTCCTGTTGTCAGAATGCAATCGTGAAGTGCGCCTTTCCAAGTCATCCTTAAGTTATATGATCTATGATTCTTTCTCCTTGATTATTTTCTTAGGTGACTCATCATCTGCCATGTGGGTGTCAGACTGTACCTGTGCATCACCTTGTAATGGTTCTTCATGGTGGTGTGGTGATGTCTCTCTCTCAACTTAAGTAGGCTTGGACCTTTCAAAATTTCTTGGAGAAAACACAAGCATTTTTCCTCTGGTGTATGTTGTATTCACCTCAGTCCTAGATATTCTTGTTATAGGTGTACTTGTAAAACTGACTTTTTGTGGTCTCGGTGATCCCAAAGGTGTATAGTGACTGCGAGATTGATTTGGAGCAGGCAAAACAGAGGGTGACTGCATGAATGCCTCCAAATACAAGTTGACCTGCGTGAGTTGATGGTAGAGAATGATTTTCACTAATACATAATGGAACAAGCTTGTGTGATGGTATTTTCCTTTTCTATCTACCTTTCTGCCATTTTCACCAAGCTTTTGTAGAGATAGTGAGGCAGGTTAAGATGCTTAACGCCTGTGAAATGCATCTATAATCTAACAAGGTACTAATATATCCTTGAAAACATACCCTGACTTGTGAAGTATTTCATGATAATCTTCATGAGAGGGGCATAGTTATCAAGAAAGTGTCTGAAAGGAAAAGTATGCTTTGGAGCATCTTTGTAAGGATGATCAAAAAACATTTTATAATTTCCAATGTCTAGGTCTATCTATTTGAACCAAACCTCTTAATTATTTGGAAGCCCAGTGGCTATGGAAATTTCATATGTTGAAATGGTAAGAGTGATGCCTATAATAGTTCCTTATCCCTACTTAGAATGATGGCAAATGTGCTTGTTAATTTATAACTAAAACCTAATTCTTCAATATTTTGGGAAAAAAGAAGGCAACCTGCATCTTGGAATGAGTTCTTGAGAAATGGTGAAGCCATGATATCCTGTAATTTGGTGGGTTCTTAAATGATAATATGATTTCCTTTATGCTTCCTCTAATTAGTGGCTATTCTCTCTAGATCCATTGTGAAACACTAGCTCACTAGGAAGGGGAATTAGGGTTTAGTGTTAGGAAAATAGGGAATTTGGGGCATTTTTGTGAATGGATGGAGATGAAGGGGTTTGAGAGTGTTTAAATTCTTGGGGAAATTTTTTGGGGTAGGGATAGATGTTAGGGAGTCTATGGAGGTTAAAATTTGGGAAATGAGTAAGGGGGATGGGCACAGAAATGAGAAACACGGTCTTAGCCTAGGAAAGTGTAGTGTAGGCCAAGGTTTATAAGTAAATTAAGGAAATGAGGGAAATGGGTGAGGGGAAGTTTCAAGGAATATGAAGGGAGTGTGAGGGAGGTTTTTTCACCATGAAATTTAGGGATTTTCATTGAAAATCAATTAAAAACTCTATGAGACCAAAATCACAACAAACCCAAGGAGAGGGTGATTTTCTGAGATTTCAAGGATGAACTAAAGAAAAGTAAAGGTAAAGGAGGGGGAAATGAAACCAAATTACTTGTTAATGATGTGCTGGAACCTATGGCTGATGAAGAAAGCCGCTCAAAAAGATAGATTTTTCTCCCTTAAGAAAAATGCAGCAATCTAGAGAAAAACGCAACGCAACTTATAAAAGCACAACGAGGGAGGAAATTTGGCAGTTTGTTGGCAAGAAATTTATTTTTAGAGGGTGGCAATGCTTCTTTATCATGGAATGATGTCTTGTGGGAGTGGAATGAGCAAATGGTTTTCTCCTTTGGTCTTCTTACAGGTTGGGGGTTCGATTTTCTCTTAGGTGGTGATGTGGCCCCACCTTGTCTTAGCACAAAATGATATGAAATGTTAGTGGATTGTAGTTTCAAACCTTATTATACATAATTACATCTTAATAAATATCTAAATTCACTTTATTGATCAATATAGAAAACTTTTCCCTATTATGTTGGGTCCCTATAATACTAGTGATTACCCCATTACTATTGTAGGTATACCCCTTATTTATATTGTTGTGCCCCTATTACCCCCATATTGTTATTTCTGTGCCCATAGAATCCCTCTATTGTTATTTTTGTGGCTTTATATTATTATTGTTAGGTCGGCTGGATTATATTGTGACTCCTTAGACTCCTATATATAGAAAGGAGGTTTTGTCATTTGTATCATTCGAGAATTGTTCATTTATGTAGTGTAAAGGAGGTTGCCCCCTCGAAGAGGCTGAATTCTAAGGCGTGGATCTCTCTTTTCTATCTTTTTGTGAGCTGGTTTCATAACATTTGGTATCCGAGCTTTGGATTCTAGGGTTTCGCTGCTCCAAACAGGTCATTGTGTAATTTTCGCTATAACTTTTTTTCTGTGACATTTCAGAAGTCGCAAAAAAAACCCATTTGAGAAGAAATCGCGCTGAACCTTGGTTCCAAATTTTAGAGCTTTTCACGCGATATTTGCGGAGATAGGATCTGAGGAAGTTGGTCTTTTTGCAGACTCCTGAATTACATTCAAAACAGGTGACCTGGGGAAAATCGTCATAACTTTCTCTCTGGGGATTGGATTGAAATTTCGTAAGAAGTTACAGAAAGAGGACGGACTGTAGTTTTTTGTATGTGTGTTTTAGATTCAAGGGTTGAAACAGTGACTCGTGGCAGGTCGTACAAGTTTGCTATATTGAACCAGTCTAAAAGCAAGTCACTGTGGGAGATTTCACATAACTCTTCCTTGGAGAATCAAATTTGGCTCAGACTTGTGGCATTGGAAAGAGGACGTAGAAGACTAATACAGGTAGCAATTTCAAAACTGGATGATCCGAAATTACAGAGATACATCAGATTCAATATCAGGCTTCTATAAAGTGAAAAAAGGTGTGTAGTTTTTTTTTTAATTTTTGTGTAAGCTTGGTTTAACGGACTTCAAAGGGCATAGTAAAGCATTATTGTCGGTAACTGATGCCTCGAGGAAAGAAAATGTAAACACCTAGTAAGGAACCTGAAAGCTCTAATGGCATGACTAAGCTTCTTAAAAAGGAGCAAAGAGGTGTAATTGCACAATTATGATCGCTAGATGTTTCCACATTGGAATCATCTATTTCTCCAGATCTCCAAAATGTCCTGGACAATCATTCCAAGGTATTTGAGACTCCCAAAGTTCTCCCACCTATGCGTGATCATGATCATGCTATTCATCTGATTCCAGGAAGTGTTCCTCCAAACATCAGGCCGTACAGATATCCCTATGCCCAAAAAAGTGAAATTGAACGTATGGTTGCAGAAATGCTAGAGGCTGGTATAATTCAACCAAGTCAAAGTTCTTTCTCAGCTCCAGTAGTATTGGTGCACAAGAAGGATTGATCATGGTGCATGTGTCGAGATTATAGGGAGCTCAACAAGCTCACTATTAAAGATAAGTTCCCCATTCCTGTTATTGATGAATTATTGGATGAATTGCATGGATCAATTTACTTCACCAAGTTGGATCTTCATTCGGGATATCATCAAATCAGAATGAAGATTGAAGACATTCCAAAAATGGCATTTAGAACTCATGAGGGTCATTATGAATTTTTGGTCATGCCTTTTGGCCCTACCAATGCACCTTCAACATTTCAAGGTTTGATGAATTCAATTTTCAAACCATTCCTTAGAAAATTTGTGTTAGTATTTTTTGATGATATACTAATCTACAGCAAGTCTTGGAAGGATCATGTTGAACATGTTGACAGGGTGCTACAACTATTGGAGGAGAAACAATTATATGCAAAAAGATCCAAATGTTTCTTTGGAGTCCAGGAGGTGGAATATTTGGGTCATATTGTATCTCATGAAGGAGTTAAGGTAGACCCTAGCAAAATTAAAGCCATTAAGGAATGGAAAATCCCCACATCCATAAAGCATCTGCGAAGATTTCTTGGGTTGACAGGGTATTATCGCAAGTTTGTTAAGAATTATGGGAGAATAGTAGCACCTCTAACAACATTATTGAAGAAAGATTCATTTTCATGGACTCCGGAAGCAACAAAGGCCTTTGAACATCTTAAAGAGGCAATGTGCCAAGCACCGGTCTTAGCTACGCCGGACTTCACAAAAACCTTTATTGTGGAATGTGATGCTTCACGAAATGGAATTGGTGCTGTTCTAATGCAAGATGAAAGACCCATTGCTTTTGAAAGTCGTCCAATCAAGGGAAAGTTTTTAAGCAAAGCTATTTATGAGAAGGAAATGTTGGCAATACTCCATGCACTTAAGAAATGGCGACCCTACCTAATGGGAAGACACTTCAAGGTAAAAACGGATCATGATAGCCTTAAATACTTTTTAGAACAAAGATTATCCTCTGAAGAGCAACAAAAGTGGGTCACAAAGATGTTGGGTTATGACTTTGAAATCATCTACAAAAAAGGGAAGAAAAATGTGGTGGCAGATGCACTCTCAAGAAAGGATGAGGATGTGGAAGCATTGTTGTGTGCCATTTCTATTATCCAACCAGATTGGATAAGTGAAGCAAGGGAGGAATGGAAGAACGACGAAGAAGTGTGGGCACTTATTCGAAAGCTACAACAAGATTCTAGTACATCTGATACATTTAGCTAGAAAAATGATTCGTTATGGTACAAAGATCACTTATACCTCTGTAAGAATTCCCAGCTAAAACAAAAGATTCTTATGGAATTGCACACTTCTCCCTTAGGAGGGCACTCGGGACTTTTAAAAACTTACCACAGGGTTAAGAAGGAATTTTTTTATGATGGCCTTAAATCAGATATTCAAAAGTTTGTGGCAGAATGTTTGGTTTGCCAACAAAATAAAGTTGAAACAATTAAGACATCGGGTCTATTACAACCTTTATCCATTCCAAGCCAATGTTGGGAGGGGGTTTCAATGGATTTTATCACAGGTTTACCCAAGTCTGAGGGAAAGAGTGTCATCATGGTGGTAGTTGACAGACTTACCAAGTCTACACACTTTTGTGCATTATCACATCCATGTAAAGCCAGTACAGTTTCTACTGCATTTATGGAAACAGTTCAAAAGCTACATGGAAACCCAAAGATTATTGTAAGTGACAGAGATCCCATTTTCACTGGAAATTTTTGGACAAAATTATTTTCTTGTCTTGGTACTCAGTTAGCTCATAGCTCATCTTATCATCGTCAATCTGATGGGCAAACTGAGATAGTAAAAAAATGTTTGGAAGGATATCTTCGTTGCTTTGTATCTGATAAACAGACACAATGGGTCAAATGGTTACCTCTGGCTGAATGGTGGTATAACACTTTCTTCCATACAGCAACAAAAATGACCCCATTTATGGCACTTTATGTGTATCAACCACCATCCATCACATCATATTTAAGAGAAAATTCTAAGGTTCAGGCAGTGGAACATCACATCGAACATCAACAACAAGTCCTCCAACTCTTAAAGGATAACCTCATGTTGGCACAAAATAGAATGAAACAATAGGCAGATCAACATCACAGTGAAAGAAGTTTTGATGTAGGTGATTGGGTATTCCTACGGCTACAACCATATAAGCAAATGTCCCTAAAGCAAGCTAAGAAGGATAATAAGTTATCACCAAAGTATTATGGTCCGTACAAGGTGTTGCAAAAGATTGGTACTATGGCATACAAATTGGAGCTTCCTGCAGCTTCTCGATTGCACCCAGTTTTCCATGTTTCATGTTTAAATAAGGTTATAGGTGACAAGATCCCAATTCAAACAATATTGCCAGAACTTGACGAGGAAGGAAAAATTATATTGGAACCGGAAGCAGTCACAGAAACAAGAACTCGACAGCTACGAAATCGATCAATTTCAGAGTATCTTATCAAGTGGAAGAACTTATCCGCTGAAGATTCCACATGGGAGGATGAGAATTTTATGCAGAAGTATCCATAACTACTCAAGCGTTGAGGACAACACTTTTTTTAAGGAGAGGGGCATGTTGGGTCCCTATAATACTAGTGATTACCCCATTACTATTGTAGTTATACCCCTTATTTATATTGTTGTGCCCCTATTACCCCCATATTGTTATTTCTGTGCCCATAGAATCCCTCTATTATTATTTTTGTGGCTTTATATTATTATTGTTAGGTCGGCTGGATTATATTGTGACTCCTTAGACTCCTATATATAGAAAGGAGGTTTTGTCATTTGTATCATCTGAGAATTGTTCATTTATGTAATGTAAAGGAGGTTGCCCCCTCGAAGAGGCTGAATTCTAAGGCGTGGATCTCTCTTTTCTATCTTTTTGTGAGCTGGTTTCATAACATATTACTACTCCCACAATAATGATCGAGATGATGTCGTGACTCTTTTTGAACTTTTGTATGACTTGACCTAATGATGAGATCTAATGGAGTATGAAACTTATGATTTGGACCTTGAAAATCACTAACCATGAGTTGATGACTGAGATGGTGATCAATAAACTTCACTGATGAATCATCAAAATGAGTGATGTCATGATTCATATGACAATTTTACCATGAAATGAAGGAAGTAGCAACATACCCAGAAACACTAACCAACAATCAAATTTTTATTTGAAAATATATTGAAACTGTAAAAAATTGACCTAGGACCATATCAACCATATTAAAAAAATATAATCTCATAAAAAAGGGGATAAAGTCTAGGCTCATAATCTCACGACTTCATAACATGGCCTCAATAAAGTTACGAGATGTGGGGCTCAAAGGTTGCAGCACAAAGGTGGATGCAGGATGAATAAGTTTGAAAACAAGAGTCAATGCATGTAGAAGAGTTGGTCACTTGAATTAATAATAATTGTCAAGATCATTGAGTTAAGGGTGATGATGAACACAATTTTTAGAGAGGAGTTTTGGGCCTACCTCGAGTTGAAATAAGTTACCTCTAATATCTCATGCACACTTCATTGAATTAAATAGTGAAAATAACCTCAAGGACTAGAGGTCTAATCAAAGTTCAGATGAGCCATGCTTGAGGTATGTGTTAGTATATGGAATACAATTCAAAAGTATGTCCTCAGCAGTAAAGAGTGATACTATCAATACAAGCTGAATCTAATGGAAGAGCTCCATGAGATTATAACTCAACTGATATTTATTTCTCGGTATTTTGGAAGACACTCATGTGTCAATACTCATGTTTAATTCAACAATAATGGGTGAGAGAACGGAGCCCATTCTCAGTGGTTGATGAAGCTATAATGCTTATATATTGGATGCAACATCAGGATGGAGAAGCCATGCAAAGGCACACTCAGGTAGTGTGAATGGAAAATTGATGGCTGACAAAGACAACATTGATCATAGCACAGGAGAGGAACAAAACCTTTGAGTGGACAAGAGAAAATTTTGGCAATAGTGTGGAGAAAAGTATGCGAAAGTTGTGCAAAAAGACAAAGTGTTAAAATGAGACATAGTGTTGCAGAGGGTTGTGATTAGACCTGAAGGAGAAACAAGGAGCACAATTAAAAGGAAATATGTAGTCAATCAAATTTGTATCTCTTTGTATATGTATTTTCCCCTATTTTCAGTTTGAAAATTATATGAAAGGTAGAAGAGTGGCTATAATAGGTGGTGGCCTACATTCATAAGAGGTTGGTGCCTCTTGGCAAGTATGGACTTTCTATATGAAGGCGTTCGATGCCTTCTATGCATGGGTGCTCACAAATAGATTGATGTAATTAAATGTTATGAAACCAGCTCAAGAAAAAGATAGAAAAGATAGATCAACGCCTTAGAATTCAGCCTCTTCGAGGGGGCAACCTCCTTTACATTACATAAATGAACAATTCTTGGATGATTCAAATGAAAAACCTCCTTTCTATATATAGGAGTCTAAGGAGTCACAATATAACCCAGCCGACCTAACAATAATAATATAAAGCCACAAAAATAACAATAGAGGGATTCTATGGGGCACAATAATAACAATAGGCACAACAATATTAATAAGGGGTACAACTACAATAGTAATGGGGTAATCACTAGTATTATAGGGACCCAACATGCCCCTCTCCTTCAAAAAAGTGTTGTCCTCAACGCTTGAGAAGTTCTGGATGCTTCTGTATAAAATTATCATCCTCCCATGTGGAATGTTCAGCGGATAAGTTCTTCCACTTGATAAGATACTCCGAAATTGATTGATTTCGTAACTGTCGAGTTCTTGTTTTTTTGACTGCTTTCAGTTCCAATATAATTTTTCCTTCCTCGTCAAGTTCTGGCAATATTGTTTAAACTGGGAGCTTATTGCCTATAACCTACTTTAAACATGAAACATGGAAAACTGGGTTCAATCGAGAAGCTGCAGGAAGCTCCAATTTGTATGCCATAGTACCAATATTTTGCAACACCTTGTATGGACCATAATACTTTGGTGATAATTTATTATCCTTCTTAGCTTGCTTGAGGGACATTTGCTTATATGGTTGTAGCTGTAAGAATACCAAATCACCTACATCAAAACTTCTTTCGCTACGATGTTGATCTACCTGTTGTTTCATTCTATTCTGTGCCAACATGAGGTTATCCTTTAAGAGTTGGAGGACTTATTGTTGATGTTCAATGTGATGTTCCACTACTTGAACCTTAGAATTTTCTCTTAAATATGATGTGATGGATGGTGGCTGATACCCATAAAGTGCCATAAATGGGGTCATTTTTGTTGCTGTATGGAAGGAAGTGTTATACCACCATTCAGCCAGAGGCAACCATTTGACCCATTATGTCTGTTTATCAGATACAAAGCAACGAAGATATCCTTCCAAACATTTGTTTACTATCTTAGTTTTCCCATCAGATTGAGGATGATAAGATGAGCTATGAGCTAACTGAGTACCAAGACAAGAAAATAATTCTGTCCAAAAATTTCTAGTGAAAATGGGATCTCTGTCACTTACAATAATCATTGGGTTTCCATGTAGCTTTTGAATTATTTCCATAAATGTAGTAGAAACTGTATTGGCTTTAAATGGATGTGATAATGCACAAAAGTGTGCATACTTGGTAATTCTGTCAACTACCACCATGATGACACTCTTTCCCTCAGACTTGGGTAAACCTGTGATAAAATCCATTGAAACCTCCTCCCAAAGTTGGCTTGGAATGGATAAAGGTTGTAATAGACCCAGTGTCTTAATTGTTTTAACTTTATTTTGTTGGCAAACCAAACATTCCACCACAAACTTTTGAATATCTGATTTAAGGCAATCCCAAAAAAAATCCTTCTTAACCCTGTGGTAAGTTTTTAAAAATCCTGAGTGCCCTCCTAAGGGAGAAGTGTGAAATTCCATAAGAATCTTTTGTTTTAGTTGGGAATTCTTACATAGGTATAAGCGATCTTTGTACCATAACGAATCATTTTTCCAGCTAAATGTATCAGACATACTGGAATCTTGTTGTAGCTTTCGAATAAATGCCCACACTTCTTCATCATTCTTCCATTCCTCCCTTGCTTTGTTTATCCAATCTGGTTGGATAATATAAATGGCGCACAACAATGCTTCCACATCCTCATCCTTTCTTGAGAGTGCATCTGCCACCACATTTTTCTTCCCTTTTTTGTAGATGATTTCAAAGTCATAACCCAACATCTTTGTGACCCACTTTTGTTGCTCTTCAGAGGATAATCTTTGTTCTAAAGATATTTAAGGCTATCATGATCCATTTTTACCTTGAAGTGTCTTCCCATTAGGTAGGGTCGCCATTTCATAAGTGCATGGAGTATTGCCAACATTTCCTTCTCATAAATAGCTTTGTGTAAAAACTTTGCCTTGATTGGACAACTTTCAAAAGGAATGGGTCTTTCATCTTGCATTAAAACAGCACCAATTCCATTTCCTGAAGCATCACATTCCACAATAAAGGTTTTTGTGATGTTCGGTGTAGCTAAGACAGGTGCTTGGCACATTTCCTCTTTAAGATGTTCGAATGCCTTTGTTGCTTCTGGAGTCCATGAAAATGCATCTTTCTTCAATAATGTTGTTAGAGGTGCTGCTATTCTCCCATAATTCTTAACAAACTTGCGATAATACCCTATCAACCCGAGAAATCCTGCAGATGCTTTATGGATGTGGGAATTTTCCATTCCTTAATGGCTTTAATTTTGCTAGGGTCTACCTTAACTCCTTCATGAGATACAATATGACCCAAATATTCCACCTCTTGTACTCCAAAGAAACATTTGGATCTTTTTGCATATAATTGTTTCTCCTCCAATAGTTGTAGCACCTTGTCAACATGTTCAACATGATCCTTCCAAGACTTGTTGTAGATTAGTATATCATCAAAAAATACTAACACAAATTTTCTAAGGAATGGTTTGAAAATTGAATTCATCAAACCTTGAAATGTTGAAGGTGCATTGGTAAGGCCAAAAGGCATGACCAAAAATTCATAATGACCCTCATGAGTTCTAAACGCTGTTTTCGGAATGTCTTCAATCTTCATTCTGATTTGATGATATCCCGAACGAAGATCCAACTTGGTGAAGTAAATTGATCCATGCAATTCATCCAGTAATTCATCAATGATAGGAATGGGAAACTTATCTTTAATAGTGAGCTTTTTGAGCTCCCTATAATCCGAACACATGCGCCATGATCCATCCTTCTTGTGCACCAATACAACTGGAGCAGAGAAAGAACTTTGACTTGGTTGAATTATACCAGCCTCTAGCATTTCTGCAACCATACATTCAATTTCACTCTTTTGGGCATAGGGATATCTGTACGGCCTGATGTTTGGAGGAACACTTCCTGGAATCAGATGAATAGCATGATCATGATCATGAATAGGTGGGAGACCTTTGGGAGTCTCAAATACCTTGGAATGATTGTCCAAGACTTTTTGGAGATATGGAGAAATAGATGATTCCACTGTGGACACATCTCGAGAACATAATTGTGCAATTACACCTCTTTGTTCCTTTTTTAGAAGCTTTGTCATACCGTTAGAGCTGATTATCTTTCCTGGTATCCCTGCAATACCCCTTAATTCAACTTCCTTTCCCTCCACATAAAATTTCATGAAAAGTTCTTGAAAATTAAAAGCTATTGTACCCAAGGATTGTAGCCATTGGACTCCTAGTACAACATCAGCACCTCCCATTGGAATGGAAAGCATTGGGCTAGTCAATACATATTCTTCCATGGATAGCTTGATATTATGGCACTTTCTCGAGCAATTTATTGTTCCTCCATTTGCAACCATCACTTGACACTCTGGTGCTGGATATAAGAAGCAATTCAATTCTCATGCTACCTTACAATGAATAAAATTGTGGGTGCTTCCTGAATCAATCAACACTATTACCTTTTTCTTCTTGATTTGTCCTTCTATCTTGATGGTTTGAGGATTGGTAATTCCCGCCAATGCATTACAAGATATGGTCGGATTCATTTCTTCTTTATCTAAGCTTTTTTCCTGGAGTATATCCTCTTCTTTTGACCTTTCTTGCTCCTTTCCTTCTTCCTCTTCACAATCTATGTAGAATAATTTCTTCTCAGCACACTTATGACCTTTAGTGTATTTGCTATCACAACCATAACAAAGCCCTTTTGCTCTTTTTCTTCCAATTGTTGTGGTGTCAACCTTATAGGTTGTGGAAGACTAGTGGCAACAACACTTCCGTCTTTATAGTTGTGAGTGGTATGCTTCCTGGTTGCCATAATTTTGCTTTCCATTTTTCTTGCTAACCTGAATGCCTTCTCTAATGAATCAGGTTCCCAAAGGCGAACATCATGTTGGATATTATCCTTTAAAGACCCTATGAACACATCAATCCTATGCTCCTCTGGAATATCTTTTACCCTTATGTTCAATTTTTGGAACTCCTCAATGTGCTCCATTATTGAACCCTTTTGTTTGAGACTTATCAATTGGCTAAAAAAATTGTTGCTTTTTGTATCCTCATAATGTGCTATCAATTCTTCCATAAAAATTGCCCAAGTGATAAATTGTTTACGAGAGCAAAGCCATTGATACCATACAAACTGATTTGGTTCCAAATATAAAGTTGCAATATGTACCTTTTGTGTGTTTGACACATTATTGAGATCGAAAAATCGCTCCATCTGTAATATCCATGTTGCGGGATCCTTGCCATCAAACTTCCTCATGCCGATTTTTGGAATATGGTGGGTCTTTGATATAACATTAGAGTCTATGGAATCATGATTAACATTTCTTTTGTTCTCATCGTGAGTTTCCTTTACTACCCTTTCACCATTAGTGACCCTTTCTTGTAGCAACTTATTCATATTTATCTTCAATTCTTCCATGTCTGTCTTCAAATCTATCTTCAAATCATCCATCTTAGCTTCCACGTCATTCATCTTAGCTTCTACACCTTTATTTAAACAATCCATCTTAGCTTCGACGCCTTTATTTAAACCATCCATCTTAGATTCTGCTCCTTTTTGTGCAAGGTACATTTGTTGCACTTGGTCTTGTAATTTTGATATATCATGTTGCATTTCTTCCTCTTCTTCATGAGTCATGCTAGAGCTTTTAGGTTCCTTACTAGGTGTTTGAATTTTCTTTCCTCGGGGCATCAGTTACCGATAATAATGCTCTACTATGCCCTTTGAATTCCTTCAAAATAAATTTTCAAACCAAGCTTAAGCAAAAATTTAAGAAAATCTACACACCTTTTTTCACTTTGTAGGAGCTTGATATTCCCTCTGATGTATATTTGTATTTTCCAATCATCTAGATTTGAATTTGTGATCTACAGTAGCCCTCTGTGTCCTCTTTCCAATGCCACAAGTCTGACCCAAATTGGATTCTCCAAGGAAGAGTTATGTGAAATCTCCCACAGTGACTTGATTATAGACTAGTTCAGTAGAGCAAACTTGTACGACTTTCCACGAGTCACTATTTCAACCTTTGGATCTGAAAAATTCATACAAGAAACCATAGTTCGTCCTCTTTCTGTACCTTCTTATGAAATTTCAATTTGATCCCCAAAGAAAAAGTTATGATTCTTTTCCCCAGGTCACCTATTTGAAATGTAATTCAGGAGTCTGCAAAAAGACCAACTTCCTCAGATCATATCTCCGAAAATATAGCACGAACAATTCTGAAATTTGGACCTGAGGTTCAGATCAATTTATTCTCAAATGGGTTTTTTTTTCAACTTCTGAAACATCACAGAAAAAAGTTATAGCGAAAATGCCAAGAAAACTTGTTTGGAGAAGTGAAACCCTAGAATCCAAAGCTCTGATACCAAATGTTATGAAACCAGCTCAAGAAAGAGATAGAAAAGATAGATCAACGCCTTAGAATTCAGCCTCTTCGAGGGGACAACCTCCTTCACATTACATAAATGAACAATTCTTGGATGATTAAATGAAAAAACCTCCTTTCTATATATAGGAGTCTAAGGAGTCACAATATAACCCAACCGACCTAACAATAATAATATAAAGCCACAGAAATAACAATAGAGGGATTCTATGGGGCACAGTAATAACAATATGGGGATAATAGGGGCACAACAATATTAATAAGGGGTACAACTACAATAGTAATGGGGTAATCACGAGTATTATAGGGACCCAACATTAAATAGGTGCTTAATTTAAATAATAACAACAATCAGATTGGTGGTTTTCTCCCTTTAAGATTCTATGTAAAAATACCTATGTCAAGATGTGTATGTTTCTCATGTAATGGATTGTTTGTACATGTGAATTCCTTGTCTTGCTGGTCATTTGTGTTGTATATGAAAGCTCTCACAAGTAACTGACATTGGCAGAAATAATTAAATACTTATCCTTAAAACATTTAAGAACCTCACTATTACTGATTCACACCCTTCTCTTAGTAATTCCTTATTCCAACTGGTATTTTATTGTTTTTGCAAGGGTCTCAAAGCCTGGTTTTTTTATGAAGATAGTTCTAGATTTTATTACGATAAATTTTATCATTGTGGACTTAGAAAATGCATTATTTTCAACTAATAATTAAAGGAAACAAAAATCAAGCTTCCATTTCAGTGTTCCTTGGAGGTACTAAACTAATGTAAGATTGAGACTTGAATGGTAATTTGTGTGGAAAAAGTACTTTTTTTTCCAAGATGAAACTTAAGTTTAATAATGTTTGGGTTTTCCTTCCCTCTATGTAAGGTCCAAATTTTCCATTTGAACACATAATCTTTCTCTTTTACTTTTAAGTGTATGGAGGATTGGGATGCTATATTTTAGAAGGTCCCCTATTGTCATGATGAAGTGTACATGGTCATATTTCTTTGGTTTGAACTTTTCTACACCTCTGTTAATTTTAGAGATCTCCAATTATTATGGGTTAACATGGTTATTTTATCTCATTTTCCATTCTAGTCAATGTTTTGACTGTTATTGGGGATACTACTAGGAGTTTTAGTGAGTTGTAGAAAATCTACCTTCCCTTTGTTGTGGGAGGTGGCATTGATCTATGGATTCAAATAATGAAAATGTCTCATTACATATGAATTTTGTCATGTTACTAGTCACATTTTATGTGATTTTCCTTAACATCTTATGTTATACAAGAAGTAGAGTGATGTGAGTTTGTATTTCACTTAGGCATAAAAGGGTCTTTTTTAGCATACGTTGTGCTCCTATTTTCTTTTGGAAAAATCTTCCTAGTTTATCTCATGCTATTTATCATGTTTATAATCTATAAATTGGTCAGTCTTCTACTAATCATATTAACTGATCTATGCAAGAGGGCCATAAAATTCCTTATACTTGTGAACAACCTTTTATTTACATGAAAATGCACTATTTGATGATGGCATAAGTGACCTTTAATATAAATTTTTATTTATTTTTCATTTTCCTAATGCTACTAAGAATGAAGAAGACTTTGATGTTACTTTATAATTCTTTGAAGAATTTTTTGTGTAATTATTGGCCACTAGTGAGCTCTCTCTATTGGATACTCATCCCTCAATGGACTATCCTTCAAGTTTCAATGTTTTTATGCTACACATGTATTCCATGAGGGAAAACATTTGAATTAGGAATCAATATACTAAATTCAAAGGTGAAATTATTGAGTAATTGCATTTTTCTATTAAGGATTTAGTTCAATTTATTTAGTCATTATCATAGTGGAGGGAGTATTTGTCTTCCTTTTGTTTATCAAAGTATCCATTTTATTCTCATATCCATCATGGTTTTACTAGTTACATAGTTGATTATTATCTTTATCCTAATTGTGATGTTACTAGGGGCCTTTCTATCCTCCCACTCATGTTGACCTCTTTTGTCACCATAATTTTTATGAGATGAATATAATGGGAACATGTAAATTTATTTGAGTATAGTATAATCCTACACATAAGAGATTGGGTCATTTATTCTTGATCTAGTTGGGATATTTTATTCCGAGAATAAATGAAAAATAATTAATTGATTCTCATTCAAAAGATATAATTTACTTATAATTCAGCATCATCATGCATTTTTTACCATTGTTTATTTAATATTCTAATTAATATCTTATGGTAATGATGAAAATCAATTTTTTCTTCAAACCAAATCAAATGAGTTTGTTTGGATCAATATCATAATAACTGATAAAAATAAAGGAAAATGATGGTTATGAGATTAAGAGGTTAGTTCAATTTTTTTAAAAGGAAGACTCTAACTAACATGTCTAGTATTGGTAATCTAAAAGAGTTTTGAAAAGTTTAGTGAAGTTCGGTTCTTGAATTTCATGTAGTTAGTTATTTTATATTTCAGATATACTTGATCATATTATAAATGAAAATATACATTCCTATAGTAGGATATAATAGATCACGCAGTGTCATGAAAATCACAAAATTTTAAATCTAGAAGTGGGATAAGTCATGTAACATAATTTAATGACTCATTATATGCTTTTACTTATTTTATATTAATCAAAATACATAACATTCTTTTCAAAGTTAAATATAAAGAAAATGTGATCAGGCATCCATTTGAGTGGTGTTTAGAGTAAGTTGATGCAAGATTTAAATCTAAATGACTATTTTTATGGAAAATTTCCTTTTTCTGATGATGCAATTTCTATTTAATGATGTTTTATTTTTTCTCTCTCATTAAGGTTAAAATTTTCCATTTTAAAGGATGTGTTTTCTCTTTTATTTCCAATCATCTAGAGAATTGGGATGCTATATTATAAAGGTTTCTATAGTGTTCTGAAGAAGTTGGGATTGTCCTCTTTCCTTGGTTTGATCTTTGGTGTGTGTGTGTGTGTGTGCGTATATTCATGATAATAACAATGTGAACTAGCACTATCTAGGAAATCATCCATTTCTTAACATGTCAAACATCACCAATTGTAGCAAAATATTAAAGGCCTACATTATTCAAACAATTTCCAACATTCATGCGTGTTCATGAACCCATAAAAAACATGTTCATTTATAAGACATTTCATAGCTCAATATAAAGTTTCATTAAACTTATCTGATTATGTTAAGATGGCTAGAAAATAAAGGAGCGACTTCCACTCCCCACCCATCGATGGGTTAGCTACATTAAAAATTTCTTGTAAGTGACTTCCCTTTACCTCAATCCAAATTTTTTGTGGTTTCTTACATAGGGAATATTTGCACCAAAGTTTGGTAGACACTTCAGGGATGGAGTCCACTATCTAGGTGGTTTGTCAATTTCCCTTTGGTAGTGAGCACCTGTCACAAAGCGACAAACAAAAAATAAATAACATACATTTACTTTACTAGAAAATTATTAAATTACTCTTTTAACATATCATTATTATAAGTTTACCCATTTATTTTAACATGAACAGATTTCATATTATTCAAATCATTGTAGATTTTTGTAGCTGATGCTACAAAGATTGTTGTAAAGTTCTACGGTAAGATTTTATGGCTGACAAATTATGTCATTCACAGGTGACACTTATCACATAAATTATGCTCTTAGATGAGTTAATATCAGCACCCTCATTGGTACCATCCATTTAGTACTTAACTCAATTTCTGGGTGGTCGACTACCTAGGAATGCGAATCCATCATCTCTGGAGACTTCTTTGCAGTTGGCAACTGGCTCTGTAGTGTGTCGGTTAATGTGTTGCATCAATGGCTCTCCCTTACCTTGCAGATCAGATGGTGGAGGCGACATCCCGTGGTGCTAAGCACTAGCTGGGTGAGTAAATCAGATACTTGTTGCATTTTGCTGGCTAATAGCTTAGGCTCCGACCCTCTGTGAAATTCTTCACCAGGTGAGTAACCCTGTAAACATATCCTCCCTTTAGTAGCACGAGTGGCTGTACCAGTACGTTTACTCTACTAACCAAGGAACATGATCCATTATATAGCTTCCAGTTATGGCTATTCGTACCATCTTTAGCAGTTTTGGGATGTTTTCTGTCAATCTGAGTAAGAGTCTTTTGTATTATCTTTTATAAATTGTTATGCGGGTTTTCCATTCTATTTTAGCATAATCTGAACCCAATTTATTTCTAATGTATGGGTGTTAGAGGCTCAAGCGCTGGAGAACTAGTGTAGGTTTTAACCCTGTACATAAATTACCTGCATACGAATTCTTAAACAAAGAAAATAAACAATGCGAGAGCATAACCCATAAAACACATATGCACAGAGATTTTTACCTGGATCCCAAAACCGGGACTACCAGCTTGATTTTTCATTATGTTCCTTTCAATGTTACAATACATATTTATACATGCCGAAGCATCCAATACCATGGACCGAAAACCATTGCGTCCAATACCATGGAATGAAAACCATCGTGTCCAAAAAACATGTGCGAAAATCATGCAAAAAATCATAGGTGGGTCTGCCCAACCTAACATATGGTCCAAAACCAAAATTTTCCAGGGCGCTGCCCCGGACCCCATAAAGTGGGGTTACGGGTGCCCTTCAAACCCCATATTAACTACGTGGAAAGAATATAACACAACCCAACAATCTCCCACTTGTTGTTTTCTTTCCACAGGGGGCCACAGGAGAGCTTAGTCATTTTTTCAGCCCTGAGATTCCCATTGCTTCTCTACACCAAGAGAACTTCTCAGAGCTCACAAATTTTGTCAATGCATCTGCAGTATTCTTCAAAGTGTCCACCTTTACCAGCAACACCTTTCTATCTTCTATCATATCCCTCACAAAGTGATACTGAACATCAATGTGCTTTGTCTTTGAATGATAAGCAGGGTTCTTTGCCAAGAAAATTGCACTTTGGCTGTCACAGTCTATTCTTATAGCTCCCTGTACTAACCCCATACTTGAACACAATCTCTGCAACCAAATTGCTTCCTTTCTTGCATGAGTGGCTGCCATGTATTCTGCCTCTGTAGTTGATAGTGCCACTACAGATTGTTTCTTACTCATCCAACTGACTGCACCTCCAAATAGGTTAAACACATACCCACTTGTAGATCTTCTCTGATCCAGATCTCCAGCCCAGTCTGCATCAACAAAGCCATGAATATCCAACACTTTGTCCAATCCTGGTCTTCCTTGGTAGCACAAACCATAATCACTAGTTCCACGCAAATACCTGAAAACCCGCTTCACTGCTGTCCAGTGCTCCTTCCCAGGTTTTGACATAAACCTGCTCAATACTCCCACTGCATGTGCAATGTCTGGTCTAGTACAAACCATTGCATACATCAGGCTACCCACTGCACTTGCATATGGAACACGAGACATGTCCTCTTCCTCTTCTTGTGTCTTGGGACACTGTTCAGCAGATAACCTCACACCTACAGGAATAAGAACCTTCACCGGTTTACTATCCTGCATATTAAACCTCTGGAGTATTGTCTCGACATACTTCCTCTGGTTTAACTAGAGCTTCCTCTTTGACCGATCTCTTTTAATTTCCATGCCCAAAATATAGTTTGCAGCACCAAGATATTTCATGTAGAATTTGGAGGACAATTGGGTCTTCAAATCCTGGATAATTTCTTTGTCATTTCCAACCAGCAACATATCATCCACATACAAGACCAGATAAATAATACGGTCACCAATTAATTTAAAATACACACAATGATCTGCTTTGCTTCTGGTGAAGCCAAGTCCCAGTATAAATGTATCAAATTTCTGATACCACATCCTTGGTGACTGTTTTAACCCATACAGAGACTTCTTTAACTTGCATACCAGTTCTTTCTTACCCTTCACCACAAAGCCTTCAAGTTGCTTCATGTAGATTTCCTCTTCCAAATCCCCGTGAAGAAATGTTGTCTTCACATCCATCTGTTCTACCTCAAAATCAAAAGCAGCACCAACAGATAAAAGTAATCTAATAGAAGTTACCTTGGCAACAGGAGAAAAAATATCACCAAAATCAATTCCCGACACCTGGGAATAACCTTTTGCTACCAACCGAGCTTTTTATTTCTCCACCTTTCCTTCTGCATTTGTCTTCTTCTTGAACACCCATTTGCTGCCATTGGGTTTCCTTCCAGCCGGCAACTCCACTAGATCCCAAGCCTCATTTTTGTGCAAAGATGCCATTTCATCGACCATGGCCTCTTTCTAGAGTTTTCCATCCTCTGAATCCACTACTTCCTTCACAGTTCTGGGATCATTATCAGTAATAGACAAAGAAAAATTTGAACTGAAAGCAGATGGACTATACCTTTCTGGCTGCCTTCTTTCTCGAACTAATCTTCTCACAGCCGGAGTTTGTGGCTCTTCATCTTCTAATTCCTCCTCTGCTGCAGAGTCTGATTCTTCCTCCTTTGGCTCAAACTCTATCTTCTCAGGTTCCTTTGGTTGGACTTCATGTTGAATAACATCTTTTACCTCTCTAAACAACACATCTCGGCTGTACACAACCTTCCGTGTGATTGGGTTCCAAAGCTTATAACTCTTTAAACCATCCTTATACCCAATAAAGATGCACTTTTCAGATTTACTGTCCAACTTGGTTCGTTTCTCCTTTGGAACATGTACATATGCATCACATCCAAATACCCTTAGATGTGAAAGAGAGGGTTTCTTACCAGTCCATACTTCTTGTGGATTCTTATTCTCCAACGCTGATGAAGGTGATCTATTGATCAGGTAACATTTAGTATCCACTGCCTCTACCCAGAATTCCTGTCCTAACCTGGCACCACTGAGCATGCTTCTTGCCCTTTCCATCAATGTCTTGTTCATTCTTTCTGCGACTCCATTTTGCTGAGGTGTATATGGAGTAGTCTTCTGCCGTGCTATACCACACTTCTTACAAAATTCTTCAAATTCCTTGCTGCAAAATTCTCCACCATTATCTGTCCTTAGCACCTTTATCTTCTTCTCTGTTTGATTTTCCACCAGAGCATTAAATTCTTTAAACTTGTCAAAGACTTCAGATTTCTTCTTAAGAAAATATATCCATGTATTCCTTGAGAAGTCATCTATGAATGATACATAGTACACAGACTTACCCAGTGATGGAACCTTCACAGGTCCAAACACATCACTGTGCACAAGCTCTAATATCTGTTTCGTCCTCTTACCGCTAAAGGGGAAACTCACCCAATTCTGCTTTCGATATACACAATTTTCACAGAAATCAAAATCCAGAGAGCTATTATTCATACCTTCTACCATACCTTTACCATGAAGTATTCGAAGGCCCTTCTCTCCAATATGTCCAAGCCTTTGATGCCACAACATGGTCTTCTCTCCAGAGACCACTAGATTCTCTACTCCATTTTCAGGAACCATAGAACTATTGCACCCATCAACAACAGTGCTACCTTGCAACTTGTACAGAGTTCCAATCTGAACTCCCCGCATTAATATCAGTGCTCCTCGAACCATCTTGCAGGTATCTTTCTCGAACACCGTCTTTACACCTTCATCATCCAACTTGCTTACAGAAATCAGATTTCTGGCCAATGCAGGAATATGTAGAACACCCGAAAGTGTTCTAACCCTTACACCTTGCAACTTCAACTTTACTTTTCCCTGACCAATGATTCTAGCCTTCCTATCATCTCCTAAGAAGACATCACCACCATCGTATTTCTCATACTCGTAGAACCACTCTATATGGGGAGTGAAGTGAAAGGATGCACCTAAGTCAATCAACCATGCCTCATGATCTACATGTGTACTTGAAGAAGCCAAGTACACATCCCCACCTTCATCTGAGGTGGTTTTCGCCTCTACAGAAGGAGCATCATCAGATCCCTTTCCTTTATCAGGAGCTTTAGATCTACAATCCCTTCTGAAGTGCCCTTCCTTTCTACATTTCCAGTACACCACCTTTGTAGGTTTTCCTGGAGATTTAGATCTCCCTCTAGATTTAGATCTCCCACTCGATGACTTATTTTTGTTTCTGTTCTGGGACCGTCCTCGTACAGACAAGGCATCACCATTCTGGTTGTCCATATTTTTCCATCTCATCTCCTCCATCAGCAAGGCTGAGACTATTTCATCAAACTGCAAAGTAGTTGCATTGCTACCTATTGCAATAACCAGACTATCCCACGAATCTGGTAGAGAACACAACAGACTGATGCACTTATCTTCATCTGAAATTTTAATATCAACAGATAATAACTGACTTACCACAGTATTAAACACATTCAGATGCTCTGTCACCGAGTCTCCATCTTTCATCCTCAGGTTATACAGCTTTTTCCACAGGAACAGTTTATTCACCAGAGACTTAGATTGGTACAAAGTCCCTAACTTGACCCACAAAGCCTTTGCCGTAGCTTCCCCTGATACATTCAACAATACTGAATCTGAGACACACAATCGTATTGTGCTCTTTGCCTTCCGATCCAACTTCTTCCATTCTTCATCGGTCACTCCCGATGGTTTAGTACCCGGATCTACCGCAATCCACTGATCTTTATCCACCAACAGATCCTCCATCTTGAGTTTCCACAACTCAAAATTCTGACCATTGAACTTCTCAATCTCTATCTTTCCACTGCTTGCCATCTTCTTTCACCACCAGAATCGATCTCGCAGATCTCCCACTAAACAAGGTCTACCACAGGCCCGAGCGAAACCCCTCAGCAACAAAGGTGTCCCCTTGAAGCCAAAACGACTCTGATACCAAATGTAGGTTTTAACCCTGTACAGAAATTACCTGCATATGAATTCTTAAACAAAGAAAATAAACAATGCGAGAGCATAACCCATAAAACACATATGCACAGAGATTTTTCCCTGGATCCCAAAACCGGGACTACCAGCTTGATTTTTCATTATGTTCCTTTCAATGTTACAATACATATTTATACATGCCGAAGCATCCAATACCATGGACCGAAAACCATCGCGTCCAAAAAACATGTGCGAAAATCATGCACAAAATCATAGGTGGGTCCGTACAACCTAACATATGGTCCGAAACCAAAATTTTCCGGGGCGCTGCCCCGGACCCCATAAAGTGGGGTTACGGGTGCCCTTCATACCCCCTATTAACTACGTGGAAAGAATATAACACAAACCAACAACTAGGAGGCTTGGTGCATTCTGATCGAATCTCCAACCCTCAAGTTATTTTCCACCGAGTATGCAAAAGGGTTTTGGCTTGACAGAAATGGGGTTATTGTTTTCCCTTCGATTGTAATTCTTTTTGGCTTTGGAACGTTGTGTAATTTATTTAAGTTCCAACCTATTGATATCTAGCTAAAGTGTTTCCAACTCATAAGCCTCTATTTGGATTTTTACTCCTATATTTGTAAACTTAACTCTTAGCATTGTAAAGTCTACCAGTTCTTTGGTTTTTGAGGCTAAAGGGTAATAAGAAACCATGAAGAAGCCTTGTGGCATTCTACTGTATTCTCTAGAATTTTAATCCATTGATTATGTTATTCCATTCATATTAGTGGTGGTATTGATATCTAAGTTCCATATGGTATTATCTTGACATGAAAGCCATGGTTTTAAGAGCAGCTGTAGGTTATGAATTCTAGAAATTTTGATTGTGTTAGCTTGATGTCGTTTGATGTGTATTTGCATGTCTATCAAATTCTTGTTTTTCCATATTTCCAAAGCAGGAGATTCATAAAGATAGGGTTTGATCACCCAAATTTTGTTTTTGTTTATATATGGATGAGGCATGTACTTGGGTCACTAGTACAAAATGAATAATTAGTTACTAAAAAAACAACTAAAATTTTCATATAAATGACCATTTTTCAATCGGTGACAAATAGTAGCTAATTTACAATATCTTATAATGCGACCAAATTTTAGTCATCTTTAGCTTAGTCATTAATTGGTTTCCTCAATTTTTTACCATCTAGTAGTATATTTAGTCATAAATTTGGTGATTAATTTTTCATTGGTTTAGTCATTAATTGTCAAAATTAATGACCAAATATATAAAAAAATATATTAGTATATGAAGCCTCAAAAAAACCAATTAATGACCAAAGAAATATGACCAAAATGTTGGTTGTGTTATAAGATATTGCAAATTAGCTACTAATAGTCATATATATGCAAAATTTAGTCATCATTTAAAACCAATTAATGACCAAACAAATATGACTAAATTTTAGTCGTGTTATAAGATCTTGTAAATTAGCTACTAATAGTCATATATATGTAAAATTTAGTCATCGTTAAAAAATAAAAGATTTGTGATTTGCAGTAGTCATTTATCCTTTTTTCGTATTTTCATATTCATTATATAAATGACTGATTTAGTAGTTTCTATTCACTTCGTTTAATTTCATTCATAATCATTATAAACGACTAATTTAGTCATATATCCATTTTATTCATGTTCATTATTAATTAATATAGAGTACTAATTTAGTAGTTTTAGATTGATTTTATGTGTTTATTATTAATCACCATAAATTAATTAATATGATTTTGCAACTAAAGTTTAAGAAATGTCATACAATGTGCATGCTTATCTAATATGATAATGCAAAGTTATATATGTTAGTTACAAAACTAAATAATATCAAGTGCAAATAAAAATAATTTCAACCATATAAATTTTATTATATAAAATATCAAGTATTACAATATCAATTTACAACTTAATATGGGTTGGACTACAATTTCCACATGAAATATTATTTCATCATTGCGAAATATTATCGCTATGTTTCGAATCATTGCAAGTGAATTCGCCAACTCTGAAGGCTTGACCATCAGTCTCTATGAGTGTGTCCTATGCAAGATATTGGCTCTAAGTGTATCACTAGAAAGATTCTCTTCTCTCTTTCATTTTTCATTTGTTTCTCCAGTGTTATTGTTCTCTTCTTTCTTTAATTGTTGCTTCTTACCATCAATATTGATTTCCTCTCTTGAAAATGAAAGAATATACAATGCAAAGTATAACACATGAAATATGATGAATACTTGAATATAAAATAAAGTAGACTATAAAATATTTATATGACATATACCTCAACATTCGATAGTGGCCACTATGTGGCTGGATGACCTGTATAAATAAAGCAAATAAAATGTCATCGTAGAAAATGGTATTGGAGGGGGCTTCATCATGCATGGTAGGATTGTTTGTGTGTGCACACATCATATTACTCACTTCTAATGGTATCAAAAACAAAGAGTATGCAAAATGACATGTAGTGACATATGGGTGTCTATTTGACTCAATGATATGCTTGATATTTTAACCCATTCCAATCCTACCACAATGGAATTAAGAGAGACAAGGACATAAGAATGAATATTAATAAACGAAATTAGAGACTTTAGAATGCAACTCAATTGTACCTGAATGTAACGATAAGTATTTGCAGCTTCCTAGTCATCGATGAGCATCAAATCACACTGTGAAAAATTCTTTACATTATGATAATTTGGTTGGACCTGCACTAATCCTCTGTAGTAGTCCCTTGACTTACCTATAGATATAATTTTAGAAACAATCCTACTCCTGCAATTCTTCCCTATATGGATCATCTTTGTCCCCCTATTAATAGTTATTTTTCAAAGCAACAAAATAGAACTCTCCAATTGAATCATCGCCTTTCAAAATAATGCTTGATTATTTAGAGGTGATTGTTGAACCAGTCTCTACTCAGGTCCATTATATCATTGTTTTGTCTCCATTGCAAAAACCTCTTTTCATAATAAAATTATAAATCACACATCTGCATTCCTCATCCTTGACATACCAATACTTTACAGTGGAATACCCTCTCATCGCTCCCTTGGTGCAATAGAGATCCACTACTGTGGCATGGAGATGACTGGTGTCATAAAATGGTATAGTTCATCCTTCAATATATGTCATAAAACTCCTCTCACCTCATAGAAATCCTCTCATCTACAAAAATAAGAGTCCTCTCAAAATGCCTGGTCTACATCTCATTCATCCTTAAATAAGTGGATATTTCCATGGGTGACAAAGTATGCTTGGAGATTCAATAGAAGGATCTATCACTTAAAAAATAAAAATACAATGCAGCATAATAGTTATCAATAGGAGAAACAACCCTGCCAAGCTACTTCCTAGCTAGATAATGATACTAATGAATTACCTCTTATAACGAACAAAAGATAACCTTAACTACTTATAGAGTCTACCTATACATGGTAGCAATATAAACACTGTCAAAAACAACATCTACAACAACGTTGGTCAATCTCTTCTTCTAGTCAAGGGCATGCCAAACTTTTGAAAAGTATCAAGCAGGTCTGAGTCCACCTCATCCAAGCTCCTCTTCTTCATCTACTCTCTCTGTTTAGGTTCAGAATAATACCAAAGGTCTTTGAAAATTATGGGCAGGTAAAAGTTATCAGACCATTGATTTCTTCCATTTTTAATCATTGTCCGTAATAATCGAATCTAAATTGCAAAAGTCATTCAGGTTCCTTCTTTTTAGCTAAGATTAACCTAAGCTTTGGATAGTTGTAAGGTTTAATGGATCTAAATATACTCTACTTAAAATATAGTAACATGGTTTAAAACTATAGGCATTGAGATAAGAATCTAAGGATGAAACAAAGAATATTTTATGTTTATGATTACAAGAAATTTTAATTTCATTTAAAAAAGTTTGAGGAAGGTCTAGCATTTGCATCCTACTAGTAAATTTTTTTGCAACACTTTGCTTTTAATTTAGGCATGGTATAGTGCATTACACAAAAAATCAACCACTAAAAAAGGGTGAAAAGAAAAAATAAAATTTCATGCATTCCTACCATAGAAAAGTTAGGGAGGATCCAACTGATCTGTACAATAATGACATGAAAAATTCCTACTTGTCCATTGTCTTTATGAACTGTTGCCTGCAATCAAGATCTCCATTATCATAATTATTAAACTCTCAACTCTAGATAAAATTTATGACTTGATCATATAAACCCTCAAAATTTTTTACCCACAAGAACAAAAATGCTCTTTAGTAAAAATGAAAAACAGAGTCCAAATTCATACCCATGTACAAATTATCAAAATATCATAATCATTAAACCCTCAACTCTATTTACCCGTAAAAACAAAAATCCTCTTTAGTAAAAAGGAAGAACAGAGTCCAAATTCATACCCGTGTACAAATTACCAAAATATAATAATCATTAAACCCTCAACTCTATTTACCCATAACAACAAAAGTCCTCTTTAGTAAAAAGGAAGAACAAATTCCAAATTTATATGTACAAATTATAAAAATATCATAATCATTAAACCCTCAACTCTAGATAAAATTTATCATTTGATCATATAAACCCTCAAAATTATTTACCCATAAGAGCAAAAATCCTCTTTGGTAAAAGGGAATAACAAAGTCCAAATTCATACCCATGTACAAATTACCAAAATAAAATCATTAAACCTCAACTCTTGATAAAATTTATGCTTTGATCTTATAAACCCTCGAAATTATTTACCCATAAGAACAAAAATTCTCATTTGGAAAAAGGGAAGAACAGAGTCCAAATTCATACCCATGTACAAATTACCAAAATATCCATGCCTAATGACCTTGTCGTTCCTCCATCTGATCATTCATTCTCTCCTAAGGTGTTTCTCATGCAAACTCCATCTGGGGTTTGAATCTAGTGAAATCCATAGATCACGTTGATGGTCTTCCTTCTTCTGGAATTTCCACACAGATATAGACATGGCAGAGAAAAATACAATGCTACAATGTGATGTTGTAATCTGTGAATATTTTATTTGAACCCAGCGCTAAACTGGAAATGAAAAAGGAAATAAATATTTATAATAGAAGAAATAAAAGAAGTATTTATAATACAAAATAAAGTATATAAATTTCAATTGGGTTAAATGATTTATTTTTAATAAGAATTTGTTATTTTTTCCTAATATGGTAAATTAAAAATACATTTAAATATGACCTATAATAATAAAAAGTTAAATTAATAAAAATAATAAAATTTAATTTTTTACATTTTGATATTGTTATTAACTTGTGAATACGGTTTGTTACAATACCATGGGCCAATACCATGGCTTATCAATACTACAAGTGCAAAAACATAACTTATTTCACAACCAGAATATTTTACAACAATATGACAAGATTCTTAACCGTGGATACTCATCCCCACATTCCGGTAGATAGTATTAGCTTGTAAAAAATAGCCTTTGTTACAATACCATGGGTGAATACCATGGATTACCAATACCACATGCCCAAAAAACATAAATTATTTCACAATCAAATATTGTATAACAATATGACAAGATTTTTAACCATGGATATTCACCCTCACTTTACCATGGACATTAACTTGTAAATCGGTTTTGTTACAATACCATGGCTTATCAATACCACATGTCACAAAACCATAACTTATTTCATAGTAAAATATTTTATTTTAATTTAATTCTACAACATTCTTTTAATTGAATCTAAAAGGGAAAATATTACAATTTGAGATATATCTAAACCCTCTATCCTCACGACTGCTAAAATATTCCCATAGAAATTAAATTAAGGTTTTAATAAAACTAAGCTAAGATGGATCTATGTTGGTTCTCTCTCTCTCTCTCTCACTAATTATAATAGATGAAATATCACCCTCACTTTACCATAGATATTAACTTGTAAATCCACATTGTTACAGTACCATGGGCCAATACCATGGCTTATCAACACCACATGCCAAAAAACCATAACTTATTTAATAATAAAAATATTTTATTTTATTTTAATTCTACAACATTTTTTATTTGAATCTAAAGGGAAAATATTACAATTTGAGATATATCTAAACCTTCTATCATCATGACTAGGTTTTAATAAAATTATGATAAGATGGATCTACGCCGGTTCTTTATATATATATAGATATATGTATATGTGTGTGTATATATATATAAAGAACCAAAATTGAGGGGTGAGAATAAGAAAATTGACGTATTATAAGAGATTAAATATAGTGCGTGATTTTTTAAATTTTTTCATTATTTTATTTTCTTTAACATGATTGATCCAAAATATAGGTTTAATATTTTATAGCCAATTAAGTTTTTCTAACTTATATAATTTCTTAAACAAAATACAATGTGATCAAATTTAAGAGAGAGTTGCGGAGGGGGTGGAGAGAGGGAGTGAGACGTTGAAAAAGTTGGTGGATAGAGAGAAAGAAAGACAGAGTGATGGGGGGCAGAGAGAGTGAGGTGGGAGAGAGGGAGAGAGAGGAAGGAAGAGAGAGAGAGAGAGATATGGAGTTGGAGTGGGAGAGATAAGGAGGAAAGAACAAAGACATAGAGAGATAGAGGTGGAGAGAGAGAGAAGTGAGAAGGGAGCGATGGAAAGAGAGTGAGCGAGAGAAGAGAGGAGGGAAGAGAAAGAAGAGGAGATGATACAGATGGGGAGAGAGATGGAATTGGAGGGGGTAGGAGAGGGAGGGAACAAGAAAATCATAGAGGGAGAAATGTGGAGAGAGAGAGGGGGTGACAAGGGATTCATGGAGAGAGAGTGATAGAGAGAGGAGAGCGGGAGGGAATAGAGAGAAGGATGTAGATAGATATGGAGAGAAGGGGAAGAGAGAGATAGACAAAGAAGGGGAAGAGAGGGAGAGAGAGTGTGTGTATGTTTGGGGAGTGAGATAGAGAGAGGGAATAACAAAGAGACACAAATAAAAATATAGATATTATATAGTATTATATAACCAACCTAGATCCATATTAACCCTATAACTATCAAGTGCCAAGAGGGATCTAATATCTTGAGGTGAAAACATTTCCTCAAGTTTTGCACTAGAAAAAAAATTTACACCTCAAGAGATTGGACCCCTCTCAACACTTGATAGATTCGGGTTTAAAATGGATGTAGGTTGGTTAATATGAAATTAAAGTAGTTTTTATTTGATACTATAGTTTTAAAAATTAAAATTTCCCTTTAAATTAATTTTAAATTAGAACTAGATCCAATTAGATTCAATGAATAGATTTTTAAAAATTACACAAAATAATTTTTTATTAAAAAATATATTTTTAAAATTACAAATTATTAGAGATACATAGTAAAAAGTTGGCTCACCTATACACCATGTGAGGATGAAGAAGTGTTTAAGGGAAGATAACCTTTCAACCAATATTTAACAACCTTTCAATCCCCTATCACTTGTAAGTTTAGATTGCTTGACACAATTAAGATGACAAACATAAAAAACTGATTCATATTATTGTATTACTTGTTAGCTAGTTGTATTTTTGTTCTTAGACAAAATTAGTCATTCATGTTAGTCATTTTTAGTAGTATTACTTATTCGCTAGTCACATATTTTAACCTATGGCTAAATTAGTCATTTATGTTAGTCGTTTTCAGTTCGGTCACTTAAGATTGCTCATTTTTTGTAGTATTTCACTTGGAAAAGTTGTGGTGACTAGATTTTTAGTCACCTAGTCACTAATTGCTCATTTTCTACTAGTGGGTGTTTGGGCTAGAGCATTTATCAATTTCTTTTAAATACATTTTCCAACTTTGTTGGCTTTAGGGCTATGTGTTTATTGAAACTCTTTGGCTATTTTTCCCTAATTGGGAATGCCAAGACTACGATCATTCTACCACTCCAGTTGAACATGTTAAATGGATGTTATGTTCTAAGTTTAGACAAAAGTTCTATTTTTTTGTTTTCCTACTATAGAAGGTTCTAGATTAACTGTTGGAATATAGAATGTTACTGTCTATAATTTTTGTCTTATTTGTTTGATTCAACAATCCTTTTCTATCTATTGGATCTGGAGAATTATTTATAGAGTTTAACGAAAATGCTCTAAGTCATTCCTTCTTTTCTTTAAGATTTATGATTAGTAGTAGTTAATGCTTTACTTACAATAAATATACACAAAATACACTAATTCTGTAGATAATAACTACCTAAGTCTTTGATTAAAGGAAAACATATTCATCCTTTCTTGAGTAATAGAAATTTTATAATCAGGTGTTCAGGGCTTCCAGATTATACTTATGTCACTAGATAAACTGAATTTAATCCTTTAATCTTGTGTTTCCTCCCAACCATGAGACTTGTTCCGTTGCACCTTTTGTTCCCCCTTAAGCTACCCTTCCCTGTGTTTCTCCTCAAGAATTTTTGTCTTAAACAATAATAGTTATCTAGTCCTGACCGGGCTTAACTACTTCATCATTGTCTGTCCTTCCATCACAATTAACTTTTTCTTTTAAGCATCTCTCAATTCTTTCCTCTCGGATCTCAGATGCCCCCATCCTCTTGATCCCTTGGAATAAATATCTCATAGGCGTAGTTAGGGTTGGGAACCACCCAGCCTAACTATTTTGAGAAATAATAGTATCACCCTTTTGAAAATACATTCTCATTCAAGATTAATAAAATAATTTATTCCATAATTTCGGCATTTCAGTTTTCATGCAATTAAATCAAAATTACTAATTATATAAACTTAATCAGTATCCAGTTTATTTAAAAATGCGGTAAAAAAATATTTACATATATAGGGGAAACCACATCCCCCACCCCCCCAAGGTTGAACATCATCCCTATGTTCCTCTATTGGAAACAACTGTGGATAAATCTCCCTCATAGTCCGTTAATATTCCCAGGTGGCCTCCTCAGGTCCAAAATTCTGCCACTAAATTTAAACTTGCGTGATAACTTATCTCCGCAACATTACTTCTCTCCGATCAAGTATACCAATTTCTTCTACTAGCAACTCAGCTTCTGGTTTGACATGTATGCCAAAATTAAAACTTTAGTCAATTAATGAAATCAAAACATAAATCAGCTATATAATTTATATATATAAAAGATAGGCCAATGAGAATTCCAACTTTTCTGACTCGCGTGAATGTCCTGCCAATTTATTATGTGTTTGGGGTCATATATATATAGATATATATATTTTAATACTGAAAGATGAAAGACATTGGGCACACAAATATGGTTAGGTAATGTGAGTTGATACGCCATAGGTCCAATTCATGCTAAAATTATAAAAGGACCGTAGAATCAAGGTGCCAATTTGGTGCATCCATTCCATTAGAGTTTACTTTTCTTGATTCAAACACGAACATAGACATGTTTCCCCACCTAGAATTCTCGAAAACCCCTTTCCTGATCAACAAAAATATTTTGTCGGTCTTGAGCGAACTTTACGTTAGTTTGTACTTCTTTGACCATATCTTCCATTTCTGATGTCATATCAGGCCCTAGCATTAACTTATCTTCTGGGCCATCCCAATTTGAGGGATTTGTACATTTATGCCCATACAATACTTCGAAAGGACTCATCTGTAAAGATGTGTGATAGCTATTGTCATGTGAAAATTGGACTAGATGAAAATACTCTTCCCACATAGACAACTAATGCATTACATAAGCTCAAAGCATGTCCTCCACTACCTAGTTTACTCGCTCAGTCTGCCCATCCATCTGAGAGTGGTAGGTAGTGCTAAAATGTAGTTTAGTGCCCAGCCCTTCAAACAAGGCTTTCCAGAAAGCTAATGTAAATTTTACATCACGGTATGAAATTATAACTCTTGGTATATCATGCAGATTAAAAATAGGTTGCATAAATATGTTAGCGATTTGTATTGCCTTATATGTAGATTGTACAAGTATGAAGTGAGCATATTTGGTCTGCTTATCTACTACCACCATTATTGAATCATTATGCTTCCTTGACTTGGGTAGTCTGATTATAAACTCGATAGAGATAATTTCCCATTTCCATTCTGAAATAGGTAACGGGTGTAGTGGACCAGTTGGGTGACGGTGTTTTGTTTTGACTGGCTGGCATTCCAAACATTGGGCCAAATATTTAGCCACCTCCTTCTTCATGTCAAGCCAAAAATATTCTCTTCTAAGTGCAGTTATCATTTTATGATATCCGAGATGACCAACATAAGGAACTTTGTGATATTCATCTAAAATTAATTTTTTAATAACCCTTATATTAGGTACATACATTCTTGCCTTATAGATCAACATACCTACTTGACTTATTTTGTACCCAAGTTGTTTTTCTTTGTTGTTCAGAATTTTAGTTTGTTGCCACAAAAATTGATATTCTGAACCTTGTACTGTTGCCTCCTTGATTTTCTCTTTGAATGTGTTTTGCACTTCGCTAAATGATATTTCATATAAACAATTGGCTTTCCTACTTAGTGCATTGATCACATGGTTCTCTTTTCCTTTCAAGTGTTTAATTTCAAAGTCTAACCCACTTAGGAAATCGACCGAGCAAGCTTGCCTAACATTCAAGGTGGGTTGTTTAAAAGAATTAGTCAAACTATAATGCTCAGTCGTCAACAGAAATTTCTTACCCATCAGGTAATGTCCCCACATCCTTAATCCATGAACAACTGTTGTCAATTCCATATTGTAGGCTAGGTACCTTTTCTCATGCTCCTTAATCTTCCTAGACTCATAAGCAATGACCTTGCCTTCTTGCATTAGTACACCACCTACGCCTTCTTTGCTAGCCTCCATACAAACCACATAATCTTTATTTGGATTAGAAATGCTTAATATGGTCATGGTGGTGAGTACTTGTTTAATTTGATCAAAACTATTTTGACAATCCATGCTCCACTTAAAATCCATTCATTTCTTTTGCAGTGATGTAATATGATAGGCTACCCTAGAAAATCCTTCAATGAACCACCTGTAGTATCCAGATAGACACATAAATGACCTTATATCAGCCACATCTTTTGGTATCGGCCACTCCAATATGGTCTTTATCCTTTCTAGGTCTACTGCTATTCCATCTTTAGTAATGATGTGACCAAGATATTGAATTTTTTCTTTAAAGAAATCGTATTTGTTGTGTTTTTCATACAACTAGCGTTCCCTTAAAACTTGTAGGAAAATATGGAGGTGCTCTTTATTCTCTTCTACCATCCGAGAGTAAGTTAGTATGTCATCGATAAAAATTAACACAAATTTATCGAAGTATTATTGGAATATACTATTCATAAGGAACATGAAAATTGTGGGCCCATTTGTTAATCCGAATGGAAGCAAAAAAAACTCTTAATGCCCATCTTGTGTTTTAAAGGTTGTTTTTGCTATATCCTCCTCCTTAATTATAATTTTGTTATAACCCGAGTGAAGATCTATTTCTAAAAACACAGTTACTCCTTTCACTTGATCAAACAACTCGTCTATGCGAGGTAGGGGGTACTTGTTCTTTATGGTTAACATATTTATCTAGTGGTAATACATGCACATCTGCAGGGTCCCATCCTTCCTTTTAACAAAATGTATTGGGGCTCCCCAAGGTGATACACTTGGTCGAATGTATTTTTTGTCAAGTAGCTCTTGTAACTGCTTCTTTGGTTATGTTAACTCTGGTATACTCATACGATAAGGGGCCCAAGATACCGATTGACCCTTGGTACTAATTCAATAGTAAAAGCCATCTCCCTTTTCATCGGAAGTCTTGGACTTTCTTCAGGAAATACACCGGAAAATTCTACACCACTGATATATTTTCTAAAGTGATAGATTTTTTTTTTTAATTAGAGTACCCTACTTGTATTGCATAAATATGGGTTCTTTTTCAAATACATTTGGCCAATTGGGAGGCTGTGACTAGCCTCAGCTTTAAGTTTCTTATTATCCCCTAAATTTCTTGTCTCTTTCCTTCCTCATCCATATAGTTAATATTTTTAACTTTACAATTAATAAGAGACTAGTGTTGTTCCAACTAGTCCATGTCGATTAAAATATCATACTATCATAAGGGAAATACATTCAAGTCTACCATAATAGCCTATCCTACCATCTGTAGGGGACATTTGTTGAGCTTGGCTAGCACTCTTCTCTTGGCTCCCGTAGCTAATTACACTAACTAGGGAGTTTTAAACTTAACATCTTGTAAACAACATCATTCTACTATTTTAGGACTAATGTAACTCAGGGTAGCTCCGGGATCAATTATAATAGACACAGTTTGGTTAAATATTTTACCTACAAATTCTATCATGGCTAGATGGTACACCACCTGATGATCTTCACAAGCAGCATTGATTTTTGGCATGATTCTAGCCACTTCTCCTATTGTTGATGCTTCTTGAATTTGTGCCACCTGATGAGTTACCTTGCGATGTGGACAATTTTTAGCATAGTGAGGAAGTTCACATCCCCAGCATTGTACCGGGGGTCTAGCTACCATCTCCACTTCAGTCCTTACCGACTATTCATTTGTTTTTGTTTTACTGGGAAATTTGGACATGAGTTGATTTATGTTTATGTTTCTATGTACCTGTCCTTTAGGGAGTTTATTCACCATAAAATTATTTACTTTACTACTGGGAGAAAATTTTCTCCCCATTTTTTCATTCCATCTCTTACCTCCTTCCCCTTTTGTCTTACTTTGCTGGTAACATATTCTAGCCTTCTGTATAACCTCATCCATGGTTTTCGAGTTATCAAACTCAAGGTGCTCTTTAATAAACAATGACAAGCTGCTGATAAACCACTGCACCTTATCCTTTTCTTCACATATATATGGGACATATAACAATAAATATGTAAATTTGGTTATGAACACGTCCATAGATAGTTGACCCAATCGAAGGTCATCAAACTCCTTAGCCTTCTCATCATAAAATCTTTTGGTTAGATATTTTTCCTTAAAATATCTTTGATATTTGTCCCAAGTTATGCTCTGCTCATTTACACCCTGAACTGTCTTTACTTTCTCCCACCATAGGGTGGCTTTTCCTTGTAGCTAAAAGATGGCCAACCAAGAGTTTAAGTTAAGATCATATTCATATAGCTCAAAATACTTGTTCATGTTGATGAGGTAGGCTTCTGCTGCCTCTTCTATTTCACCGTCAAGGAGGGGAGACTTTATCTTCCATAATTCTCCCTGTAGTTCCACTTTTTGCTTCTTTTTCTTGTTATGTTCTCATACATTAATAGATTCTTCTTCTTGATTCTCTTCACCGCCTTCAGTTTTTGCCCTCTGAGTATGAAATTCTTGTTCTCCAGTCATATTTCCCTTCTCAGGACTAGGAATTGTTTATCGTTGGATCTGTTTATCTGATAGAATCTTCATGATATTTTCTTGTTCCTTCATTAACCATTCATTGTCTACCCACGGTCGAGCCATTTCTGCCTTTAATTCTTTCATGGTTTCCAGGATTTCAGTATTAGTATTCTGCTACTCTTCTCTCAGTTGTACCCATACCTTAGGATTGGTCTCCAGAAGGGTTTTTTCTCATGTTCTCGTCATCGTTTGGTGTGGTATGGTTCCTGTTCTTGTCATACTAGCTACTTTTATACTTATTTGTATACATCAAAAATGTTGTTAATCCTTATTTTCCAGAGGCTTCAGTTTTGTAACCTGAGCGCTCTGATACCGCATGTCACAAACTCATAAACAATTTTTTATAAAATACATCTACCTTACTAGAAAATTATTAACTTACTATTTTAACAAGGCATTATTATTAATTTAGCCATTTATCATAACACAAAAAGATTTCATATTTTTCAAATCATTATAGATTTTCATAGCTGATGGTATAAAGATGATTGTAAAGTTATACAGTAAAGATTTTATGGCTGACAAATTATGTCATTCACACCATGCCACTTAACTGACTTTCTAAGGCGAATATTATCACATAAATTATGCTCTGATCTGATTTAATATCGACACACTCATTGGTACCATCCATTTAATACTTAACTTAATTTCTTGGTGGTCGACTGCTTAGGAATGTTAATCCATCTTCTTTGGAGAATTCTTTGTGGTTGGAAGTTGGCTCCGTAGTGCGTGGGTGAATGTGCTGCATCAATTGCTCTCCCTTACCTTGTAGACTCGATGGTGGAGGTGACATCTTGTGGTGCTAAGCAATAGTTGGGTGATTAGATCAGATACTTGTTGCATTTTTTCGGCCGCTGGCTTAGGCTCCAACCCTCTGTGGAATTCTTCACCAGGCGAGTAAATCTGTAAACATATCCTCCCTTTAGTAGCGCAGATGGTTGTAGTGGTACACTTACTTTGCTAAACGAGGAACATGCTCTATTATTCAACTTCTAGTTATGGCTACTCATACCATCGTTAGTGGTTTTGGGATGTTTTATGTCAATTCAGGTAAGATTCTTTTGTATTATGTTTTCTAAATTGTTATGCGGGTTTTTCTTTCTATTCTAGCATAATCTAAACAAAATTCATTTGTAATGTCTAGGTGTTATAGGCTTAAGTTTTGGAGAACCAAGACGCTCGTCTCCTTCTGATGGAATCTCTAACCCTCAAGTTATTTTCTACCAAGTATGCAAAAGGGTTTTGGCTTCACCAAAATTGGGTTATTATTTTCCTTCCAGTTGTAATTCTTTTTGGCTCTAGAAAACTGTGTAATTTATTTAAGTTCTGACCTATGTATATCTAGCTGAAGGATTTTCGGCTCGTAAGCCTATATTCGGATCTTTACTCCTATATTTGTAAACTTTACTCTTAGCATTGTAGAGGTTACTAGTTCTTTGGTTTTTGAAGCTAAAGGGTAGAAAGAATCCCTGAAGAAGGCTTGCGGCATTCTAATGTATTCTCTAGAATTTTAATTTGATGATTATGTTATTCCTTTCATACTAATGGTGGTATTGGTATCTGAGTTCCATATGGTATTATCTTGACATGGAAGTCATGGTTTCAAGAGTAGTTGTAGGTTATCAATTCTGGAAATTTTGTTGTCTTATCTTGATGTCGTTTACTATGTATTCGCATGTCTTTCAAATTCTTGTTTTGCCATATTTCCAAAGCAGGACTTTCATAAAGATAGGCTTTGATCACCCAAATTTTTCTTTTGTTTATATATAACTGAGGCATGTACTTGGGTATCTAGGCTAGAACATTTATTGTTTTCTTTTAAATACATTTTCCACCTTAGTTGGCTTTAGGGCTATTTTCTTGGAGAATTTAGCATCTACGGATAAATACTAATTCACTAGACAAGTAGCTGTGCTTAGAACAACAACTTAAAGTGTTTTAGACTTTCCCTATAAGCAATGGATAAGAAGATAGGATAGAAGGCCTACCTGTAGTTCATCTCTCCTCTTGTCTCCCTTGTATCGATTCCGTCACTCCTTCTTGTACTTAGTCCGTTTGAAAAGTACCCTATCAACACAACAAAACATGAAAACTAATCAAAGCATACGATCCATTGAATATAAATGAAAGGAATCAGAAGAAATTCATATATATAAGCATTATGAAAGAACACATCATATAGAAAAAGGTTCAAACACTTTATTAGATAGAAGAAGGAATTAAAACCATTAGTGTCTAATTCAAAGTCATTCCTCCAGCTTGGATCCCATCCACATCAAATCAAAAGCAGGACAATCTTGTGGCATCACATCATTTGCTCCAAATTCAAGTCTCATAGCAACATTATCTTCTTAGAATTCAACATAATCCAGTCCCTGATCACTTAAATGAGTGGTAAATTTATAGGAAGTTGAAGGAGGTTTTGTCATTAATGGTGACATTGAATGGTCTTCCATACTTAGAATTAGTTCCATGGAGGAAGGCATGAGAGGACAGGATGCTCCTTAACTCATTCCTCATCCATTTTGGAGCTTGTAGGTGTTGATAAGACAGGAAAACTTCTAGCTGACTCTAAAAGATAAGAATATTTCCCAAACCCTATGTGAATTTCACTCATTCTGGCCTAGCGTAGGTCAAAGGAAGCCTAAGTGATCTGCAAAGCACTATGGTAGTGGACTTAATTGCTCTACAGTGCACCTTCATAAGGGCTTACCTGTGCTAGTCCCTCTAGAGGTAATTTCTGGATGTCTTCAAGTCATGAAACTGTCTGGGAAGGAGGCATTCAAAGGGTTGACTTGAATGTTGGGATTCAATGTGCCCAAATGGATCTATAATAGTTCCCCCCCTAAAGCATGAAGTCAGAAAAATGCCAATGTCGAATGAAATTCTTTACGATGTGATGAGGATGTGTCGAGGTTGAAGGTGACATGCATCAATTACAATACATATATCATGATGTTTGATTTTACATGAATTGTTGAGGGAAGGCATACCCATGCTCAACTTATAATCTTTCATTACATGTATATAGATAGTCATCTACAGATATAGACCCACGATCAAAATGACTATCAATGTAAAGCCATTGTACATATGATTTAGTACTCCTAATATCGCAGCCTGGATGGATGAAACAAGATCTGAGGTCTTCAATCTCATTCAACCATTCGCTCAAGTACGAGTCTAACCATGTGAATATGTGATTTGAAGTTGAACATGGGAAGACACCATTTGATTACCAGCCAATGATGTAAGTTGTTAACAGATGCGAGAGAAATCACCAATAATGATAATGATCCTCAAGGTACTGCAAGACATTTTGCATGGTGTGAATGGATTATTTGATGTCAAACACCATACAAAGTATTTTGGTTGAAGGCCATTGATATATGCCTATCGCTGAAAGTGAGAAACCTGTCATTGATGCATGCAATCCTCAAGGAACTGAATGGGTGTTTCTAAGTCAAATTCTTGGATAATGAGTTGATATCGACAAGAAGTGACTCATTGCAGGAGGACCTTGATGTATCCCACATCAATGACATGAAATGAGTGTAGTGATTTTAGAGATGGAATTTGACTGATGACACAAGCTTCAAGAATGGCGGTCATGAAAATGAAGGTTTATGGTATTGCAAAAGATGGATTTTGACTGGGTGACTTCTCTTGAACATGTCGGCAACACTGAAATGAATTGGTAGCATTGACCCAAAATAAAGTAATGGATGGTATGATAGACCAATGGTGTGATAACCATCAAGCTAATAACCCAACGTAGATAGTCATGGTGATGGAGTGGAAGTGTCATGTTCAAGACCGACCTGCTACTGGAAAGTGGTTTTCCCATTTTTCCATCTTCCCCAGTCACTGTTGACCAGTATCTCTTTATTTTTATCAAGCTTGAGGAGGATACCATATGCTTGTTGTATAATTTCACCCTTCAGACAAATCCATCACTATTTGATGTTTTAACGAGTTTAGCGAAGGTGAAACTCCGTCTTGTCTAGATGGACAAGTTTGTCACTATTTGATGTTTTTAATGAGTTTAACGACAATCATAACTCAGTCCTTTTCATGTTTAGAGAGTTTGAAAAGGTACAAAAGAAAACTCCAAAAGTTCTTTTTCGTAAATTAATTTCTTAAGTTCGAAAAAGTGTAAAATAATACCAGAGAGATATCATTTCCAATCTGTTAATGAGCTAGAAAGGACAAGCACTTAGCAACCTTTTCATATTTAGAGAGTTTGAAAAGATCTTAAAGAGGACTCCAAGGGGGTTCCTTTTTTGTTTTTAACAAAGCTCGAAAAAGAGATAAAAGTGTGCTTTGTGGTCAAAGGTACAACTTACAATCGAGCACGTTAAATTCTGCAAATTAGTTGTAAAACATGCTCAAGACATCAACAAATGGAATAAAAATATCTGTTTCATAGGAAAAAAATAGGAAAATACTAATGTTTAATCGATTAATTAACTTGAAATAAATGTAAAACAAGTTTTTACCATATCATTTTTACCATTTGGAACTTACCATCCAGTTTTGTCCTCTAAGCTTAGTTTTTACCTCAAACTTCAGCAGCTGATTGTGAAAGATTCTATGGACCATTTCTCAAGCCATCCGGACTAGGTAGGAACTAAACCTCTCTACTTTCTTTTCAATCCGTTATTTTGTCATTTCATGCAAATTTTAGGGTTTTTTGGGGCCCCTCGGGTATAATTATTTTTCCTTGGGATCAGTGCAGGTTTTCACATCGAAAACTACGCTGAAGAGCACACAGATAGAAGGCTATATGTTGTGCAACACATTGTCTCTGTGCCTAGGTTGCGCTGCGCACATTTTCCAAGTTTGTTTTGGCTGTTTGCTCCAAAATTTTCCCTATTTTTTGCATGGAAAGGATCCTAGCTTAGCTTATGACTGTGTTTCAAGCTTTCATCGGATCATAATCTAGATTATAGGGTGAGAAAGAGAGCATGAAAAACAAGACATGGTTTCCCTAAATAACCGAGGTAGAGTTGAGGCCCTGAGGAATTGCAAGTTATTCAAATACTTTAAGTTGTCCGGAATGAGGCAACAAATAGAACTATTACAGTTCCTTGTTTGTGCATGGGATTTGACATATCAAACATTCCACATTAGGGACAAAATGGTCCCTATTAATATTTGGGATATTTACTTTCTTACTGGACTGTTGAGGTGAGATGCCCCCCCTCTCACTTTCTTTATTTGCCGATGGAGGTGAATCGGTGAGATATTACATCAGAAAATTTCGTCGGCTAGGTACACAACCTAGCAAGGATGGGAAAATAAATATTAGGGATGTAAGTGATTTTCCTTTAAGAATGATCCTCTTCATGATGGCAAAATTGGCTGGTAGTGTGACACTACATCTGGAGAATAGATCTTATATGTAGTATGCACTGGAGTGTCTAAAGCCAAAAGTTTTCAACTAGAGTGAGGTTGTACTTTCACTGCTGAAAGAACAACTGACTAAGGTAAAAAGTGGTAAGAGGAATAATTTCTGCTATGGTTTGATCTTGATTTTTTTTGCCTTAGAGAAAATCCCATTGATGCAACCACAACATGTATCACTGGGTGTGGCTGGTCCTAGAGATCCACGTATGCAGAGGTGGGTTGAATTGATGGATCGACATGCTGGTCAGTCAACAATCATTTTCTCCCCTGCATTTTTTATTTGGGTTGAGTGACAACATGTTTTTATCGAGAAGCATCCATACTCAAGGATGGATTATCGTGGAGATCCAGATTTAATTCTCCTAGTTGTAGCACAATGGGGTGCTATGGGTAAGTTGTTTGACCAAAGTGTTTTTTGATTTTTCAAGTTTCTACATGTTTTTTGTGTTTTTTATTGTTTCCAAGACTAAATTAAAACTACTCTTATGCATACAAATGTGGGTAATGTTTGACCTGTAGTATGCCAATATGCTGCAAGTGGGCCAACGCAGAGAAACATTGGAAGAGCAGTTCTCCAGGACTTGGATTTGGCCGAGACATTAGCAAAGTTGCAGGATCACATAGAGGGATTAACCTTTGGTATTCCAGATATTCAGATTGAGGAGTTACCTATGAGGCTGCAGCGCCACACTATTGGTGTTCCTAAGCGTTGGGCTAGGATTTTGCTCATGATAGCATAGGCTGTGACTTTTTACCATGAGCACAACTAGATCTACTTAGGATATTTTGTATGCATTTTTGAGTTTCCGGGTTAGATGACCAAATGTGTCTTGGGCAGAAATTTTGTAAAAAATTTTAAAACGCCTATCTATTTTAATTTCAGAGTTCTTTATGGTTATATGCAATCCTATTCAACTACTGACATGAATTGAAAATGTTACTTTTACATGTGTCGCAAATGTCTATTTAACAAATAATTTTCTAGAGAGTCAGTTAATGTGTTAAGATTTATAGAAATATGTTGCTATTGAATGTGTTCAAAATGTCTTTCCAAAATACGAACTCTAAGGAACATACGAGAAATTGTTTGATTTCGGATAGTATAAATGTTTGTTAGTTGTAGTACAATGAGTTGCGAGTCTAGCCTAATGATGATTCGATGAATGCCAAGTGAAACGACATCAAAGAGTAGTTCAATCAACACGCTATACTCAACGATATTGTTTGTTGATCGGCCGATACAAATCCCTTGAAAACTCACTAAACCACCACCTAAAGTGAAAATGGTCCATCCTGTAGAAGATAAATTCTACGTACTGTGACTAGCACCATTGGTGTAACAAACAAAGGGTTCCAAAGACTCTGACATCTACAACAAATACAAATTAGATTACTAACCAGATAAAAATCTCTAAAAGACACACACACACACACATGCAATAAAAGCATATATACAGTGAGTTTTAATACACTTAATCAAGCATAGTAATGTTTGAGGTACAATCTGTTTCAGGGCTACAACAATGGAATCCCATCATAATCTACTAACTCATAGGCTCCTTTTGCAAGAACACGCTTGACAACACAAGGATCCATCCACATTGTTTCAGATTTCCCTACTCCAAGTTTATTGGCTTCATGATCATAAAGCAAGACCAGGTCTCCTTCTGAGAAGATATAAGGCTTGACATTTCTATCATATTGTGCCTTAATACATTTCTTATGCGCTTCATTAGCTAATGCGACATCATGATGGGTTTCATCTAGATGGATTAAATCCAAGGAATACACTTCTTCCTCAGAAGTGTCAGGTAACAAGTCAATCGAAAGTTTGAGCGATAAAATTTCACATTTTATCGATAAGATTGCTTCCAAACCATACATGAACTAAAAGGGTGTAAATCTAGCTGAATTTCTCATCGAGGTTCGATATGCCCACAAGGTAGAGTACATGATTAAGTGCCATTTTCTTTTATGAAACCCTATTATTCTTTAAAACATCTGCTTCAGGACCTTGTTGATGGCCTCAACTTGTCCATTCGCTTGCGAGTAATATGGGTAGAACTATCATGTGACAGTCCTAACTTAGCAGTCAACTTAGCCATCATGTGATTGTGAAAATGCAACCCATGAATTGTAACTATGGCTTGTGGTACACTAGACCAGGCAACCAAATGGTTAAAAAAGAAAAAAACGATTGTTTCTCCACTGTTGTTCAATGTTGGGATTGCCTCGGCCCATTTGGTAAAATAGTCAATGGTGACTATAATATACCCATGCCCCCTAGTCTAGGTGGGGTTACATGTCATAAAGTCAATGCCCCAGTTGGCGAATGGGCCAACAACAACGACTCGATGCAATGGTGTAGGTGATAATTTGGTTTGTTAGTCATATATCTGGCATGCATGACATCTTTTGACAACAATAATACAATCTTTAAATATAGTTGGCCAGAAGTAACTAGCATGAAGAATCCTTTGTGCGGTTACATATGCAGATAAGTGTCCACCATAGGCACCTGAATGGTAATAATTCAATGCTTTCTTAGCCTCCTCATGCATGAGACACCTCTGTAAAACCATATCGATACCATGATGGTAAAGTGTGTCACCAATGATCATATAATCTTTGGCTTGGTAACGAATACGTCACTATTGCGAGCGAGAGGTATCTTGATGGAAAATTTGGGCTTGGAGATAAATCAGTATATCTCCATACCAGGCATTAGATGACGAAATAAAAATAGAGACTCATCCAAAATTGATGGTTCAGATGTTGAATCGATGGAGGTCGAGGGAAGGTCACATAGTAGCTCATCGAAAACCAAAGATTTCTTTAATTTAGACTTGATGAATTATAAATTAAATTCCTGTATAATAAATATCCATTTTGAATATTTACGCCCCAGCAATTGACGTGACAAAATGTATGTCACAGGGTTGCAATCTGAAATGGCATTTTTTTTCCCGTAACAGGATATAATGGCGAAATCTTTGAACAACTTGCACAACTACGAAAGCTAGTTTTTCTGCATAAGAGTACTTACTTTCTATATCGTTGAGATTATGGCTCAAGTAATAAGTAGGATGTTCAATCCCATTTTCTTCTTGGACTAAAACCATGCTAATGGTTGTATCTGTAGCGACGAGATACAGGTAATAGTCATTTTGGTAATTTGGAGAATACATTAATGAAGCTCTAATCAAGGTATATTTAAGAGCATCAAAGGAAGCTTGCGCAACCTGATCCCAATGAAAGGGTATCTCCTTTTTCAAAAGACATGTAAAACCTTTAGCCATTTCAGTGTAATTAGGAATGAACCTCCTCAGAAAGTTGGCTTTCCCTTGGAGTCTCTATAACTATAAAATATTTGAAGGTCGAGGCAAATCTAAGATTGCCTAAACCTTTAATGTATCCAGTCGAATCCCTTCTCGAGACACTACAAATCCAAGAAAGCGACTAGAACCAACACAAAACACACATTTGTATGGATTGAGATGAATCTTGTAGTGTCAACACCATAAAAATATTGCTTTCAAGTGTTTCGGGTGATCAATCCGCTTTCATGAATGAGCAGGTAAATCGTCAAGCTGAGGTTGAACAATGTGCTTGATGTCATGGAAGGCATAATTCATTGCCCCCTGAAATGTGACCCCAACATTCCTCAAACCGAAGGGGAGTTTACTATAGGTGAATGTGCCCCATGGACAAATAAAAGTTGTTTTTCAATGGTCTTGTGGGTGTATATTGATTTGGTTGTAGCAGGAAAATCCATCCATAAATGAGAATATTTTACATGCAGCGCATTCATCAATAATCTAGTCGATAAAAAGAGTAGGATAATTGTCCTTTGTACATGCCTGATTTACATCCCTATAATCGATGCACACTCATATTGTTCCTTGTTTCTTCATGTCAGGAAGAATGTTGGAAATCCAATTAGTAAGAGGAACAGAGTAAATGAAACCAACCCGCTAAAGTTTCTCAACTTCTGCTTAAATTGCAGCAACTTTCTTTGGATGAATAGGTCGAAGCTACTGTCGAACTGGCTTGACATCAAGGTGCATTCTAATTTCATGTTCAACAATACTAGAGTCAATGCTTAGCATCTCCTCGTAAGACCATGCAAAAATATCTCTAAGTTCATAGAAGAGAGTATGGTAATTAACGAGTTCCAATGGAGAACAAAATTTTCCGAAATGAATGTTCTCTACAACATTAGGCTTGGTCGAAATATTAATAGAAATTGTTTCTTCAATATTTGACAAGTTTCGCTCAAATTCGATTGTGTCTATGCAAACTAAATTCGGTAGGAAATCAATGACTGATGGGTGGTTTAGTTCATTTGAATAATCTTCAATGTCATTTGGAAGATGGGAATGATGATGATAACCTTCCCATGGTTCCTCTCCTATCATCATTGATTAGATGATTCCTCCATCCGTAAAATGTATACGTGAAAAAAGATCCGAAGTGGTACCATATTCTAATGACCTATCTACCCATACAATTGTTGAGTGCAGATTTGGGTTTGCCACACAAGCCTGAAAATTTGATTTCTATGATGATTCAATGGGGCTTAACGACATTACGTCTATATTACTATCAACTTCAACTTTCTTAGTAATCCTCCATAAATCAGATGAGGTGGAGGAATTCATGTTGCTAGTCTCTACTCTTGCCACTTCCGCCAAATTAGATGATGACAGTAGGGTAAAAGTACCCATTAGGGAAGGATCTTTAAAGCGACCTACTCCAACACTTTGAATTAACAGCAGGGGTTTGTGTACCAACAGAATGCTTCCTGTAGCCTATGAACTATTTCCAAAGAAGGCTAGTTGATCAATGACTATGATTCCACCCTTAAAAGGGAATGAAATAGTACAAAAGTACATGCAAACCACAACAGCCATAGCATATACCCAAGGCCTTCTGAGTAAAATGTTGTAAGCGAGGGGTTTGTTAGCTACCTCAACTTCAATAGTAACTATTTTTCCCCCTAGTTCGATTTACAGGTTACTCAAAATCCCACATGGAGTATATGTTCTTCCATCAAAATCTTTCAACATGGTTGGTGATTGTGACAATGACAGTGAACCTAGTGTTTTCTAGCAGCTCATGGACATAATGCAAGTAGATTCCCCCTTGTCAATAATAGTTCGGTGAACATTCTTATTGAGAGATTTTACTTGAATTAGGAAAGTTAACTACACTAGTAACTATGGCATATATCCCGCATGGTTAAAAACCACAAGATTCGAATCCGTAGGATTTATTTTGCCTATTGTTGACAGTAAAGCCTACTTCTGGGAGGGATAGTTTTACAACACCTCGAGTGTTGACATAGTAGAAGGTGATTGAGCAAGATCTTCCACTATTTTATAATTATAAGCTACTCGAGCCTGAGGGTTGAATGTCGATTTGTTCACAACTCCCTTTGGTGATTTTATTGTCAATTCAGGTACATGTGTGGAACAACTTAAGATGAAGTCGAATTCAAAGGATTAGGTTGGTCAGTGGCCTCATGATTCGACAATGGCAATGGATTTCCATAATATTTGTTTCTCGTTGACACCAAAACTTCATTTTGTGGCTTTGTGATGGATAACATTAGTACTTGGGATGTGGAAGCATTGTTAGTTGCAACCAAATGTTTCTCCGAGGCTGGAAATGGATCAGTCAAGACTGTCGATGTGTTTGAAGTCTTTAAAAGTTTAGGGACCTCAGAGCGGTGTGGACAATCTCTTGTAAAATGCTCATCATCATAGATCAAACATGGATAATGTGGTTTTGTTGCCGAAGTAGAGGAATCAAATGATTTCTCTGGAGGGAAATTATCTTGTTTCTTTTTGTTCTTCCCCTTTTTATTGCTCCCTAGTTGCTTTGGATTTTTGCCTTTGTCAGATGACATAGCATTAATCTCAGAGGTAAGAGTATTTTCTGATGCATTGGTAGTTTGATTGGAAAGAGCGAGAGTTTGACTAGGTGGTTTTCTTGCTATTTGCATGCTTGAAGAACCGATCACACCATAGCCGACATGAGAGTCCTTACTCGATTATGGAGGAGGGAGAATAATGAAATCTGGTCGAGATGCATTGGGAATTTTATCATAAAGTGTGCTGGATTGTGTATAAATCAAATCCAAGTATTGGGCACGAGCAATAACTTTCTCTTTTGTGACAATTCCACCTTTTGCCACATCCTCGGTGATTGATGGCAATAAGGATTTTATGAACCACTCAGCTAAAAGCTGATCAGGAACATATGTCTTAAAGATACGATGACGACACCACCAATTATGAATATGATATGATATATGGGTAGTAGTAGTCTGTTTAAAGTTGGTTAGGAGTTTAGGTCAAGTCTCGTATCTGATGGGTAACTAGAAGTGCATTAGAAAAGTAGTGGCTAAAGTGGTGAAATTGTTGAAAGAAGATCTCGGTAACTCAATGTACCATTTAGCAGCTAGATTAGTAAGTGTTCTTTGGAAAAGATGAACTCTAACCGAATAATCGTTTAAGGAGTTTAATGAACACCACAAATGAAAGGTCATGACATGATTTGATGGGTCTTGTCTAGGATTTCCATTAAATTTTGAAATGTCAAATGGCAACTTATGTAGAATTATCAGCCACCAAGGTGCATATAAGATTGGATCATTAGTGAGCTGATTTAAATATGGTAATTTTAAATTTGCTACAAATGGTAGCTATCGATTCAAGTCAGGTTGAGCATACCTAGGATATGATGGAATTTCCTAAGCAATAGGTCTTTGCATACTGACATAGGGCATATGCATTTGGTAACCTTGGTATGGTTGTTTAACAAAACTAGTATAAGGTGGTTGTTGATAACCAAGTTGAATGTGTGGTTGTCCATAACCTGCAAAGCCTCATTGCCCAGGACCTTGGTATGCTTGAGATTGACCAAAACCAAGTTGAGCATGTGGAACAAGTCCAAACTGGGGTTCGAATTGCTCGAATTGGCGTTGTTGAAATTGAGGGTGCCATGGTTGTTGAATCAATTGTTGTTGTTTTTGGTACAATTATTGTTGATTTAATGAATGTTGTTGTCCAACAATGAAAGGTTGGCCAGGTTGTGAATAAACTATACCAGTGTAGGCCTGGGTCAGTCCAAATAAAGGTATACTAACCAGAGGTTGTTGCTGAACTCTAGAAAGAAATGGTTGTTATACAACAACCTGAGGAACTTGAATTTCTTGACCTGAAACTTGTTGTTGAAAGGTAGAAGGATCAATTTGTACCAGTTAATATACAACAGTTTAAACTTGTCACTATGGTACAATAGTAACAATAGGTGTAGTAGGAATAGCTGACACAATTTGCATTGGTTGTGTTGGATACAAAAGCATCGGTTGAACTGGCATTGTTGGTTTCCATTGACAAACTCTAATTCCATATTAACCTGACTACTGTGGGATCTTATTATATGGTAGTCCTCCAGAATAAGGAGGATACGGTGAATAAGCATATTCCTCTCTATATGGTGGAAATCTAGTTAAGTAACTGGAGTAACTGGAGTCTCAGTACTTACCGAAATAGATGATTTAGGTAATTCAGATGAAGAACTAGGAGTTCTTGATGTACTAGACTCAGTTAAGCGAGACCGCTTTACCCAAATTGTTGTCGCTTCAGGAGGCAAGGGTGGTTTATTCGTTGTTCTTCGTGAACGATGGGGTATGGGTTGATGTTCCTCCATGAATGCTAATTAATTTTATTATCAAAAAGCAAATAAACAAAAAGGGGTATACTAGGCAAAAGGTTTACCAAGCAACTATGAACTCCTTTTGGAGAATTTAGCATCTATGGATAAATACTAATTCACTAGACAAGTATTTATGACTAGAACAGTAGTTTAAAGTGTTTTAGACTTTCCCTATAAGCAATAGATAAGAAGAGAGGATAGAAGGCCTACCTATAGTTCTGCCTTCCTCCTGTCTCCCTTGAATCGATTTTGTCACTCCTCATACTTAATCCACTTGAGAAGTACCATATCAACACAACAGAAGATGAAAATTGATCAAAGCATATGATCCATTGAATATAAATGAAAGGAATTGTAAACAATTCATACATATAAACATTATGAAAGAACACATCATATGGAAAAAGATTCAAATGCTTTATTAGATAGAAGAAGGAATTAGAACCATCCGTGTCTGATTCAAATTCATTCATCCAGCTTGGATCCCATCCACATCACATTAAAAGCAAGAAAATCTTGTGACATCACATCATTTGCTCCAAAGTCAAGTCTCATAGTGGCATTATCTCCTTACAATTCAACATAATCTAGCCACTGATCACCTAGATGAGTGGTCAGTTTATAGGAAGTTGAAAGAGGTTTTGTCATTAATGGTGACACTGAATGGCCTTCCATACTTAGAATTAGTTCCATGGACGAAGGGATGAGAGGATAAGATTCTCCTTAACTCATTCCTCATCCACTTTCGAGCTCATAGGAGTTGATAAAACAGGGAAACTTCTAGATGACTCCAAAAGATAAAAATATTCCCCAAACCCTATGTGAATTTTGCTCATTCTCACCCGGCGCAGGTGAAAGGAAGCCTAAGTGCTCTGCAAAGCACCCTGGTAGTGGACTTAACTGCTTTGTAGTGCACTTTCATAAGGGTTTACCTACACTAGTCTCTCTAGAGCCAATTTCTTGATGTCTTCAAGTCATGAAACTATCTGGGTAAGAGGCATTGAAAGGGTTGACTTGTTTAGGGCATGAAAAAACTGAATTTAGGGTTTGATGAATCCTAAAACACTAATCTGAATGTTGGGATTTTATTTGCCCAAATGGATCTGTAACAGCTATGCGTTTATTGAAACTCTTAGGCTATTTTTCCCTAACCAGGAATGCCAAGACTACAGCCGCTCTACCACTCCAATCTAACATGTTAAATGGTTGTTCTATTTAGAGTTTAGACACAAGTTCTCTTTTTTCATTTTCCTACTATAAAAGCTTCTAGATAACTATTGGAATATAGAATGTTATTGTCTATAATTTTTCACTCATTTGTTTGATTCAACAACCCTTTTCTATCTATTAGATTTGAAGCATTATTTATAGAGTTTAACGGAAATTCTCTCAGCCATTCCTTCTTTTCTTTAATATTTATGCTTAATAGTAGTTAATTCTTTACTTACCCTAGCTATAGTAAATATACATAGAATACACTATTTTTGTAGATAATAATTAACTAAGTCTTTGATTAAAAGAAATCATATCCATCCTATCTTTAGTAATAGAACTTCTATTAACAGGTGTTCAGGGTTTCTAGATTATACTTATCTGGCTAGCTGAACCGAATTAAATCCTTTAATCTTGTCTTTCCTCCCAACCATGCAACCCTTGCCACTGAGCCTTTTGTCTCCCCCTGAGCTACCATTCCCTAGGTTTCTCCTCAAGAACTTCTGTCTTGAACATTAGTTATCTGGTCTTGATCAGACTTAACTACTTCATCACTGTTTATCCTTCCAGCACAATTAACTTTTTCTTTTAAGTGTCTCTCAATTATTTCCTCTCAGATCTCAGATTCCCCCATCTTATTGATCCCTTGGAATAAATCTGTCATAGGAGTAGTTAGAGTTGGATAACTACCTAGTCAAAGGGTTTGAGAAAAAAATTGTCACCCTTTTCACAACACATTCTCATTTAAGTTTAATCAAATAATTTCTTCCATAATTCCAGCATTCCACTTTTCATGCAATTAAATAAAAATTATGAATTATATAAACTTAATCAGTATCGAGTTTGTTTAAATGTGTGGTAAATAAATATTTACATATATGGGGGACATCACAGCACCACAATGACTCACTTATTCCCCTAGGCTCTATGTGGGATACTTCTCAATCCAAGAGGTTGAATCCACTCTATAGGTGGTATATTAGTTGTGTTTTCATATGAGGAACCTCATGTTTTTGAAAACCACTTTTCAAGCGTTTAACAACTCTCTAGAAAGCACCACAATGACTCATATCCCCATGTCCAAGTTGATAACTATTATATAGAAAGTAGCACAATGATATAGTCATACAATGAGAATCCTAGTAACCACACAATCTTAGACAACTCAATCCATTCGCATAAAACATAGTTCACATAGTTCACACCCAACATTCAAATGGGGTATTCCTTAGTCTAGGAGTTGAAATTCACTATCTAGGTGATTTATCAATTCCACTCTAGTAGTAAGCACCAAAATGAGCCTCCCATTGGCCACTCAGGCATAGATACATAACCTAGTAGCCTCAAGCAGTTCTCTTCTATGGTAAATGCTCCAACAACTCCTCATGCTCCATTTTCAATTTCGCAACAATGTTTCTACATCCGGGGAGAACTTATATTCTTCAATATTATAATTTTCTCTATGTTCTTTCCCATTTTATTTTTCGATTCCTTGATTTTCCTTTCTTTCTCACCTCCTTATTCTTCTTGAGACCCTTGATTCCTCAACCTCGATTCCGTAAGGAGGGACCACAATCGGTGCAATCCTCTGCACTTACACCCAATCCCATCTCTTCAATTTATATCAGCGTTAATGGTTTAGTGGTGACGATGGGTGTTGGGAATTTAGTGTGGCTGGTATGGTTGGATCATGGCATCCAACTTCCCTCCCATCATTATGTATCTAAATGTCCCTTCATTATGGCTAGTCATTAAATTTACATTCACTGTTCAAGTGTTCACAGAATTTTGGTATTTGAGATTATCCAAGCTACAAAAATTGTCAATTCCTATTTTAACTTGAATGTGAATATGATCTATAGAAAGTTAGTTTTATTGGAAATTCACAATGATTAGAAATAAAGCTTTAAGAATTTCCCAAATATGCCATATGATGAGAATAGTAATCAAATGATATATATCACTAAGGTATCATAAATATCATATTTTCTCTAGAGATTGAAATCTTGATATATATTGACATTTTCCTTTAAAATAAATAATCTTTTGAACAATTGGCATGTGAACATTATTAGTCCTTGCCTTTAGGCATGGACTATAGTAATCAGAAACGAAGAATATAGCATTATTTGAGCTGCTTTTATTCCCCACTCATTAGCTATAAACAAAGTTTTATTCCCCGCTCATTAGCTATAAACAAAGTTTTGAGAGAGATGTTGATTTTTCATGTTATTTGGCCTCTTCCCAAAAAACCGAAGCTAGAGGCCAAAAACCAAAGCTAATCTGAAGCGAAAACAATAGGTTATATTTTTGTTTGTTTGATATTTTCAAATTGTTAGTCCCTGCAACCTAAACTAATGTTAGCATTATTGGAGGGCATTAAATGTTATCTCAGCATTCAAGAACACCCTGGTATATACCAACATATAAGCACAGTAGGGACCTGCTGCAACACATGGCGATTGCACCCCACATCTATATTGCATGCGAGTGCATGTTTGTCCAGTGGCAAAGGCAGGTTTCGGTGTGACGGTGAATCACAGGAAGGGCACACAGCCTGCAACAAAACACAGCTTGCAACAACCCTGAGGCACATTAAGGTCAGTTCACTGAATTTACATGGCGAATCGACACAGTCACGACGTTGTTGTTGGCGAGCTGCAAGTTTCCCTATTTGCAGCCTCCATCGTAACTTCCATCTGTCTAGGCAGAAGCGTAACTTGCATCTGTCTAGGCAGAAGAGGAGGTTTCTATCACGTTTTGTACTGAAGACATGTCTGGGAGCATGCTGAATTACATTTCAGAACGCCACGGCTCCCCTTCCATCCATATAGGCCTGGGTTTATTCAGTTAAGGATCGCTTGATTTATGGAGCTGCCAGCCTTGCCATGCCCGCAACAATATTTCATAGGCGAATAAAGGAAGGAAATACTTACTAGTGTAGAAGGCCATGAGGTTGAACCACCAGGCAAATTTTTAAGGCTACTCAATCCTTACGTCAAGGCACAACTTCTTCCTCATTCATTAGGACTAGGCAGTATGCTCCTTTCGCTTCCTTGCTCTACTTATCCTCACTTTGCCTTTGTTCATCTGAGCGGAGCATGTATAGAGATCTTCTTTGTAGAGAGCATAATGGATTCAGGGTGGTATTTGTTGTTGTCTCCGATCCCTTCTATCATTTTTTCACTTTTGTTTCCTGTCCCTGTAGCTTCAAACCTTAATGTGTGTCTCTCTCTTTTCCTGGGGGCAACTTGTTTCATTGAGGATCGATCTGAGCAGAAGCCCACCTCTGTTGCCTAACTAGCATTCATAAGAGAACCTGGCATGTATATAATACGGTGTCTTCATTCCACATCTTTCTATATTAGGAAAAATACATAAGCAAGGTTGGGTAGCATTCAGTAGCAAGGTCTAGTTCTCTCTATCACGTCTACTAGAGACGAGACGAATGACTGGTTCCTGGGATTTTGAAAACGAGACGAATGAATAGTTTTGGTCCCTGTATAACAGGATAACTCACAAGGGTGATCAGGTACCGACCTGAAAGCACACTCATGTCGTTCAAGGAAGCTCGGAGAAAATTACTGGCCTCATCAATTTTCTCATTATTTTCATGTTCAACAATACCAATAGCATGGTCTCCCCAACACTCATTTTCTTCGTATTCTTCTTCAGGATGTCTCTTCCTTTGAATGAGCAGGGGTTCTTTTAAACCTGTATTTGAATTCTCCATCCCATTCGCTTCAAGCAAGTGTTCAAATGAGCTAAACAAGCTTTCTGTGGCCACTAAGGACTCAATTGTGGTATTGTTTGGGAATCCATGCTTTTAGCTTTGTTCATCTGTATCTTAATACGACGAGATCCATTGGACCCAGTATGCCCATTACGATCCATTTTTCTACTTTCTGGATTGTTGGAGTTGATGTATATGTAAACAACCACTATTCTGTGAAAAGATGAAAAAAATATGGCTTAAGGTGTTCTGCTCATCTGGGAGTGTTGGCAGCTGGATGAGACAAAGCGCAAAAGGCCATGAAGTTGAAACTGGTGCACGTGTAGTGGACAGTTGGATTATCCTTCTGCCTCCTGTATTGACATATGACCATGATACAATGTTAAGTGGCATGGTTTAGTCCCTGCATGCTATGCCATGGAGAAGGAGGTGAGGCATGTGGCGCTCATGGGGGGCCCACATGGAGGTGTTTTTATTTTTAGTTTTTTAAGAGCTTTGTTTCCTTTTAATGCTAAATTACATCACTAATATACCCTCTTTGGTCATTGCAGGTTATACTTCTCTTACTGGTGTACAACGACCTGGTCAGGGTTAGCTATCGCTGCTTTTTGGTGCAACTAAATATATCTATGTCATGTTTTGGTCTCTGTCTCATTTGTTTATGTCCGTGTATGGAAGTGCTTCCCTTGTGATCTGGGTGAATTATTTGTGGTTGCTTTCTTGTTTGTGCCTGTTTCATGTCATACGTCTTGTGTGTGTTGTATATGTGAAATTGTAAAGTTCTAAAGGTTGGAGGCTGAATTGAATTTGAATCTTCGGGAGCTTGAATTATAATTGTAAATTAAATTCTCTTTGTGCAGTAAAGAGTAAAATATCCATTCCAGAATTCAAGAGCCAGCTGAGCTCGTCAGCTCTTGTGTGCCGAGGACGAGCTGAGAGCACAATGGCTAACTGTAAGATTTTTTTTTCCTTTGCTTTTTAATTTGCATGCCGTCTCTCTGACTTTGAAATTTTACTATGGCATCAGGAATAAATGGCAGAGTCTCGTACCCTCTGCAAAACCTGATTTTCTCCTTTAATTTTTGTTCTTTATCCTTTTGTCCCTTTATCTCTGTTAAGTCGATGGTAATAGTTTCAAATCTCGTGGGTGGAAATGCAATATTTTAGACAGCAATTTTTTTCTAAAATGTTCTCTTCTGAGACAGGGTTGAAAGGATGTTAAATCAGATGAAGTCTAGACTTCCAAAGCTGCCTCATTTTCTACTCTACATCTTACCAGAGAGGAAGAACAGTGACCTTTATGGTGATTGTGTAATTTTCGTGTTAATGAATGTTTCTAATTTCTAGTTTTTACTTTCTATGAATCTAAACCAGATTTTACGAATTTGTAACGTCTCATATTCTATTCCCTATTTTAGGGCCTTGGAAGAAGAAGTTCCTGTCTGATTTGGGGGTGATTAATCAATGTATTGCACCCATGAATATGAAGAAGGTCAATGATCAATATTTAACAAATGTGGCTTTGAAAATAAATGTGAAGGTATTTAATCAGTATTCAATGATAAATATTTCATCTGTATAGCCTTTTCAGGCCAGCCCCTTGCTTTTGTATGTTGATATTGCTGGAACCGTTCTTCTGTTCTTCAGGTTGGTGGCCTCAACTCTGTTTTATCTATGGAATTTGCGCATAGGATACCTAAGATTTCAATGAAACCAACAATTATTATTGGGATGGATGTTTCACATGGTTCTCCAGGGCATGCAGATTTGCCTTCAATTTCAGCGGTGTTGCACTTGGTTTTGTTATCTGGTATCAATCTGCGCAGGCATTGAGTATCTGCATGAAGGCATAAGCAAAGCTGTTGTGCATCAAAACATCTCAGCTGAGAAGATTCTTCTTGATCAACACTTAAATCCTCTTCTTTCAGATTGCGGTCTGCATAAACTTTTAGCGGATGACATAGTGTATTCAATCCTAAAATCTTCTACAGGCATGGGATATTTGGCCCCAGAATACACCACAGTTGGTCATCTTATTTCTCACTGGAGAAACAAGGATAAACTCTTCTTCAATAAGGCCTCTTGTACATTCTGGGAGGCCAGATGAATTCATTGATATAACTCTCGGAAAGGAGTACTCAAAAGAAGAGGCTTCTAATTTAGCACACATTGCATTGGATTGCACCACCCACCCATACCCAATGGTCTCGCTCAACCAAACCTATTTATCCCATACCCCTACCACCTCAACTATTGCAATGGTCCTTTGACAAGGAAGGAGAGCTTGCCTTACTCTCATCACTTGGTAATATATACTGAGTAAGCTCTTGCACCTATTTCAGCCACGTGGGTATCCCCAAAGCCTTAACTCCCAGGAGATTGACCGCACTGTGGAAAAAAAGATTGAGAAGTTTATGTTTTTAAAGATGGGGTTATATATTCTCGAAGTTTCCTTCACATGTCGTTACGACTGTACAATTCCTTTGAGATAACCTCTTGGGTAGCAAAACTTTGTCTTCAGTTGGAGATTTAAACTATGCAAAGTTCCAGGTTGATATGAAAATGTGTATAGATTATACAGCAAGTTTTCCCAAGATGTCCTCTGGCATGTTGCATATTCCTATCAAACTCTTCTGGATGCATATTAGCGGTTACTTCTGAGAGACTTGTAGATTATATTGGTGGCAGAAAGGGGGAGTATGGCATATTTTTCATAGGTTAATAGTTGCAGACATATTATTGCAGGGCAAGAGGATTACAACAGGCTCAGGCCCCTGAGTTACAGAGGTGCAGATGTCTTCCTCCTGGCTTTCTCCTTGATCAGCAAGGCCAGTTATGAAAACATTTTCAAAAAGGTAATTGCTTACCATAGCTTTGTGTTTCATCTTTTTTTTTTTGAAGTAGATTATGTTGGACATGGTTCTTGAAAGGAGAAATGTCTGCTTTAGGTTTGCATTTTTTTGAACTTTTGAAAATGATCCTCAAGATTTTTTCCTGTTTGCTTTGTGGTTCTTGTTTCTTATGTGTCAGTGGATTCCAGAATTGAGACACTACGCACCATCTGTGCCTATCATTTTGGTGGGGACAAAATTAGGTGGGGATAGGCTCATCCCCAATTAACTATCTTTAGTTGGACTGTTTTCTTAAATCGAGTTCTAATTTGTTTCCTGGTTTTCTCTGAAAATTCATTTTCTATGGCTACAGATTTACGAGAAGACAAACAGTTTTTTGCTGATCATCCCGGAGCAGCCCCAATCTCGACAGCTCAAGTGTGTTCTTTCTTCAGGAACCTGTGATTGCAATAAAGTCTCTTATAAGTATAAGTTATCAAGAACTACTGTTTCTGTTCACAAGTCTCAAAACCAATACAACAATATTCATAGGCACAAAACTATTACAACAATAATTATCAATGCATTATAGCTCATCATGTCACTTGTAGGGGCTTGAACCTGGGTATGGAAGATAACAACCATTCCACCCAACTATCCAAGATAACCCCAATTGACTATCTCTCATTTTACATAAATGTTCGTCATGTTTTCATCCCTGGCAAGCTTATGTTCCTCATGTTTTCATCCCTGGCAAGCTTGTCTTGTTATTGCATCAACTTCGTTCAAGTTTGCCAGTAAGAAAAGTGAGTTACATGGGTTCTAGCATTATTTTTTCCTATGTAGAATATGGCCCTGTTGATTGTTTTATGCATCTATCATTCATTATACTGTTGTCATACTTTATCCAATTACTTCCCTATAAGTTTTGATATTCTGGGAGCCTAGTGAGAACAATCATATTGGCATTTGACTATAGGATTTACATTTTCTGTACCTTATTACTTTCGAGGAATAACCTACACCAATATACATCTCTGTCTTGGCGGGGTGAAAATTTTAAGAAGCAAATCGGGGTTGTAGCATACATTGAATGCAGTTCTAAAAAACAACAGGTATGCCCATGGAGAAAGATTTTGCAGTTATATCAAGGGAAAAACACATTACTTTTAAATGACAAATACATATAAACTTGCAACATCATTACAAAGAATGGGGATAGTGGTATTTTTCCTAAGGTAATTGACCTCATATGTCTCAAAGCTTGAGGTACTAAGTTGGTCAGAGGGGAAGTTATAGTTTCTTTTTGTATAACTTTTCTAACAAAGCTTGAGGTGCTAAGTTGGTCATAGTGGAAGTTATAGTTTCTTTTGTATAAATTTTCTGACAGTTGATTAAATAGTGGGAATCACAACCTTCTTAGCATAGATCAAACAGATCAAATAGTCCTGTCAATCTAACAATACCAAAAAGAACTCAAATCATGCTCTGTGTTTGTTGTGGGCCTAGTGGGTCATCTTTAGGTCCATGTAATCATTATCTACAGGCCTATTTTGAAATCAAGCCCTAGGATTGTATTGAAGTGCATGCAACTACTCAATGAACACAATGTAGAAAATTGTTATTCTCTCCCTTTCTGTTACAGATTAGCCTAGGGTGTTTAGTTGAATTCCATTTTCTATGGCTGTCTCGAAGTTGTTCCTTTCCTGTAATCTAACTACATGTGCATTGTTGCTTGTATTAAATTCTCATTGACAACCTTTTTATTAGTTCCCATCCATTCGAGTACACTCCTAGATTAGATTGACATTGGTTTATATTTTCAAATCTCCTGAAGATATTCTAGTTTTACCTTCATTGCAGAATGTTAAGGCTATTTTTGATGCCGTAATTGAGGTGGTCCTTCAACCACAAAGAAAAAGAAACGCAGAAAGAAACAAAGAACATGTTTTATTCTTTAAGGGCTTTATCTATCTTTGGCATCTGTAGAACTTTAAAGTGCATTATTTAATCAAAGTTTGGCATAATATTTACCACGTACTTATGATTTGTTACTCTACGTTCAATATATTGAATTTATTGTAAAGCTAGATGCTCTGGCAAAAGGTCCTGGTTTTTTTCATTTTATATCATTGCCTGCTGTGGTAATGGAGGACTGTTTTGAAATGTAATGAAAGTTGGGTGTACATGCATAGGATACTATGATGAGAGCGGTCAAATATTTTTTTGACCATGTAAGGTCTCAATTGCAGTTGAAGTCATACTGCTAAGAATCATGTTCAAGGCATGGAGGTGCTGTGCTCTTTGCCCTGTCAGAAAGCCATGTAATTTTTTATTACTGAGTTTGTCTGTATTGTCTCAATATGCAAGATTTACTTTAGTATATAAAAACCTACAGTTTCCAATTTCTACTGTTAAAGAAGTTGGTCATCATGTGCATCAAGCTCTTAGAATCTGTGCATCAATCTCTTAGAATCTGTGATTCTGTCCAACTGCATCACTTCATGTCAGCTTCTTGCTATTAATTAAAATAGCTATATTTTGAACATGAAATTTAATGACTAAAAGCCTCAAGGTGTTAAAAAATCGCTTTCTCTGAACATGAAATTTAATGAATGAAAGGCCCTAGTGCCCAAAATGTTTAATTTTTAAATAAGTGCTCTGTCCAACTTCATGACTTTAATGTCAACTGCTTGTTGCTAAAATGGCTATATTTTGAACATGACATTTAATGAATGAAAGGCACGAGTGCCCAAAATGTTTGTTTATTTTTTAAACAAGTGCTCCTAGATTTGCATGTATTCATCTAAAATACAACACACAAATTCAAAATATTAGCCAACTGAAAGCTTAAAAGGTAAGCTTTTACAACACAGAAATTCAAAATGTTAGCCAACTGATGCTTGTGTTCATTGACACTGTAAAATACATTTGACTGCTTTTATCTAAGCCTTCATAGTTTCTGTGAATTTTTTTATAGTTTTAAAATTATATATTATTAAAAAAAGGGATGGAAAGTGTTATCCTACAAGCTGATGGGGAAGATGACCAGGGAGCAAAAGAATAAGTCTAAATAAAAGCTTGCTATAACCAGTCTCCTTGGTATAAAGACATAGCCCATTTGCTCATTGCAGGCCTTTGCCCACAAGGGCTTTACAAATCCCAGAGAATCTCTTTGAAGCTCCAGGCTGCTAGGTATTGCGCTGTAGGGACTGAGCATGCTGTAGGGACTGAGCTTCACTGGTATTGCCATGATGACTTTCCCATGTTGTATGCCATTAGGCATCCACCTTTCCAGGCACCATATATTCGTGGAGAGCATCCGCAAGTGTGCAAGCTATTATAATTTCATCTAGTACAAGTGCAATCTAGTGCCATGGGATCTACCCAATACATTGAAGGTTTTATTTATACATGCTTTGCTTTGAGTCACATTTAACTCCTTTGCATATATTTTGATTTGTTTTTACATAACTCTGGGTGAAAAGAAAGCTCTCTGTGCACTCCTACTGGCTCCGTCGCGCCAAGGCAGAAAAGAATCCTACCCCACTCAACGCAGGGACTTGCTACCTCGCAGCTTCCCTTGTTTACACTTAGATTTGTTTATGTTTAAAATCTAATTATATAAATTCATTTAGCATCCAACAATCTTATAATGTACCTATAATGGTTTCTCTGAAATTTAATAAAAATATTATAAAATAATATGTTTAACATTATTTGATATTCATGTTAAAAAATATGTAGTCATTCGAAAACCTCTTATGCATGTAATGCACACTTATTATTTTGTTCTCGGTCTATATTTGTTTGTTCAATATCAAACCCTAACATAATATCTTAAACTAAAACATCCTTTTATTTAAATTTTAATTATTTGCAAGTTATATAACATCCATGTGTTAGCTGTAGATCACGATAGAGTTCATAAGATAGACGGTAAAAGGAAGTCAAAGAATTTAATATGTGTTACACATAGCTTTCCTCTCGCACTAGATAAGTTAGGATTTGATTGAGACTTAAAATATAAATTAATTTTGTGCTCTATGGAAGAAAGTTACGAAGTTATGTGATATCTAGTCATGTACAAAAAGGAAAGGCTTAGGATTGTATACCATATACAACTAAAATTATTTGAAAATAAATATCTAGTCATGTACAAAAGGGAAAGACTTAGTATTGTATACCATATACAATCTAAAATTATTTGAAAATAAATAAATGAATTGACACAATTTTGACATCAATCACTTTTGAAATTAAATTATTGTATTTAGAAATCTAATTCAAATAAATAAATGAATTGACACAATTTTGACCTCAATCACTTTTGAAATTAAATTATTGTATTTAGAAATCTAAACTATGCAATTATTTTTTTACATTTTGATTAGAAATGAATAATTAATCTTAGTGGAAAAAAAACTTTTAATTTTAAATTTATAATATATCAAAATCAACATAGACTTAAAATTGGAAAAACAAATATTACCTAATAAAATACAAGCCCTATTCTCCTATAATTATATGAGGCATTTGAGTTTCATCCTCATTATTTAAAATATTTCGATATAGATAATTAGATTGCTAATGTCTTTATATAACCATTAAAGAAATTAATTTTACTCAAAAAAATTGTTTAAAAAAAAAAAGCAAACCTTTCCATAGATAACTATAGAGTTCATTAACAATTTCCAGATCAACTAAAGCTGATATAACTAAAAAAAATTCCATAACAAAACTAAAACTGACCTAACTAAAAAACAATTTACTCTACATAAATGAAAGGAAATCTAGATTCCCTATAAAGTTATATATTTTACCCGTGAATTGATTTGATCGTTTTAATGTTTGCTCTGTATTATCATCGTCCAGTTTAGGGAAGAGGATTGCAATTTTGTATTACAAAACTAAAACTGACATAACTAAAAAACAATTTACTCTACATAAATGAGATTTCCTATAAAGTTATATATTTTACCCGTGAATTGATTTGATCGTTTTAATGTTTACTCTGTATTATCATCGTCCTGTTTAGGGAAGAGAATTGCAATTTTGTATTACCATCCTCTCTTTTGAGAAGAGGATTGCTATTTGCAATGTAGATATAAATGAATGTAGTACTGAAATCTTCTCTATGATGAGTTTATTTTAAAATTTTGTAGTATAGCTAATATCTTATTGTTGCATGATTTGAGAAGAATAATTGCCTTATCATTTAGATTTATCTTAACCATGTATTTAGCCAAAATCTATTAAAATAAAAAAAATTTAAAGTGAAAATATAAAAGTTTAAAAAAATATTTGTTCTTAACAGATTTGATCCTCATATATGGAGAGCGAGAAAGTAAGGTGTATATAATTTCATTATTTAAAGTACAATTTTCAATGCATAAATAAAACAATGACTTGAAATTCCTATGTTACATTTAGATTGTGTAAACCATATAGCTTAAACTTACAACTCTATCAATCTTTTGCTAAATTTTGAAATAGATTGACAAAAAATTAAAGCTCAAGAAAAAATCAAAATATAGAACAGTAAAACTACTAGAACTGTTTTAACCTTAAAAAACTACTTTTTCCAATCTTTAATATCAACATTGAAATATTTTATTTATAATTCATATTTAATATTTTTATTATTAATATTTTATTATACAACATATTAATTTTATATTAAAAATTAAATGAATTATACATAGTCTTATTACCTATATATATAAACTTTTAATTATTTCTTAAGCATTAAATTTTTTTGTTATCCTACATATAAAAATATTGTTTATATATATATGTAAAGTTTATACTGAAATAAAATAATTAACCTAGATATTCAAATTGTTTATATACTTAATTACGTATCTTTATCTTTATCTATATATATAATTTAACTATTTTATTTTTCAAGTTGATATAAAATTAAGACATTGAAATATATTTTTTATAACAAAAAGTGAAAGTAAAATATTTTTGTTATTTATTACAAAATATTTTATTTTTATTTTCAAACTAATATTATGAAATAAATTCTGAGTATGGAATTATGATTTTTATATTACACTATAAAATGTTCATTTACATGTCACTTTCATATTAAATTGTAAAATATATTTTTAAACCCAATAACCACACATGTTGTGTCATATACTTATATAACGAACAAAAAACAAAATTAATTTATGAGAAAAAATTCTAGTGAACCCACTAGTACTATTATTTTGAAAAATATCTAAAATTAAACATTATAAAAATATTCAAAATTAACTAAAGAGAACATGGTTAGCTTTGCATTATGCAAGAGGATTGCTATTTGTTTCCATTGCAGATAAATCAATACAATATTGAAATGTTTTATGCGTTGTTTATACTATTAGCCTGTTTTGACAGCTTTACACTATGGAAGAGGATTGCTGTTTGAATTGTAGTATACATGGAAACTAGGAGCTTATTTTGATATTTTGGAACTAAAGAAAACATTGTTAGCTTTGCATTATGGAAAAGGATTTTTATTTGAATTGTAGATATAAATGAATACAGTATTGAAATACGTTATACGTTATTCATACGATGAGCCTATTTTGATATTTTGCATCTGTCGACACTAGTAGCAATCTAATTTTGTAATTGTTGTTCGATGAGCCTATTTTGATATTTTCCATCCGTCGACACTGGTAGCAATCAAATTTTGTATTTGTTGTTCGAAGGTTTGGAGCTATTTTAGTATAACATTGACACATTTGTTGTTACATGATTTCAAAGGCAGGCTTGCCTCACAATTTGAATGACAAGAAGTACACTGTTTGTGTCATATCCTTTGGGACAAACGAAAGAAATTAATGTACATTGTAAAGGCATAAGTTATGGATGTGGTGTAAAGGTATACGCCAATGAATGTTTCCGTCACTATGATCTCGATGATAGGACGAGGCAGAGTGTTTCTGCCCACCGCTGAGATGGCGTTTGGATTGTACGTACGCATCCTCTCATTCCTCTGCCGGGTTCCATTCATTTCAATTTGTTAATTTGGCGTGCTAAATCCTTACCATGCTATAGCCTTTGCTATTTCCGGTATTGAAAATTGAAGGAACCAATGAAAAATGGAACCAACCATATACCAGCCAATCCTATATAGCCTTTGTTATTTCAATGGAATCTGTCAATATAGCCTTTGCTATTTCAAGTTATTTATTTCCATGATATACCGGCCAATCCTTACCATACTAAATCTGTCAATATAACCTCTGCTATTTCCGGTAACGAAAAATGGAAGGAACCGACCAACATGATGGCGGGTCGCAGATGCCCATGCAAACCGACGATGATCGAAACAAAGATCCACGCGTTCACGTGATCCACGCCGTTCAGCATTTGATCGAGATATGTCTGCTCTTTCGAATGGACCACCACAACTTCGTCGAAACCCTATACCAGGGTGCCAAAATCCACCCTGCCCTGAACATCGCAGGTTTCAGTTCTTCACGCTCTTAACTCGCTCCAATTTCTTTGAATTATCATGGTAGTTAACAAGATATAGCTTATAAGGGCAGGTAACGTTGTTATGCTGTAAATGGTCGAAATCGTGATTATGTTGTTAATGCGTGCAGTTTGGAAGGGTTTGTTAAAAGAAAACAGGGAGTTCTTCGATGCCTATCTTATAAACAGCGCGAGATCACGTAATCCTCCTCTTGCTCCACCAGACGACCAACAATGATCATAATGATTATGTACAAGTAAGTATTTATCACTTAATACTTCCTTCCTTCTGTGGTGATGGCGTCTGAATATGCTTATAGTTACCCCATTCATGGTCGTCCTTATAGGGCAAACAAAGGAAATTAATGTAAAGGCATATGGCAGTAAAGGCATAAGCTATGGATGAGATGTAAAGGCATAAGCCAGAGAACTATTTGCCATATTCTACAATCCTTCCAGTGATGTTACGATCGATTTCATTGAAGCGTTAAAAAATTATCAGGACCCTCAATGAAGAGATGGGAATGGGACGGGCGAGTGGTTCGTGACTTGTCCCGTCACACGCTCGCTTTCATTGCCTTCACTGTCACTGTTATCATCGCGATGAGAGGATTTCTATAATTGATATATATTTAACTTGATTTTTTGGAATGTTAGCAAAATCTTACTTAAAATGGTGTAAAATAAAATAAAATTAATGTTGATAGAAATTCTTTGCATGATGATAATAATTTGTTAGCTCTATTTAATCCTCATTGATTAGATATCTAAAAAAGGTTTACATATGTTTTATTTTTCATAAAATATTTAATAAATATAGTTGTTTATCTTTTAATAATTTTTTCCTTAATATTTAAATTAAATATGTTTAAAAAGGAAAATATATTGATTATTTTAAAATAAAATATTTAAATTCTAAACCAATTAAATCATGTTTCATGATTTAAATATTTCAACTTAAATGAGCTTTTATATATATGTTTTGTTTTTTTAATAAAATATTAATAAATATAGTTATTTATATTTTTATATAAATAATTTTTTCGGGAGGTGTATTTGACAACGTAAGTATATCCATACTCAAAGTTAAATTTTAGCTAATGTCGGCCAACATAAAAATAATAAATTAGAAATGTAAATAATGTTTATGTTTGTCTCTTTAGTAAATAATAATAGTGCCTGAAAGAGAAAATAATCATATAGGTAAAAAAAAACTACAATACCATTATGTCATGAGTTTAGGTAAAAAAAAAATTACAATACAATTATTTCATGGTTTCAGTAGTCCTTTTATTACATAGGTTGAGTGGATGATAAATTTACCCTCAACAAAAAAAATTACCACATTAAAATTGTAAATTAGGTAAAATTTTAAACATTTTTACTCTTTAGTAAAACCACTAACATTTCTTAAATCAAAGTAAAAATGTTAATTCAACACAAAGAATCCAAAATATTTTAATATTTATTTTAATTAATTATTTGTAAAATGAATCTTTAAAACCATAGCCTATATATATATATATATATATATATTAAAATCTTTATACACATAAATATTTCCACGTCAAAATTGTATTATTCTAAAATATTCATTTCATGTAGTTTTAGTGTAAATCTTGTTATCATGCCACATAGAAAACATCATTAAATCTAATATTAATATTGAGAGACTAATATTCATATTAATATTATTATTCAATTTAATATTAATATTTTTATATTATAATATTAATGTTTTTTTTGTAAACATGGTAGAGCTCTCTGTATTTACTGTTTCAGAAAAAATTTACAAACATGTCCCCCGGCTGGTCACCTGCCCGGAGGAAACCAGGTGACCACCGGTCAGCATTGTATCCACTCCAAAATTTGAATAAGTTCATCAAAAAACACCTACTTCTCGAGAGCTTATCCCTATTGTCTTTACAGGACATAACAAAATTGCTCATTTTCTGCACTTTAATAACATTCAAAGATAAACGACAAAATAAACTATTCCTCATCAGAGGATGCTATCTGAACTGAAGCCTTCGCACCAGAACTTGGTGCCTTCACCCTAGGGCCTGGAAGCTCGCGACCTTGTGACAGCTTCCACTTTATCTCGGACAGTGTTTGCTCAATCCGACCCAAAGCGAGATTATTCCTGTAGGTTTGGATTTGTATAGTCACCAGGTCTTTCAAAATTTCTGCCCAAACAGGTTCTGGCTCCTTCCTCCTTTCCTGCTTATCCAGGCCTTCCTCTTCCATGTGTTCCTGATGGAGCGTCACGGCACGAGCTACAACAACCTTCATGATCCAATATTGTTGCAAGGTCTTTTTGAAGAGCGGTTTCTTGCCATTTGATGTTCCTAGATCCTATAGTATTCCTTCCCATTCATCCATGGGTAAGTCTCTGCCCCTGAGGTTATTTCTCAAATCTCTTTCCCAGCTCCAGATTTGTTCTCTAACCTCCTTCGGGTTTCCCTCCATGTATGAATCGATGATTTTCTTCATTTTCTCTCTGTGCGGCTGCCTGCCTCTTTTCTTCCTTGCGCTGCTGGTGCCTTCTTCTTTTTTCGCTATCCTCTTGCTACGCTTGGGAGCCATTCTTCTTTTCATCTGTTCCTTAGCTCCCTTTGCCTGTAGTTGTTCATTCTGGTTTGCAGTTGCTCCCTTTCCTTGGGTAAGACCTATCACAGAATGAGCATTGATGTCAGTGTTATCAATTATGTTTGCATTTTTATCCAGGGTATTTCTCCCCCCTCTCTTCTTGGTTTCTCTCCATAGTTTCCTTCCCTCTGAGGTTCCACCCTCTGATTTCCTTCCCGTTTATACACTACTATGGCCTCTCTGATTCGTTTGGTTTTGGAGTACCCTGGTTTACCCCGGCGTGCACTATGCATGCTGAAGTCCTTTTCCTGAGTCGAATGCTTAGTCTTTCTCAAGAGATCGCGCCTCTCGCTAATTGGGTTGCATGCCCCTTTCCCAGTTTTAACTTCCTCAGTGTTGTTAGCCATATCCTGGCTATTTATAGTTTCACCCCTCACCATGAGGTGCCACTCATTCCTCCCTGGTTTTTGGGTTTTCCCATCCCCTCTGTCATTATTCAACACGACATGCAACCTTCCTGGACTGTTGATAGCCAGGACGTCACTTTTACTGTTGGGATCCTGCAAATTTGGGCCCTGCGAGCCCTTTCTCTCCCTTGCCTTACCCTTACTTTTATCCTTCTTTCCGGCCTTGGCCCCTAGGGATTCCTCATTGTGAGCTTCTTTCTTATCTCTACAATATCTACCATAGTTTCTATTATCTACCCAGAGCTGCATAACATTTTTCATACCTATTCTATATTTCCTACTGGTTATTTCTTCACAGGGTGGGGAAGGAAGTTTCACATACCCTTTTACCTCCCTTCACTTCGTTGTCTCCTTCGGCTCTTGCTTGATGTCTATTCTTTCGAGCTCACCACCTTTCTCCTTGCTCATCTGCATGCAATGTGCGTGTTTTGCCTTTTCCTTAGGCTTTATCCCTTTGTCATTTTCCTTCCGTAGTTTTACCGCCAGTTGTCCTCCCTTCCCTCCTTCCTTGGCCCACCTCCCTTCCCCCCTGCCTTGGGATGATACCCACCTGTCCTGTCCACTGTCCTTCATTTATTAACTTCCTCTCCCGGCTGCTCTTACCATCCATTTCTGACTCTGCTCTGCCATTTGGCACTGGATTGCTTCCCATCCTCAGACTTGCTATCTTGCCCTCCCTTCTTCCATTCCTTTTCATCTCTGCCCCCGATCTCTCCGGGCCTGTCCTTCCTCTGCCTCCCTCTGTCATCCGACTCAGCTCCGTCCTTTTGCCTATCCTTTGTTGTTTTATGTATGATCTGTTCTATCCCACTTGCATCTACTCTTGTCCTTCGTCACGCCTGTCACCTTCAAGCGAATTCACTAGATGATCACCTTGGCACCTGTCTTCTTTTGCTGCCTGAATCAGTTGTCTCATTTCCTCTTTCTGATGAAGCTCTTCCATGCTCACATCCAACTGCTGCTCTCTGTTATGGCATCCCCAGTTCGCAAGGAAATCAGCCAGAGTGTTTCCTTTCTGCTTCACATGGGACAATATGGTGTATGCAACCTTCCTTAATTACTGGCTTATTTTGGTTATTACCCATGTCATTTGCCAGCTTTTGCCTAATTTTTCAGCTGGTGTACCCTGCTGGATTTTTCTAAGTGTTTCTATCACTAGCAGTGAGTTTCCTTCAATCCACGGGGTTTGGTATCCTTCCATAACCACAATTGTTAATCTCCTATCTAACACTTGGAATTCAACCTCGTTATTGGTGGCGATTCCACAGTTCATTGCGTAGGCCCTTCTAATCTCCCTTTCATCATCTTTGAATATCCCTCCTATTCCAGCCTCCCCAGGGTTTCCTTTCGCTGCACCATCAAAATTTAACTTGGTGAAACCCTGTGGCGGGTTCCTATAGCTTTCTTCAGCTCCTGTGTTGCCTGCCTTGTGTTCCTTCCTATATTGTTTATGGTTTTTGCTTTTATTTGCAAGCAGTTCATGATGTAGGTCTCTGTTGCCTCCTTTTTCCAGTATTCCTCGTTCCAAGTTTCGAGGATTACTATTTCTCTTATGTTTTTCATGGTTTAGCTCCATACTGCCTCTTTGAATTTTCCATTTTCTCTAAATATCACCCGGTTTCTTGCCTTACATAGGTTCCATAGGAGGAAACCGATGAACAGATCCCAGGCGTGGTTCAATATTGTGTTTCGGTACAGCTTGTTGCTCCATTTCTCTATTGAAGTTCTTATGCTGCCTATGTTCCTTTTAGTGATCTCAAAGAGCTGATAGTGATTTTGCCACAAGTTGTTGCTGACGCTGCAAGAATTTGCAACGTGCTCCATGGTTTCTTCTTCATTTTAGCATAGGGCACATCACAAAGGTCCATTCGTCCCCTTCCTTCTCAGTTGTTCTTAGGTTAAGGCGCACCCGTGCATCACTATCCAGGTAAAAAACACCACTTTTGGCTAAGTTTTTAACTGCCATTTTCTTTCCCATTTTTTTATGTCTTTGTTTCCTGTTCTTCTTGCCTTGATATGATATCCTTTTGAGATGGTAAACATGCCTTTTATGCATTTACCCCATCTTATCATATCTGGTCCTTCTTTAAATGAAATTTTCTTTGTTTCCATATCATTTTGGTAATGTATCCATTGTTTTGTATCTTGTGCTTCAGGCCATTCGCTCTTCATTTTCCATTTTGTCCAGTACCCGTCCCATTCTAGTGCCCAATAATTTCTAACTACATCTTCCTCCATTTGGTTAGTGTATTGTTGGATGTCTTGGAGCTGAAGTTCCTGATTAAGGGATCCTCACTACTACCACACCTCTTGCCAAAAGTTTGCTTTGTCCCCCTCTCTAATTTCCTAAAAACTATATTCTCTTATCAGGTCCCTGTTAAGACTTGTAAGGTTCTAGATGGCTGAACCTTTCTTTTCCAATTGGTTTCAGAGTTTGCCTTCAGGTGACCTTGCCATCGCGTATTTCTTTTCCCATAACAATTTCCATAGGTCTTCCCCTCCTTGAATCCAACTCCACCATAATTTAGCGCCCATAACTTGGTTTAATATATAGGGATCTCTCATGCCTAAGCCCCCTTCTGTAACAGATTTGCTTAGCCATGTCCATGAGAGCAAAGCCCACTTCTTTGTTTTATTTTTACCTTGCCATAGAAACCTTTTGAAAATTTCTACCATTTTCTGACATATGGTTTTATGGATCGCTTGACTAGCCATTTGATAAATTGGGATAGCTTGGAGTACTGCCTTCAGGAGGATGAGTTGACTTGGTATATTTAGCGTTCTAAATGTCCAATTGTCCATTCTTTTTTGAATTTTCCCTATCATGCCTTTCCAATTCTCTATTCTGTTCTATTTGTCACTCAGCTGTACTCCCAGGTATTTCATTGGTAGCTTTCCAATTCTGAACCCCATTGTTCTGGCTAAGAATGCTTGAGCCATCATTGGGGTGTTAAAGAAAAAAAATTATGTTTTATCCTTGTTTACTTCTGTTCCTGATGCATCTGTGAATTCTGCTAGGATTTCCACTAGTTTCTTAGCTTCCTTCAGATTTGCTTGGCTGTACATCATTACATCATCTACAAATTGTTGATGTGTAATGGTTAAATCTTCCCCCCATAATCTGAGACCTTTAAGTTCCCCGCTGCTTACTCTTGCTTGTATTAATCTACCTAAGCCATCTGCTGCTATTATAAACATAAACAGTGACAATGGGTCTCCCTGCTTAGGTGCTCAGGAAGGTTTGAAATTTTATGTTGGTCTTCCACTCAGTGGTATGGACATGCTTGGAGTGGATATCATTGACATTATCCATGTTGTCCATCTATCATCAAACCCGTATGCTTTTAGGATGCTTTGGAGGTATTCCCAGCTGAGTTTGTCATAGGCTTTTGCTAGGTCCAGTTTGATCATCATTCCTTTATTTCGCAACTTCTTTAATGAATGTATTGCCTCTTGAGTGACTATAATCCCATCCACTATCTGCCTTCCTTTCACAAACCCTATTTGTTCTTTTGCTATCAATTCTAGAAGTATAGGTTGTAATGTTTTTACCATTATGGTTGCTAGAATTTTGTAGATTACATTGCATAGGGCTATTGGTCTAAAGCCATGAGGTTCATCAGCATTTTCCACCTTTGGAATTAATGCTAGAAAAGTTGCATTCCATGTTGGGTGCATTCTTTTATTACATCTTGATTCCTCCACTGTGTTTACAATCTCTTGTTTCATAAAGCTCCATGTTGCTTGGAAGAACTCTGCTATAAATCCATCCTGGCCTAGGGCTTTGTTCTTGGCCATTGTATTCACTATCTCCTCTACCTCTTTCTTAGTGATTACCCTTAGGAGAGCCATATTTTGATATCTTTTTACCTTTTTAGGAATGTATTGACTTATTTTTGCTATCTAATCTTCTTTGCTACTTTGTGTCTCTATTAATATGCCTTTAAAGTACTGAATCAACAAATTTTCCATTTCCTCTTTCTCAGTTATCCTATTACCTTGGGTATTTTTTACACAGATAATTATGTTCTGTTGCCTGTGTTGTTGCCTGGCTTTGTGGAAGAATTTTGTATTCCTTTCCCCCTCCTGTTTTCTTCTTTCCTCCAATCTGATTAGCACCCCTCCTTCCTGTGCTAGCTCCTTTGTTCTCCCTTCTTCTATTATTTTCTGTTGTATCCTTTTCATGTCTGTTTGGAGCTTTTCTTGGTCTTGTTGGATGTTGCGAAATTCTTCTTGATTCCATTTCTTGATCTTACCTTTTAGCTCCTTTAATCTTAATTGGAGTGTGTCCATCTTGTTTTTTCCTTTTATTTCCTCTTCGCTTTTCTACCACCAATTTTCCATTTTTCTATGAGGGTGGGATCTCGCAGCCAAAAAGCTTCAAACCTGAATGATCTGTGTTGGTTTTGATTATTCATGGTAATTTCAAGTTTTATCGGCTAGTGGTCTGATCCTTGGCATGGTATAATGGTTTCTTTATAGAATATGTCTTTCCCAAGAAAGTGTTCCATTGCTAGGAACCTATCCAGTCTGGGAGCTATCTGTCTACTGCCTCCTCTTCTGTTATTCCAGGTATATTTTCCATTAATGGTTTTTACATCAATCAGTTTTAGGGCTGCCTGGGTTTCCGTGAATCTTTCCATGTTTCCATCCTCTCGTTGCAATTTTCCCTTCTTTTCCTCAGTGGAGGTGATCATATTAAAATCTCTCGCTATCACCCATAGTTTTTCTATGTGCAGGTTTCCCAACCATTGCAACTGTGTTAGGAAGGCCTCTCTTTCCACCAGTATATGAGGCCCATAAACCGTCGATACTACAAACCACTCTCTTTGTCCTATCATTCTTAATCTCCCTGAGAGGATCCTCTTCATACATATCCAATGATCGACAATGACTTCTATAGGGTTCCAAAAAATTTCTATACCCCTTGCACTCCCTTTTTCATCCAGTATCATGCATTTATAAGTAGGCTTGATTTTTCTAAGAATCTCCTCCATTTTCCCCTGTTATTTTTGCTTCTTGCAGCATCATGATTTGGGGTTTTTGTTTTTTAATCCTTTCTGCTAGGTACCATTTCTTACCCTTGTTGTTAATCCCCCTGATATTCCATGATGCAATTATCATTGAGAAGGTTGGGTGGTTTGGTGGAATACCTCTGAGAGTGGTACTACTCTTTCGGTATTAACTAACATTTCTCCCATTACCTGTATTGCCTCTTGGAGATTCTTTCTTCCTCGTTTTTTCCCTCCTCTCCCTTTACTTTGTTGTTCTTGGCTGTTGTCAGGTTGTATTCCTAACTTCTCATTCATGCCTGTGGTTCCTTACTCCTATTTTTCTTTGTATTTCTAGAATATTTCCTTGTATAATCTTTTATCCTCTTGTGGGATAAACCTCTCATCCAGATTTGTCTAGTAGTTTCCTCAGGATTTATTCTTCTGTCATTCAGTCTTCCCCTTTACTCGTGTCTATTTCCATTACTTCATTTTCCTGTTTATCCTCCTTTTCTTTTTTGCTCCCCTTTTCCCCTATTTCTCTTGGGGCTTTCTGTTTGATGTTGTTTGTATCTTGATTTATTCTTCCTACCTGTTCTTTTTCCTCTTGGTAATCCATGACTCGGATTTCTTCGTCTTCTTCTGCTACCTACAGGATTTCAAACCTGTTTACCTCATTTTCTCTAACTGGCTATTCTTTTCTTCCTTCCTTAGGGGTTTCCTTTGCAGGTCTTTTTTGGATTTGATCTCTTGAAACCCCTCATTGTCTTCTGTGTTTTTCCTTTGTTGCTTAGTCTTTCTTTCTTCCTCCTCAGCATTTAAGGGGAATTCCTTGTAGAAGTGCCCATATTCATGGCATTTTCTGCATCTAAAAGGTATGCATTCATAATCCATAGCCTACTACCATACCTCTTCATGGTATTCTAATTCTACTGTTCCTGGAATGGGGTTCGCAATGTTCATGTATACACAGATTCTTGCATAGGATGTATATCTTCCTTTCTTAGTCGATTCCACTATTTTAACAAAGCTGCCTATGGTGTTCCCTATTCCTTCCAGGATTTCTAGATCCCAAAAATCCATGGGTAATCCAAACAGTCTGACCCATATGGGCGCTGCTAGGAATTTCCCTTTATCTGGGTTGTAACATTCCTCCCAGTAGCTCATAAATAAACCTACATTGTTATGGAAATATGGTCCATTTTCAAATACTTTTTCTTTGTCTTGCAGGTTAGAGAAGATTACCGTAAAGAATCCATGTGCTCCCAGCTTCAGCTCGATGTGGCTGTGTGGCTGCCATTTCTATTGGATCCATCTTGTCAGGTCTTTCTTAGACGGCCAAACTCTAATGAACTTGCATATCAGTGCATGGCCTTTCATGTAACTTTGGTAACGCTCGAGTTTGTTCATAGGGATGACAAATCTCGATCTTTCTGTTGTGCATGGCAAGCATTTACCTTTGCTCCCTACCTACCATCTTGCTCCAAAGACTGGTCCCAGTGTCCTTTTCTCATCCTCCAATTTGCTATTGCTTGTTCCCTCTCCCGCTGTTGCATCTCTATAGGAGGGGATCTCTCCCCTCCTGGTCTCCTCTTTCATTTCTGTGCCTCCTGTCCATTTTGTTTTCCATGCTGGTCTGCTTGTTTTCGAGGTTTTCCGCGCCGCCTACCTCATGGCCGTGAGGTCATTAGGGTTGCAGAGCTCCAAGAATCCTTCATCGTTTTTCCAAGGTTACAAAAAATTATAATATTAATGTTATTCAACTTAATAAATTTTAATTAAAACAATATTAACCTTTAATATAATATTAAATTTTTTATATTATAATATATATTAAAATATCATGATATATATTAACTCTAGATATATATGGGAAGGAAGAACAAAGACAAAGAGTGATAGAGGTAGAGAGATAGAAGGGGTAAGAGAAAGGAAGAGAGAGGGAGGGATAGAGAGAAGGAGTTGGAATGAGAGAAAGGGAGGGAAGAAAAAGACATATAGAAAGAAAATGGAGAGAGAGAGGGAATGACAAGTAAGAGATGGAGAGAGAGTTTTATGCATGAGGTTGAGATAGAGAGATAAAGGAGGAGAGATGGAGAGAAGGGGGGGCAGCGGGGCTTACAGAGAAGGGGAGAGGGAGAGAAGTGGGGTGGAGAGAGATAGTGACAATGTTAGAGGGCGAAGAGAGAGAAAGGGAGTTGGGGCTCAGCTGGGAATCTCGCCACATCACTTAAACCTATGAATAGAAATTTTAGTTTAAAAAAATATATATATATATATATATATATCAATCATCTTTTATATATATATATATATATAATTTTTAAAATTAACTCATTTTATTTAGAAATTTAAATAATGGAAAAAATTTCTTACATTTTCATGAATTAGTTAGAGATGATAAATAATCAATTTTAGTTAACAAAAAACTTACTCTTTTAAACTTATAATAAATCTAAATCAATATAAATTTAAAATAGAAAAACAGATATACCTAAATAAATAAAAATGAACAAAACTTTATTATCGTTTTTTTTTTTTTTTTAATCCTAAAAATAATGGAGTGGTTGTTTTAACTGCAACTAGATTCCTTTGAAATAATTGGTATAATATATTGTAAGTATATAATATATGGTAATTATCGAATTAAAATACAAGATAAAAAGCCATTATTTTCTCATAATAATAAGAATCTTCTAAGTTTCATTGTCCTTATTTAAAATATTTTGACAAAAAATAATTGAATTGTTATTATACTTATAAATCCATAAACATTTTTTTTTTAAATAAATAAAAGAAAACAAACCTTTAACCTTTCTCTATATAAAGATATAGAATCCATTAAGGAATCTCGATGTCAAAACTATAACTGGTATAGTCAATAAAATTCATTTTACTCAAGGAAATGTAAACTTACTATAAAGTTATATATCTTATGTATGGATTGATTTTATTTAGTTCATATTTTATCCATGAATAATAGTTGAAATGATTAGTTCATACATTGTTAGCTTTTATTATCACATTCCATAAACTGCGTTGTTAGCTTTTTATTATAAGTTTGTTTGAATTCTAATATAGATGAACACAATATTGAGATAAGTCATCGTTTAAATGATAAGCTCATACATTGTTATATTTTTGTTATCATTTTCGATAAACTATAATTATAAATGAACACAATATTGAAATGTTTTAGATGTAGTTTATAAATGTGTTTATTTTAAAATTTTGCATCCATACAATAATAACAATTTAATTTTTATTGTTGTGGTAAGGTTTAGATCTATTTTAGTATTTTTTTAGTTAATATTGACGCATTTACTCTCGCATGATTTGACAAGAACAACTACATTATGATTTAGATGCATATTAAGTATATATTTTTTCAAATTTTTAATGTGTAAATCTCTTTAAAATGTAAAATTTGAAAAATTATTTATAAAAATATCTGTATTTTGAGAGATTTGATTCCTAAATACATAGTATATATATATATATATATATATATAAAGATGTCTATACTTTTGTTATTTAAATTACATTTTTTAATGCGTAAATAAATTAAATGAATTAATATTTTCATTCTGCACTTGGACTGTGTCGACTACATTGTTAAACTTCACCATGGTGGAGACCAAAGATATGAAAAATAAACCTTGAATTTCATATATTATTCAAAATGATACATATTTATAACACATTGGAGTGACCCTTGGTTTCATATTCCAAGTGGTCTATTGGACACCTTTTGGTTGTCCAGCTTCCACACCAACCCTTAGAGGATTAAGTGTCCAACATTCTCCCCCTTAATCCAAATGGGTATGTATGTGTCCAAGAAGAGAGATGCAATACAAAATGTACAAAAATATGCATGAGAACACTACGATGAATGTGATCGCTGAAATGTTTGTATAAGGAGGTGGTTTAAGGATGACCACCAACACTCAAAAGCTTAATGTAGTTCCTAGAACTCTTCCATGTCTGGCAACAAGCTGAAATATTATGCTAGACGAAGTGTCCCTAAAGCTTTGGAGAGGGATACATTCAACCTAGAAAAAGGAGGTCTACAGCTTGTGGTGCTTGAAGGATGGCCACCAACTCTCGAACGCTTAACGCATCTCCTAGAACTCTTTGAGAGCTAGCAAGAAGCTAAAATCTTCTACTAGAGGAAGTGTCCCAAATTCTTTGAAGAGGGAGAATATCAACCTAAAAGGGGAGGTGTCAACCCCAAATAGATGGTTTAAGGTTGACCACCAACCAAAGGCATGCTCAAGGGCATCTCTATCCCTGGCTACAACTCAGAATTAGGCAACAGGTTTAGATTATGGCTCAGGCTCGCTTGATGTGGCTTTGAAAGCTATATATGACCATCACTTCCATCTCTGTTAGATACAATTTGGGAAGATGAATATATGCCACTTGCAATATTTTTCAATATTTGAGAAGAAATCATGTTAGATGAATAGAATATCTTCTTGGTTATTGAAGCCCATTACCAAGAAGCTATCCATCCCATATGAATATTTGTTCTTGAAGGAGGCTTGTTTTTTAAGCATCCATGTGAAGAATGAGTACACTGACTACAGTGCTTGCATGGATGAAGATCAAAACAATAATCTTTCATATGGCCAACTCAGTCATAGTGTTTCCTTTTAACAACCTTTGACTGCAAATGTGGAGGAGTGAAATGTGAAATAGGTGAAGGTGAACCACTATGAAGAAACCCAACACTTTGAAATTGAATGGGCTCGAAATAGTATGGAATATGAAAGGACACCTCCTTTCATATCTGATGCCTATTATGTGGTTGTTGTTGACAAGCTCTTCTCAAGGTTTGATGATTGGCTTGAAAGGACACCTCCTTGTCATATCTAATACTTGTTATGTGGTTTTTGTTGACAAGCTTTTCTCAATATCTGAATTTCTACATCTGCAAGAAACCCTGCTCCACTGAATATGAGTCAACATTAACTTTATATTCTTGTTGTTGATGGGATTCTGTCTCAATGTTCTGAACATAAATAGGTTTAGAATTATTACTCCACTGCTGTAATTATTCTTGTTGTAGCTTTGTCTGAAGCTACAAAAACTCAATTTTGTCATGTGCATCTTGTAGACAAATTTGTACATCATCAAGTGTGTTTTTTCTTATTTTTATTGTATCGTGATCAATGGAGTGTGTCAAAGTTTTTAAGAACTTTAATACCTCAATAATTTTGGCCATTTTCTCCAGATCAAGTAAATAAAACATACTCTAAGTCACTAAAAATGCACTGCTATTAGGCTTATCTATGAGCAAAAGCTTTCCACAATAATTTTAATATGGAACCAAAGAAAGGAAAGTAAGAAATTTCATTCTAGATCAAAATCACAATGAGAGGAAGTGCTTCCACTATGAGAAAATAAATTTTTGGATCCGAGCTTCCTTAAATTGCATAATGTCGAACCTTTATTAGAGTTGTATGCACCATACAAGAAATTTGAATATACTAGGTTGAATATGTGCTTCTACAAGTCTTCTAAAAAATCTAGCAGCTACATTTATATGATTAATTGTTAAGCGCCCGTCTTATCACGACCAATATCAACGTGTTGCAATCGAATAAATTTTATGCTTGTAATTAGCATCACCGTGTGTGATGAATCAGATATTGGTTTCACAATTCAATAATTGTTCGCATTATCAATAATTTGGAAACAAATTTTCATGTTATAGGAGAAGCCATAATTTAATGGTGGCTATTGGGTTGTGAACAGTGGGACCAATGTTATATAGGAAATGACATGAAATAACTCCAACAGATACATAAAGCATGAATTGGACATTAATCAACCCGTACATAAATCACTGATCTCACAATTGCATGCACTAGTTTGAATTCCCACTATTACAAAGCCATAAAAACACAAACTTTGTGAACTCAATTGAAATATTTTCCAAACAACTGTAGGAAATTTAAATCTTGTCCTTTTAGTTCGAAGAGTTCCTTATAATTGTTTTCATGATGCCAGACACATTGTTTATTCTACGAAACTAGAGTTCTTTCTCTCGATTCTTAGTTGCCCAGACATGCAAAAGCTTACCACGCTGACAATTTTGTCCTCATTTCCACTCTACTCCGTTGAACCGTTGTGTGATATCTCATTCAAATTATATGAGCGATGTTGTTCTACTGATGCCCGACAGGAAGTTGCCATCATAAAAAATACACTTTCTCTAGGCCATAACCTAAACAAACGAAACTTTAGATGGGCGTGAATGATGAGGATAAGTTGGTAGTCAATTTACGACAAAGAGGTGAAGATAACACTCATTGTTGATAAGTTGAGGTTGGATTAATGATAGAAGTTGAGTGGAGTTTAAATGGTAAAAGAAATTTCTAAATATGCGGAGGGAAATCTCATGACTGAGAAGAAACAAGCAGGGATGTTGTGGCTATGAATAAAAAGTAAAAATTTGAAAATGAATGAGTGTGGGTGGTGTAGTCCACAATACCTTTTGAAGGAAATTCTAACATATGACTACAAGAGACCACAAAAGTTGTGCTGGTATTCTGAGTTGAACAGGTGGTTGTAGTGGAATGGTGCTATCTGCGCCAGTTGAGGGTAGCATTTAACACAAGGCAAAAGGAAACATTTAGAAAAGGTGGGTCCCCCTCCACAGTAGAAAGAGCGAGGAGTCGAGGGACCGGTTTGAGGAATCGAGGGTGTAGAGAGTCAAGGGTGTATAAACTATGTCAAGGGTGGTGGGGCACCACAGGGATCAGGGTGTTAACTGAGGTGTATGGGGCATTATGTGTGGAAGAAACTGATGGAACAGTGGGAGGTCAACCAAAGGTATTGCAGGCATTAACAGTAATACATTAAAATCAAAACTGGTCCTTCTCCCACCATTGTATTTATCCCACTAGAAATGGTATTGAATAGTTGTGATTGTTCTTTCTTCCAACTTATAGCATGTTCTTTATTCCAAGAATAACTAGACCCAAATGGCTACCTTCAGTGGTAGCGGTTTTCACACAAAATGTTTTGTTTCATGCCATCTGTATCTCATCCACATCCAAGTTAATTGGGAACACTCTCAGAGTTATGCATGCGCCAACAAAAGTACGAAGGAGAAATAATGGAGAACTTGAGTGACCAAACCAATTTGATTTCATGAGAAAAGCTTTATCATTTGACTAGAGATGAAATAATGGACTTGTCATGTTGAATAGATGGCAAGACAAATTCATTTAAGGAATTAGAACAACAATTCTTTACAAGTGAATTCATAGATGAAAGAAGGCAATTTCTCATCCAAGAAAATAAATGTTCTTGGTAGCTTTTCTGACATGAAAAGATGGTAGAGTGCCCAATTACTTCAACGTTTATATAATCTAAAATTCAAGAGTAACCTTTTTGCAAGAGGAGCACACATTTTTCTATTTCGCGGGTAGTGCGCAAAAAATTTAGCTTGAGTATATCCAAAAGGACATTCAAAAGTGAAACACTAATAGCATAAAATTAATGGATATAATGTCAGAGTCACACAGTTAGGTAGGATAAGTAGGGTAGCAATAAAGACATCAAAACTGATAGGTAAAGAAAGGCCACAAAAACCAATGGCTCAAATTTGAGTAAGGCATGAATATGCTTACAGCTTTGGTACCATGTTAAACATCACCATGGTAGAGACCAAAGATATGAAAGATAAACATTGAATTGCATATATTATTCACAATGATACATATTTATAATACATTGGACTGACCCTTGGTTTCATATTCCAAGTGGTCTCTTGGACTCCCTCTGACTGTTCATCTTCTACACCAACCCTTAGAGGATTAGGTGTTCAACATACATAAAATAAACTTACAACTTTAACAAATCCTGGCTGGACCATAAACAAAGTTAACCTAAAAATATACCTACAAAATAGTAAAAATGTAAAATAATAAAACTACTTCAAATATTTTAACCTTAAAATATATTATTTTTCAAAAATTTTCAAACTATTATATATAAAGATTAAAACATTTTATATTGGAAATAATACTGAGAGGGGGGGTGAATCACTATTATCAACTAAATATAACTTTTTCATTTCCATTCATAAGCATATATCCAACAACCTTATGAGTCAGTTAGTTGATCCTTAATGAGTGTATCAGAACATTATTAACCATATGAACAGTAAACAAGAGCACTAAAATAGAACAGATCATCACACACAAGAATCACACATGAACACCATGATGTAACGTGTAAACCCAATGTGGGAGAGAACCACCTGCTGCAATATGTCTCTATCTTCTTTTGATTAGAAAATTCTCTTACAATGATTCTGTACTAGCGCAATCTTATACCACTACGTAGGATTCAACCTGCAAAAGGCTACAACCTTCTCTCGTTCTCCAGCTTCTCCTGGAAGGGAGCTACAACCCCCTTGGCTCTTGTACTAGCTGATCCAGTTACTAGTATGTAGGTGCCAGCCTACTAAAATGCTCCAACCTTTACTCGTTTTCCAGCTGCTACTAGAAGGGAGCTACCACCCCCTTTGCTCTTGTACTAGCTGATGTACTAGTACGTAGGTGCTAACCTACAGAAGGCTACAACCTTCTCTTTCATCCTCCATGTACCACGTTTCATACATTTTCAGACTGGATACTCATGGAACACATCATCATAATCTGAAGGCCACGTTTCATCCAATTTTCATACTGGACCCATCAATATCATTGAAGCACATAATCAATCAATCTTCTGAATCACCCAATCACTAGATCATTACATATACATGGATAATATGCGTGCTAGCAACTAGATCTAGTCCATCAGATCACATAAAGATAAGTCATTATCAACCTGATCCATTATAGATCTCATTCATCAATACTGAAGGTAAACATAATAAATCAATCAATCACTTCTCAAAATGTTGTTATCAGAACACAGTACCAATAACCAGACATCATTTCAGAACCTAGAACACTACAGTAATAGACAGAAGCAGCTAAAACATATTTCAATAAAAGGTACGCAACTTCACCAATAAAAACCTATGGGTATCCGTGCATTGTCTGTGTTAGATCTGCGGGTGTACGCACCTGCACTGTCTCACAAATTGCGGGTATCCGTGCCTACTCTGTGCCGAATCTACGGGTATATGCACCTGCGCTATCTCACAGACTGCAGGTATCTGCGCCTGCGCTGTGTCAGACCTACGTACCCAAATTATTAGATTTATAGATCTGATCATGTGTCAACCTGCATACCCAAATTATTAGATTTATAGATCATGCATCAAAGAGATCTCGACCCATCAGTAGATCTTAACCATCTTGTAACACTCGAGTTCCTCCTTGATTCAGGTTCAGCTATAACTCACCAACAGATCACCAGTTTTTTCAGATCTTACTCTTCTCAAGATATTCAACTCATCACTACCCTCCAGCCAAATGATCTCCTTCCCTTTTATAGTCTATGCCTTACTCAAACCATGGACAAGAACCATAGAGATCCAATACTAGGGACTCAAAACCAAGGATCAATACTTTAGATGCAAAACCAAGGACCAAAACCATAGGTTCAAAAACTATCGGACTAAATACCATGGACCAACCATAAGATTTCCCACACGTGCACTTTTCTTTGCATGAAAGTGCATGCTACTGAACGTCCGAACCATTTTGATCGGTGCACCTGCGGATATGTATGCACCTTTTGAATGGTGCACCTGCATATGTACGCAACTTTGTCAAAAGTAACCTGCGGGCCTCATTTTCTTCCATTCTAAGAGCCTGAACTGTGATCTGCCATCTTAGTGAGTTGCCATACTATTAGTGGGTTGCCATACAGTGAGCCGTCATCATAATAAGTTGTCATTGTTCATTGCATCTGAACTAAATGCTTTGAGCTGCCCTGCATCCCATGTATTCTGTCACATCTGATTTCTCTTCTGTAGATTCATCTAGTTATATATAAGTGAGATGTTCTACTGCAAGTGGGTTGCCATCAAGTACAATACATGCATCATAATGCCAACATTTTACTTAATATTAGAATTGAAATTTTTTTAGTTTCAATTATTTCTTCATTTTTTATATATATATATATATATATATATATATATATATATATATATATATATATATATATATATACTCTAATTTTTTTAATATTTATATAAAATTAAGACATTGAATTATTTTATTTATGATAGAGAATGAAAGTGATAAATTTTTACCACTTGTAATTTATAGAACATTATAAATATTTTAATTACAATTATTTAAATAGATATTTTGATTTTTTATATTTTATTAGAAGATATTTTATTTTTATTTTAAAATGACTATGTCAAAGATCCATCTTGAGTATGGAATCATGATTCTTTTACTCAAATGTAGATTCTTTTACTCAACAAAAATAAACACAAAAAGATTCACACATAGCTTTCATTCTAGGATGTGAAATGCACCTCTAAACATAATAACCATAAAACTTGTATATTATATTTGCATAACCAAACAAAAAAATAATCTGAAAAAATATGGTGAACGAACTAGTAATATTATTCCAAAAAGTATTGAAGGTTAAAAAGTCATAAAAGTATTACAAATTATGAAGAAGAAACATAACAAAAAAAAATATTTTTCACCAAAATGAAAGAGTTTGTGAAAATCATATAAAAATATTGATAACTTTTCTTTTTTGAAAAATTACAAACCTCTAAAATTTTTATGAGAAAAACATAAAGCCATTTATCTCTCCAAAATAAGGATTTTATAAAAATAATGTAAAAATACTTAACTACTAAAAACGTAAGCTAAGTTTTTCTTTCAAAAGGAGAAAACCAAACCTTTAGCCCTTTCTTTATGTCCGGTTATCTTTGTATGATCATCTTCCATTTTATGGAAGAGGACTTTGAGTTCTACATATAAATTAATATAATATTGAAACGTTTTATACGTTGTTCTTTATACAATGAGCTTATTTTACATATGTTGCTTATTGTTGGGTACCAAATCTGCTTACCTTTTCACCCATCTTTCCATTATTTTTGCACCAATTGATATGAATTTATTGTGATAAACCCATGAGGTAATCCTTATTTATTTGTCTCTTCGAATATTTAATTGATGAAGTAAAGTCACGGGGGTTTTGCCTATGCGAACTACTAAAACTTGTTATTTTCGTAGATTCCAGTGAACCGGTATCACCTTCACAGTAGGTTGTAGTAGTCCCATGATTCACAACAGTTGTTTGGCAGCACTGTGATAGCTAACCAACTCGTAGCTATTTTCAAGCTTATTTTGGATCTTTTTTGTTCTAGCTCTCTCGACAACTAGTTGTTGTTCTGAACTGTTGTATATTTTGGGCATTATTTTCTAGTATTTGGGGAATATGTTATTACCCATGTATTGGTATAAAAGGGATTTTATTCCTCTCTGAAGGGTTAGTGTGCAAAGATATGTATTGTAACAGCGCTTTTACAGATTAATAAGATAAAAGCAGTTTTCTTGTTCTTTATCTAGCTGTAAATTAATGTAGCGCTAACCAAAGAGTTGGGCCCGTTCTTCTCATCAGGTGCTGCGTATTTATTTTATATATTTTGTTTTATTAATTGTGTGTTTATTCTTTGTTGTTATTACAAATATCTATTGATTGTTGTGAATGTATTGTAAGTTCTGTAATTTATTTCCAACTGGTGTTACAATGATGTTTTGATTTCTTAGTCGTGAATCATTGGTTGATGTAATATTATAACCTTGTCGCTGCATATACTTTGCACGTTACCTTGAAAATTGTATGCATAAGGATTGATTAATTAATGTGGAAAAGGGTTGAATAGTTTATTCACTCTCGAACACCAACATTTTGGTGTCGTTGCCGGGGAAGGATAACAAGGTGCAAGACATGATTTGTATTGACCAGAGGATCAATCTCTTGTCTTAGGGAGGGAAGTGCTACCCTATTCTCAATCCTGAGCTTAGTATTTTGATTTCTTGTTGCTTTCGTTGTTTTTTTGTCGAGCTGTTTGATTTCGTTAATTGTTTTGAATTTTCTTGAGTTGTTAAAACCCAATCTCTTGTCCTAGGGAGGGAATGGTCCTTTGACACCCTGCTCTAGGTCCTGAGCTTTATATTTCCTTGTATATGTGTTCTTTTCTTGTTCGGTTTCTCTTCCTAGGGACGGAATGGTATTTTGACACCCTGCTCCACGTCCTAAACAAAAGATTTATTTTTAGCTTTTTTCCTTTCCTGGTTGCTAAAAATCGATCTCTTGTCCTGGGGATGGAATGGTATTTTGACACCCTACTCTAGGTCCTAAGCATTGTGATTTAATTTAGATATTTTTCTCTCACCAGCTTGCATCAACAGAGATTTGAATAAAAGGGGCAGAGGAAGAGCCCCAAAGAAAGGAGGATAAGATTTGGGAAGGAATACTTATATCAAGAAAATCATTGCAAAAGATGAATCAAAGGCATATTCTCATGCTGCTGTGAGGGTAGGTACTTCAACAAAACCTTAGAGACAATCTGTAAAACAACCAGTCCAATCCACAATAACCCTTGTTGACATGCCACATCAAACCCTTCTAGTAGCAGAAGAGGTATGCAACAATATATCTGATGAAGAAGTACCGCTGATGGTAACAGAGGAAGAGGAAGCTGAAAATAGAAGATCTGAGGGACCAACCCATTCCAGAAGGGAAGAAGAAGTTGTAGAAAAGGGGTCTAAAAAATCAAGCCATTGTGATAGGGATAAAGAAGTTGTAGGGGTATTCATATCCCCATGGGATAAAGGGAGTGTTGTTAAGACAACTTGAACTCCCACGATGAGAACCCCTCCATCATTCCCTGCAGAACGTGCTGAAATCCCCTCTACTATTAACTTCCTAATTGGGGATCTTGGGACTGGCACACTAATGAAGCCCATTCCTTTGAGAACTTTACCTAGATTTCATCGGTTGACTTCTGAAGATTCTAACACATTATTATTTGAATTTGATATTGTATGTCGAGGATATGACTATATAACTGAAACTTAGAAACTAAAAATATTCCCTGCTACACTAAAAGGGACAGACTTGTGATGGTTTATGGGTCTATGGGGAAAGACTATCACCACATGGGATGAGATGAAAACCTCTTTCCTAGAGAAGTATCCGGATTACTATAAATCTTGGGATATTAAGGAAGAACTTTTTAAGTTCATGCGGAAAGAAGACAAGAACATGGAGGATTTTTTGGAATATGTTAAGTACACATTATAGAGATCAGGTCATTCTACCCTAGATAAGGACAGTTTGAAAATTATTCTTCTCTAGGCCTTTTTAGAAGACTCCCTGGAGCTGTTAAACATAGTAGGAAAGGGAGACATATCAAAAGAGGACTTCGATACCATATGTGAGTTGTGCATTCAGTGCTTGAGGGGAGTTGCAAGGAATAAATAGGGAATTTGATCAACAAAAGTATTTGGTGGAGGTGTCACAAAGGCAAAAATTCAAAATCTGTTGGATAACTTAACAACTGGTACCCTGAGTACCTTGTCTGCATAGATGGACACATTGCAAGGAAAATAGAAATAGATGGAATTTGAAAGAACTATTGCTATATTTTGCCCGCAATACAGAAAGAAGCATACATGAAGAATGTCCATTGAACTCCATAGAGGAATGTGCAATTTGCAAGCTAAGTCATGCAACAAGTCCATGCCCCTCCTTGCTAGGATTGAAAGTTATTTTTCAAGGGACAGGAAAAGATGTGGACAAACTGTATTTTATGGGATCCAAAAATCCATGGAAACCTCGGCCACCAACTTTAAATCAAGGTATGTTTCAATAATTTTAATATGGGTCCTTAGTCCATGCCTTATCTGGCTATGTGGCCCCAATATCAGTTTCGACCCTGGCAGCATTGGGCTCAAACTAGTTTGAATTCTTCATGGGCTTCGAACTAGCATGGACCCTCTCCTCCTGGGCAATTTTCCTATTCAATACCACAATAGCAACTTTAACTTCCCTCTAATGTGACTCCCGGTAATTAGCTCGCTCATCCTCAACTTCCTATCCAACCCAATCTTAATCCTAACAATTAAGGGGCTCAACAAGCTGACACCCTCAACCTACTTTCATACAACATCTCCACTGCAAAACTTTATGAGATGAATTTGAGATCCAAGTGGGTAGTAGATGCTCAAGCCTCGCATGTTATTATTGAAAAATTTGGCAATGAGGGTAAAGAACCAGAAACAGTTGAATAGGAATCGAACCAAGTTAGTAAAAATCAGACGTCTCCTCAACTGCTAATTACTCAAGAACACCGAGTTGACTTGCCTTATTTTGAAAGATTGGCCTTGAGTAAACAGATCCCTCAAGCTGAGTTTGACTTGTTAGGGGAGTTACAAAATATGCTTTTTAAGATCCCCCTGTTACAAGTTACGAGGGATGTACCTATATATGCAAAAAATCTCAGAGAATATTGTGCTAAAAATCCTAGAAAGAAATCAAGGGACCCACTCACCATTCATGTGAAGGGAAAGCTATCATATTTTATGATGGGAAAAGTTATGCCTGTGAAATATGGGGATCCTGGGAATGCAATTCTAACTGTGCAAATTAATGGAGTAGAAATTCCAAATGTGTTGGTAGATTTGGGTGCTGCCATAAACATCATTACTACTAAAGCTATGCATGCATTGGGTCTTCGAAACATGAAACATACACCTACTCTGTTATAGTTGGCAGATCAATCTATATTCAAGCTAGTAGGGAAGCTGGAGGACATTACAATCTTAGTTGATTCATAGCATTACCCTGTGGATTTCCTAGTGCTGCAAACGCAATCCTCAGTTGGTGGCCCTCCCCTAATTCTGGGAGGACCATGGTTGGAAACTCCATACACTTACAATGGGTGTCATTCTGGGAATATGGTTATCGCAAATGAGTAGGTTACTAAAAACCTTGTGTTATACCCTCCTGCAGAACCTAGTGCATCAATGCAGCCAACTGGCTGTAACAAAACTTTACCAAGGGAAGAGTTTGAAGTTGAAGATGAGGAATTAAGAATAGTCCTTACTATTGGACATGCCCTTCAGTGGAAAACAGAAACAAAATATGACACAATTACCACTTTCATTACTTATCCCTGTTCTATTTAAAATTCGAATCAATGAATTCTAGAATCTGTCTTGAGCTATGAAACACAAGAAAATATTGAAATAGCAGATGGATTTGAGGAACTTCCCACAACTGTGTCCCATGACAGTATTTCTGTAGAGGTAGAGCTGAGGAAGACCCTAAATATTAATCCAAATCTATCAGAATCCCAGATAAAATAGCTCCTATATGTTCTCCAAAAACACAAAGAAGCCTTCGTTTGAGACTAAACAAACATGAAAGGGATTCCTGCCAATCTATGTACCGCTCATATATACATCAAAGAGGATTGTTGTCCTATGAGATAGCCCTAGAAGAGAATGAAACCCACTCTCAAATTCTTTTTTAAGGAAGAACTTCAAACATTGTTGGATGTAGGATTTATTTACCCCATTACGGATAGTGAGTGGTTTTCCCCATTGGTGATTGTTCCCAAGAAAAATGGTAAATGGCAGATATGTGTGGATTACAGAGAATTAAATAAGGCAACACAAAATGACCATTTTATGTTACCATTCATTGATCAAGTGTTGGATACTTTGGCTACGAAGCAGTACTTATCCTTCATGGGTGGATTTAGTGGGTACAACCAAATCCACATAGCTCCTGAGAATGAGGATAAAACCACTTTCACGTGACCTTGCGGAACTTTCACATATTGGGTCCTTCCATTTGGTCTTTGTAATGCACCTACAACATTCCAAAGGGAAATTTGAGGCATTTTCTCTCATCTGGTAGATGATAGTGTTGAGATTTATATAGACAATTTTACTCCATAGGGGACTCATTCGAAGAAGGGCTGGAAAATCTAGAAACAAATTCTCAAAAGATGTAAATGGGTGCATGTCTCTTTGAGTATAATAAAATGCCACACTATGATGGAGGAAGGAATAGCCTTGGGACATTTACTTTCAGCTGCTAGAATTTGAATGGATCTAGCTAAGATAAAGGTAATATTGCACTTCCCAATACCCAAAACACCCACATAGGTACATAGTAGTTGGGGCAGTTTTGGGACAACAAGTGGACAATGTGCCATATGCAGTTTACTATGTTAGCAAGAACTTGGCTCCTGCCAAGTTAAACTACACAGTGAATGAAAAAGAATTCCTTGTTGTCATCTACTCCATCAACAAGTTTTGGCATTATATTACTGGGTATCTCACCTTTGTACACACTGATCACGCAGTAATTAGGTATCTAATGAATAAACCCATTACTCCTAGTCGTATTACAAGATGGTTGTGGTTACTTCAAGAATTTGACATCACCATAGTAGATAAACTAGGAAAGGACAATGTGGTTGTCAATTTTCTATTTAGACTAGATAATAATGTTGAAGGTACACCTATAAAAGATAGCTTTCCAGATGAGCATCTTTTTGCAATTTTCGCTAACACTCCGTAGTATGCAGATATGGCTAACTATGTTGCTACAAGGAAAGTACCTTGTCATTTATCATACAGGGAATAGTGGAAAATTATTCATCATAGTACCCAATATTCATGGATGGCAAGGTACCTTTTTCACATAGGGGTTGATCAACAAATGTGGCACTGTGTATCTGAGGATGACATTTATGAGATATTGAAGGCTACCCATGATGGCCCTTGTGGGGGAAAATTTTCAGATAAAAGAATAGGCCACAAGGGGTTTCAAATGGGATAATATTGGCCTTCTATCTTTCATGATGCTCGAGATTGTCTGAAGGTGTGACAATTGTCAATGTATGGGGCAACCTGGAAAAATGGATGAGACGCCATTACAGCCCTAGGTAGTCCTCAAACCTTTTAAGAAGTGGGAAATTTATTTTGTTGGACCTTTTAACCCACCTTCTCATTGAAATTTTCATATTCTAGTTTGCACTGATTATGTGACTAAGTGGGTGGAAACCAGAGCTGTTGTGAAAGCAACAGAAAATGTGGTTTCAGATTTTCTTTTTGAAGATATTTTTTCTCGATATGCTACTCCAAGGGAGATTGTTTCAGATGGAGGGGCACAGTTCACATCCCACATGATAGCAAGGCTAATGGAGAAATATGGGGTCAAACACATGGTGACAACTCCTTACCACCCCTAGGCGAATGGGTAGGTAGAAAGTAAAAACAAGGTATTAGAAAATATCTTGACAAAAACTATAGAAAGCCATCATCAAGATTGGTCTCAGAAACTTCCAGAATATCTCTGGGCATACAGGACAACATGGTGGAATACAACCATGTTTTCACCATTTGAGTTAGTCTATGGGAAATCCTCCTTGTTTCTGGTAGAATTTGAGATCAGCACACTTAGAACAGCTTTGGAAGTAGGATTAGATTTATCAGAGGCCAAAAAACACTGGTTGTAACAACTCAATGAACTAGATGAAATTCGTTCAGTGGCTGTCCAGGAAACTACTACTATTCAACAACAGAGAATGAAATGGGACGATAAATTTATCAAGAACAAGGTGTTTCATACAGGAGATTGGGCACTGCTCTATGACTCCCATTTCAAAGATTTTAAAGGAAAGCGTCGCACTCACTGGATGGGACGCTATGAAGTGAACACTGTGTTTGACAATGGAACAGTCATATTTGCTACAATAGATGATACACATCTTTCTTAGTGAATGGACATCGTCTGAAATTATTGTAGTGGCCAATCTAGGGTGCTAGATTAGACTAGATTTATTATCAACCAAGGTAGGTAAACTTAGAGGCACGTGTCTAAAGTCTATAGACCTACAAGGATCTCATCTACCTAACTAAGTGTTTACTGTGACAGGCTACAACGCTTCTTTACCGGAGGTTGAAATATGTTTCCTCTCACACCTTAACACTCAAATCATCTAATTTATCTAACTGTTCTAAAGAAACATCGTGTTGCTAGGCTGAGTTTTCAACCCTCTTACAAGGATATTATCCACAAAAGCTCTTTCCAGCTAACACACTAAGCATTCATGAAAGTCAAAAGCTCTTTTAAGCACACTAAAATTTTAAATGCATGAAAACAGAGTACATAGAGATGCTTCGAAATCTAATGATCGATCAAATCTTTTACAAGATATTGTTCAATGATCTAGCAATCGAATTCTCAAGCCATCACCATGAATATTATTTGCAAGAACTTCTAATCAAATCGATAAACTCACAGAAATGGAAATAACATTAAACACTATGCACACTATTCAAATTCCAAAACGCTATGGAAATCAAATTAATAGTATACCAATTCCACGTAGGGCCCGTCCACGCTTCACTGGCACACTGAAGAAACCTCAAGCAATGAGAATGTTAACGCATAAGCACTGTTGGAGTAAAACGGTGACTGTAATTAAGTTTTGAAGATTGAAATCACATACAAGAGCAGCGTTCTGGAACAATACACAGAGATAATAATCATTTTTTTGAAAACAATACAATACGCAGTCTTTATCTGCGTGTCTCCTATCTAAATCGAATGTACATACATTAAGCAAATGTTTCTGCTTTTACAAAAGGGTGATTTTTGTCCTTTCTAATCTAAACAAATTTCCAAAAGCAAAATGAAATCAGTTTGGGAAACCATGGCTTTTTGCTGCCTTTGTGACCAAAAAGGCCGGGTTTGACCAGCATTGAATGCATATCCAGGAGCATTAGATTTGTTGTTGAATCGATTTTTCACCATGCATGTACATTCCAGATCACGTCCCTATCCATTGCTTTGACTTTCCTGTCATGCCGCATGTCACATCATAAACCATTTACAGGAAGTCATGACATCCTGTAATCTTTTTGTTGAAAATTCCTAATTTTTAACATAAAAATTCACAAATTAATTTTAATGTAAACTAACAACTATAATGCTATCGATTAATCAATTTCGATGGATATGAGGGGTTTATGGAAGAAAAAGATAGACAAATGATGGTGTTTCTAGAAGAAAAGGATGGCAATGAAATGGTACCAACATCTCCCCCAAGCTCAATGATTTAGCATGTCCTCATGCTAATCCTGATGTACTTCCTTTATACTCTGTTCCTGCCTATGCCTCTGCCGCTTGTAACAATGCATTTATATTCTTCTAAGCTTGGGCATTCTTCTGAATATGGAGCTTATGTTTCAAATTCTTTTATTTCTCTTTTAGAGCTTTCTTTTGAGTATACCATTTGGTTTCCCACTTGCAAATGTCGGTTTGTTTAGCCTCGAGTTCTTTGATTTGCTCCTTCAGCTTCTCATTTTTCTGCTGAGTCTCCTTGCTCTGAGCTCTCAACATTTCATTCTCCTTCTTGATGACCTTCTCTAGCATGTTGGCCTCCATCAGTTCTTCTTTTAACTTTTCAATTTATTTTTCTAACCTCCTTTGTTTCTTGTTTGTAGGTGGTGACTCTTTCCCTTGTCTGTTGTTGATCTCAACTTCCATTCCGGCTTCCGGTCTAGGCTGTGAATTAGCACTGCTCTCAATGTCCATCGGTGCATGTGCATTTGACTATGGTTGATCTTATTGTGTTTGGGTCTTTTGTCTTCTCCTTGATCTTCTTGTATATGTAGTGAAAATCTTGTCTTGTTCAATTTTCTGGGTAGCTTCTCACCTCATCTTTCTCATCCTTACACTATTGCTGGGTGGAGGGACATTGCTTGTCTTGCGCATAGGGATTTCCTCATCAATGTCAAGCATAAATCCTGAGTGCTCTTGTTGTTCCTGTTCATCTTCTCCATCTTTGATTTGATTGGCAACCAGAAATTCCTTCCATGTTTTTCCCCTCCTCTGCACTTCAAATTCAATTAGAATTTTAATTAACCCAAAATGATATAAGCTTTTATCCTCATTACCCTTTTGCTTTTGAATATTTTTTGACATCTTAGTCAAGCTCTGTAAGAGGAAATAGGGTAGACTAATGGTGCATTGCCCTTTTAGGTGCAACAAGAGATTGATGTGATATAAATAGACTATGCTATAATGACCCTCAAACGTAAAAAATTTCTGAATAATATACACCATTTCATCCCATGGGTGCATCAGCGAGCTCCTAGGGACACCCTTTTTCCAGTTAACAGATGAAACCCTTGACCTAGACATGAATTGGGTCCACGATTTTTCCTTGAATTGTTTTGTTTTGAAATATTTTTCTCCTTCTGGGCTGATCCCCAAGGATTGTGCTATGGTGTCTTCTAAAATCCTAGAAGAGAAGTTGCCTATCAATGCTTTCTCTCCATTAAATGTAAAGGCAAATTGTTTAGTTACTTCTTCATTGTTCCCATTAAACTTCTCCAAGAAGGGTAGCCATTGCTTTTCCCTTAAAATTGTAATACAGTCATCATGATACTGGGAACTATCAAATGTATTAGGCTCTGATCTATTTATCATTTTGACAAAGAAACTCCTGTTCTAACCCTCCTCGTTTATGCTTAATAATTCAACAAGGGTCTCTTGATTTGTTACCTCTGTTTTTCGCTCCACTCAACCGACCTGGTAGCACCCTCTGTCCTCGGGGTCATCTTCTCCAATGGCTTAGGCAGCGACTGGATGAATGTCCTTGGATTATGGCGGAGGTGGAAACTCGTGAGCCCAATTACTATGCTCTCCCTTCGTAGCACCTGTTGTTCTTAGCCTTCTTTGAAATCACAGTGTTTGAATTACTAGTATGGAACGCCCTTTTTACAAATTGAGAATGAAATGGAACTTTAACAACCGAATTGACCCGGTTCACTATAATGATAATGACAGAGCGTATTCATATTACAAAGGCAGAGGAGTAGTTGTACTGGGTTGTATAGGTACCATCATGAGAACGTCGTAAGCATATATGGAGTGTTGGAGTGATGATAACGGATAGTTGTTTGCATGAGTCGACTTGGGTCGAACGATCATGTTATAACTTGGCCAATTCAAAAAACAATGAATGAAATTGTTGAACAATTGGCTCTCCAATGATTCACCACCTGTCCCTTGCTCATTGGTACTTGGCCGATTAGGAGAATGTTGGACCGATAATAAGTTGGATGGCCGATTCAAGAATAAGGAGTTAATAACAAGGTTTGAAGGGTGGTGTAGGAGAAGATTTAAAAAATCGTAGGACGAGTATGGTGATAGGCTAGAGTGTGTTGGGAAATGATAGTAGTTAGGAATATGACAAGGGTGATGGGTATAGGGGTGTTTTTGAAATTGATCATAAGCAATCATAGTCATCACATTTAACACTAAAATAATCCAAGAATTTAAATGTTAAAAATAAAAATTACAACAATAAATTACACTTTATTGGTTGATCAAGAGTTGAGTTGGCATGCATAGGTAGGACTGATCATTATTTTTTAGATATGACTAATCTTCACTGTCCATAACAGGTCCCTTCTGAGATGAATTTGGATACAACAGGTCCCTTTGAGATTTGGAGAATGTTTGTGCAGCTTCTTTGAAATCTGGAAAAGAACTATGTGTGTGCAACTTTCTTGATATTTGGTGTTGATGGAGCCTTGGCGATAAGCAACCTTTGAAATTCTGTTGAAACATTGTTGAAGCTTTGCTGAAGTAGCTTGAGATAGCAGTCTTTAATAGGTCCCTTTGATGTTTGTTGAACAGGTCCCTCTAATATTAGTGCTGGTAGCATAATCTTCTGAACAGGTCCCACTGCATTTACACTTTGAACAGGTCCCTCTGATTAGAACAAAGACAAAAACAACTTCTTTATTGAAATACTGAAGTGCTGAAACAAACTCTTTGGAAGTTTACAATGAGGAGATGGGATAAGGAAGACAAAAATGCTGATGCTTCTCCCCCACTAAAGCTTTGACTTGTCCTCAAGTCATTAATGAAGCGATGAACCAAACAGTAAATAAACAGAACAAGGAATTCTTACGACCCAAAGAATTTTTTTTCAAGTAAGAATTCTGGGTTAGAGTGTGCCAGAGTCTGGTTTTCACATCTAAGCCATTATTAAATTTTTATTTATATATTTTATTATATATATATATATATATATATATATATATATATATATATCATTTTTTTAATTTTTTTTTTTAAATTGAAATGAAATGAACTAAGGTAGAGATATCACAATTGAAGGCTGCAATATCTCAACCTCCCTTTGCTGAGATATAGTTTGAAGAAAATCCTCCTTGCTGATGGGATTATGGTAAAGTTTCAACCGTTGGCCATTGAAAAGAAAGGGGTGGACTTCTCCATCAATTGTAATAAGCTTAACTGATCCATTTCCATAAACTTGAACTATTTCATATGGGCCCAGCCAATGTGTGGTAAATTTGGCTTTATGATCTCTGAATTTAGAGTCAAAGAGTAAAGCCCAGTCTCCTTCTTTGAACTGTTTCTTTTTTATGTGTGCATCATGCCACTGCTTCCTTTATTTCTGCATTAGGAGTGTTGTCTCCTCTGCTTGCTGCCTCATTTCATCCAGCTGGTTCAAGTTCTGAATTCTTTCTTGTTGGGCTTCATTAAGATCAATTCCTAAATCTGCAGCCATCTTATAAGTGTGTATTTGAGATTCAATAGGAAGCATTACCTCCTTGCCACACACCAAATGATATGGTGTAAATCCTATAGTGTTCTTCCACGTGATTCTATAAGCCCAGAGTGCATCTTTGAGCTTCTCTTCCCAATTCTTTCTATTCATTGCTACGGTCTTAGTGATAATTCCTTCCAATGTTTTATTGGTAGATTCCACCTGGCCATTGGCCTGTGGATGGTAAGGTGTACGTTTTTTGTGTTTGATTTGATATTTTTCTGTGATGTCTTTAACTAGCTTTGAAGTAAATTGAGTACCTTGATCTGTCACTATCTCCCTTGGTACTCCATACCTTACAAAAACCTCTTCAAAAAGGAAGTTTACCACTGTTTGTTCAGTTGTTCGGACTAGTGCTTTGGCTTCAACCCATTTTGTCACGTAATCAGTACATACTAGGATTTAATTTTTACCTTTAGAAGTTGGATTGATGGGTCCTATGAAGTCTAGAGCCCATTTATCAAATGGCTCTAAGTGTACTTGAGGCTGAAGTGGCATTTCATCCATAGCTGTTGGCCTACCCATTCTTTGATAGCTATCACAACTCTTCACATACTTCTTGGAATCCTTAAAAATAGATGGCCAGTAGTATCCAAGACTAAGAATCTTGAATGTTGTTCTTTTAGCTGCAAAATGCCCACCACACGGTTCATCATGGTAAGATTTTAAAATATCAATTATTTCATCATTTCTTACACATCGTCTAATGATCATATCATAACCAGTGTAAAATAAATCTCCATTAACCCATGAGTATCGAGCACTTTGTTTGATTAGCCTCTTCTTTTCCTTTGGAGTAAAAGATGGAGGTGTTCTTCCTATGGACAAATAGTTGGCCAAGTCATCATACCAAGGATTCACTATTGAAATTGCAAATAAATTTTCATCTGGAAAACAATCTTCAACCGAAACAACCTCACCTGGATTTTGCAGTCTAGAAAGAAAATCTGCCACCTGATTCTCTTTACCTGGTCTATCTAACACTGTGATATTAAATTCCTATAATAATAACAACCATATGGTAACTCTGCCATTAGTTACTGGTTTATTCATTAAATACTTAATGGCAGAATGGTCAGTATGTACAAAAACATCATAACATGTTATATAATGTTAGAATTCATTCACAACATGTATGATTGCAAGCATTTCTTTTTCAGTGACTGTGTAGTTTAATTTTGTAGGTGTTAGATTTTTACTAATGAAATAGATGGCATAATGGAAAGACTCCTCCTTTTGGCCTAATGAGGCACCTACTGCAGTATCAGATGCATCTGTAAAGATGTGAAATGGTAGGTTCCAATTAGGTCCTTTTAAGAATGGTGTGGTTGATAACTTTGCTTTGAGTGTTTCAAATGCTTGCTGACAATTCTCATTCCAGTTGAAAGGTGTATCTTTTGCCAGAAGTTTAAACAGAGGTGAAGCTATTTTACTAAAATGTTCAATAAATCTTCTGTAATAGCTTGCACACCCAAGGAAACTTCTTACCTCTTTTTGAGTCTTCGGAATTGGCAAATTGACAATGATCTGGATTTTTGATGGATCAACTTTAATGCCTTGAAAAGAAATATAGTGGCCTAATACTATCCCCTCATTTAACATCATAAAACACTTTTCATTGCTCAGGGACAGATTAGCTTCAATACATCTCTTCAAAACTTTTTCAAGATTCTCTAATGCATGCTCAAATGAATTACCATACACTCAAAAATCATCCATGTAAACTTCAACACAATCATGAACTAAATCAGCAAAAATAGCTAATACAGCTCTCTGAAATGTAGCTGGAGCATTGCAAAGTCCAAATCGTAAAAAATTATAAGCATAAGTGCCCCAAGGACAAGTAAAAGTGGTTTTGTCCTGGTCCTCTAAGGCTATCCTGATCTAGTTGTAGCCACTAAAACCATCAAGAAAAGAGAATGATGTCTAGCACTTGGTCAATGAATGGTAGTGGGAAATAATCTTTGAGGGTTGCTTTGTTCAATTGTCTGTAATCAACACAAATCCTCTACTCACCATTTTTCTTCGGCACTACTACCAATGGGGATACCCACTGACTGTCAGAGATAGGATAGATAAAATTGACTTTCAACAGTTTTTGTAATTCCTCTCTAACAATATCCTGAAGCATGGGATTCATTCGTCTCTACGATTGCCTCACTGGTTTTATATTACTATCCATATAAATATGGTGAGTGCATGTTTGAAGGTGAATTCCGTGCATATCAGTGTAGTCCCAAGCAAATTCTTTCTGGTATTTTCTCAATAATTGAACCAATTTTTCCTCCTGAGATGAGTCTAGGTGAGTGCCAATATCCAAAGATTTTCCTGGACTAATCTCTATGGTCTTGCTCTGTGTGTTTGTGATAGATTAGATCGGAAAAATGTTCTGAAATGTTGTTTGCAAGGAATGAAGGGTGCATGTTTCCTGAAAATTTCGTGCCAAAAGTTCATCTGCAACATGATATTGGTCATTTCTCAATTCTTCGAAAACATCAGGTTGAGAAAGAAACAATTCTACCAGATCATTATTATTATGTTCTTGAAAATCATAGATTTGGTTGATGCTGAAAACAAATTGAACTTCTTCCTTGTCATTGTATTTATCGTCAAGCCATAAATTGTGTGCTACTGCTGGTGATTGTGTTGATGGGTAAAGAGTGAGTTCTTGTCTTTCAGTTCCTCGTGAAATGATCATATTACCCGATCGACAACCTATGAATGCATCAGCAGTTGCTAACCATGGTCTACCAAGGATGATAGGGTGTCCTCCTAAATTTGATTTTCGCTTAAGAACTAAAAATTCCACTGGATACTCCCAAGAGTCCAGTGAAACAATTATTTCCTCCAAAATACCTTCAGGAATCACTTTAGACCTATCAGTGAGTTCTAGAACAATTGTTGTGTGCTGCAAGTTTGTGAGTTGGAGTGTTTTCATGGTTTCAAGAGTCATCACATTTATTGCGGCCCCAAGGTCAATTAAGGTGTTTGGAATATGTATGTTGTTAATGATTGTAGTGACTCTGGGAATACCAGGATCAACATACTTTTCCATTGAAATGGTGTTTGTCATAAGGCCAACTAAATGTCCAATAACATGAATGGTTTGTGGATCAACTCTTTTCCTAGTAGGCTTTTTAAGGCACAGTTCTTTGATGGCTTTAGTATATATGGGAATGTCTTTTATGGCTTGTAGTAGTGGAATTTTTATATAGACATTCTTTAGCTCATCTAAAACATCAAACTGTGGTATAGACATGGGAAGTTTTGTTTGGACCAATCTGTCTAGAAAAGGTGGTGGATGCAACGGTTGCATTTGTTTATTTTTGATGTCATCATTTTGTTTCCTTTGAATTGGAGTTTCATTTTCATTTTCTTCATTTTCTTCTTGTTTATCAGCTGCTGGAGATTCTTTATGAAGTATCTTACCAGACCTCAAATTGATATTTTGCAAGGGTAATGTGGGATATGAGGGTCCCTCATCTACATTGTAAGATGGTCTCTCTGCTCTGTTATTTGGATTTGGTACAGGTTGAGCAGGGATTTGAGTAGGTCTAGGAGGTTGTGGGTTAGATGGAAGTTGTAATTGTGGTGGATTTATTGGTGGAGGAGCAGGTAATGCTTATTGAGTGGGTTGGGGTTGATGTGGGTAAACAACTTGCTGCTGAGGATATTGCTGATATGGTTGAGGATATGACGAATATGGCTGATGATATTGTTGATATGGCTGCGAATATGGTTGGTATGGTTGAGGATATGATTGATATTGTTGAGAGTATTGTTGTGATGGTCTCCATTGTTGTTGTGGGTAATTTTGGTGCTGCCATGACATGGGTACATTCCATGAATTCTAAGCATACATCTGATCATGTGCAGGAAATTGCAAATTCTAGTTTGGGAACATACCTTGAGGTGCAGGTTTTGGCTGCCATGGTCTCTTTGCACCCATGAAATACACATTTTCCATATCTGTGTTAGCTACCACATTACAATTCTGCAAAATCTTGACTTTAGAGCAATGAAATATATCATGATTTTCAGTACAAAAGGCACAAACTTGAATGTTTTCTAATGGGCAGTCTTTTAAGGCATGTTTCTTTTGGCATTTTGGACAAAAGACAGCGATCATTTGATCTTCCTCTTCTTGTCTTTTCTTAGCTTTGAGAGTGTCAATTTGAGTTCCTAAGGTACTCAATAGATCTGTTTTGAATTCCTCTAACAGGTTTCCTATTTAATCTCTTGTGACACTTGCTGAAGCAGATTTTGTGGCTTTGGATGATATGGTTCTTTTTCCAATTTTGGCTTTGCTCCTAGAATACTTTTCACATAACTTAGAAATTTCTTCAAAAGGTAAAGTGGAAATATCACCTCTGCCCATCAAATTAAGATCATCTAAGTATTCCTCTCGAATGCCCTTCAAAAATATTGTTCGAATTAGATCAAGAGGCATGGTTCTGTGTTTTGATTTTTGTAAATTGTAAACAAACCACTCTAAGTACTCCTCTAAATTTTCATCCTCTTGTTGGTTCATCCTAAAGATGTCATCTTTGTAATCTTTCAATCTACAATAAGGTTGGTATTTCTTTAGGAATATTCTTCTCATGCCATCCCAATCAGTTATTGCATGTTCACCAAGCCCCATGAACCATCTTAATGTTGATGCTTTTAATGTTGTTGGGAAGAGTCTAAGCCTATGGGAATCATCTATGTAACCATATGTTCGACATACAATGTCAAACTCAAACAAGAATGAATCTGTGTCTTCTGAAGCCATGCCATAAAATTTTGGTAACACAGATGGAGGTATGTTTTTCATTTTTATTTCGTCATCCTCTTCTGGTTCTTGAATAGGAAATTTAAAGGTTGACTCTTCCTCTTGACCTTGATTTGGTGGTCCTCTTTCTGATCCATGTTCTTCTTCAACCATTTTGATAGGTTCCTCTGTTGATTTAATTTCTTTTGCAGTGTCACTTGTTTTAAAGAGAAGCTCAAGGAAAGATTGTTGAGTTACTATGCTACTTTCTCCTTTTATAGAGGATTCAGGGAAATGTTTCTTCTGTGATTTGTGTGCTAATAGAATTTGCCTCTCAATGAGTGTGAGTCTTTGCCCTGATTTCTATTTATCCTCTAATGTTTGTATGGTGACTTCCTCAGCTGGTGTTGTGTGTTCAACATTCCCAAAAGGATCTGCTCCTGATGGTAGGTTAGTTTCTGGATGGGGGGTTTTTATGAATCTACTTTATTATCTCTAAATCTAGGCATAAGTAAACATGACTTCTAGGGTGATGAATTAAAATTAAATCTATGTTTTTTCTTGTTTTTGTTTTTTTTTTTTTCTTATTTTGTTTTTAGAAATCCTCTAGCTGCGCCCCCCAGCAACGTCGCCAAAATGTAGTGGCCAATCTAGGGTGCTAGATTAGACTAGATTTATTATCAACCAAGGTATGTAAACTTAGAGGCATGTGTCTAAAGTCTATAGACCTACAAGGATCTCATCTACCTAACTAAGTGTTTACTGTGACAGGCTACAACACTCTTTTACAGGAGGTTGAAATATGTTTCCTCTCACACCTTAACACTCAGATCATCTAATTTATCGAACTGTTCTAAAGAAACACCGTGTTGCTAGGCTGAGTTTTCAACCCTCTTACAATGATATTATCCACAAAAGCTCTTTCCAGCTAACACACTAAGCATTCATGAAAGTCAAAAGCTCTTTTAAGAACATTGAAATTTTAAATGCATGAAAACAGAGTACACAGAGATGCCTCGAAATCTAATGATCGATCAAATCTTTTACAAGATATTGTTCAATGATCTAGCAATCAAATTCTCAAGCTATCACCATGAATATTATTTGCAAGAACTTCTAATCAAATCGATAAACTCACAGACATGGAAATAACATTAAACACTATGCACACTATTCAAATTCCAAAACGCTATGGAAATGAAATTAACAGTATACCAATTCCACGTAGGGCCCGTCCACGCTTCACTGGCACACTGAAGAAACCTCAAGCAATGAGAATGTTAATGCATAAGCATTGTTGGAGTAAAATGGTGACTATAATTAAGTTCTGAAGATTGAAATCACATACAAGAGCAGCGTTTCGGAACAATACACAGAGATAATAATCATTTTTTTGAAAACAATACAATACGCAGTCTTTATCTGCTTGTCTCCTATCTAAATCAAATGTACATACATTAAGCAGATGTTTCTGCTTTTACAAAAGAGTGATTTTTGTCCTTTGTAATCTAAACCGATTTCCAAAAGCAAAAATAAATCAGTTTGGGAAACCATGGCTTTTTGCTGCCTTTGTGACCAAAAAGGCTGGGTTTGACCAGCATTGAACGCATATCCAGGAGCGTTAGATTTGCTGTTGAATCGATTTTTCACCATGCATGTACATTCCAGATCACGTTCCTATCCATTGCTTTGACTTGCCTCTCATGCCACGTGTCACATCATAAACCATTTACAGGAAGTCATGACATCCTGTAATCTTTTTGTTGAAAATTCCTAATTTTTAACATAAAAGTTCACAAATTAATTTTAATGTAAACTAACAACTATAATGCTATTTATTAATAAATTTCGATGGATATGAGGGGTTTATGGAAGAAAAAGATAGAAAAATGATGGTGTTTCTAGAGGAAAAGGATGGCAATGAAATGGTACCAACAATTATACCACTATCCAACTTCTAAGGATGCCTTCATCAAACATCTCTCTGAAAAATCTGGTTTGATGGTTGTTGGTGCAGAGAATTCTCCCTCTGCCTGTTGTTCTTCTTATTAAAAAAAAAATGATGAATAAATATAATATGTTTCTACTACTTACTTGTTTGTCTTTTGTAGGAATAACGATCAAAATCTGATAAGGAGGAGCTGCCAAAATTTTTTCAAGTAATAGTCGATGTTGTTACACCACCGTTGTTGTTACTACATCAGTGTTGTTACTCTGCCGATGTTGTAACTCCGTCAGTGTTGCTACTCTGCCACTGCTGATACTCCTGAATTTTTTTTTAATTGTCAGAGGATGTTACTATGTCGTTGTTGTTACTCCATCAGCATTGTTACTCTCCCGATGTTGTTACTCCGTCGATGCTGTTACTCCTGAAATTTTTTCCAAGTGTCAGATGTTGTTACTCAATCAGTGTTGTTACTCCACCGATGTTGTTACTCCATCGGTGCTGTTACTCTGCCACTTCTATTACTCCGCCGGTATTGTTACTTCGCCGGTCACTCTATTGTTACTCCACCACCAGGTAGGTCGCCATGTATGTCTCTATTGACTCTTGCAGATTTAATTAAAATATTCCATTGATGAGACACATATGTGTCATGGATGACCACATTTAATTTTGGGGGGATCCCATCATAAACAAACGATGGTGTATTTAGAACCATAATAATGACATCATTACTAAATCTGGTGTGAACGGTAACCCAAAAATTCCATGATTTCATAATAATTGCCTCAACACATTGGAATTTGAATTATGTACGCCCAAAAACCAACCAAGCCTTTTCCAATACACCTGAATTAATCACTATAATCATTTAACCGTATTACCATGATTTTCCATTATTCTTCGCATTTTTCAAAAACTTACCAATCGCTTTCACCAATTTTTACCCCGCACTCCACCATGCTATCAACATTGTTGTTAATGTGGTTGTTGCTACTCCTTCCCCAATGACCGATTGCATCCAAGTGATGTTACTATTTCCACATCGATGTGTGGGTTGGTTGTGCGTCATGAGCTGGAGGACACATCCTTTGTCCACAATAATAGAGAATTGTGGAATATTTTCATCAATGCAGGTTGAGATTTTTATTTTAACAAGTTGTAGGGATTCAACGAAAGGATTACAATAGAATTCACACTCAATTTGGTGAAGAGAGCTCTCGGGTCAGAGGGATAGAAATGCTTGTCACAGAGGAAGCAATCGCAGAGGTTAGTGGATTTCCCCAGCAAGGACAGAACTGGTTTTCATGGAGAGCTTCCCTTCTAGAGTTCCCTGAAGCATTTCTGCAAGCTGGAGAGAGCATCGTCCAAAAAGGTTAGGGGTATGATCAGAACTCATTACCACATCCATGGGGCGAGGTGGCAGGTTTTGTAATGAAATACATAACTTGTGAAGCACGATACATCACTGTATTTAAGTATCATTTCAAGGTGTTATCTTTCGTTTCATTTCCCCAGTCAGATGTCTTCTCATTTAACATGTCATTATTTTTACTGAAGAGCCTCCAGTTGATGGCGTAATTTGCACGGCGTTCACGACAAGTTGTAGCAGTCATTACTAACCATGGGCTAGTTCAGCTATTAGTTATGCATGCACTAGCTTGATTTCAAATCCCATGGGAAACATTCCAGGAATCAACAGAAGAAGAGATAACATATGCTATAACTGCTAGAGAAGAGGAACCAGAAGCAAGGGAGGAGGAACCAACAAGAGGATGAACATGTAGACCAAGAAGAGCCTGAAGAGATGGAGATGGAAGAAGGAGAATTAGAGCCAGACATAGAGCTTGAAGTGGAAGAAATAGTTGAGGTTGTTATACAAGAACCAGCCTTGACTGTGGAGACGATGGATGAAGAGGAATCGGAGCGAGGAAGGAATGAGATGGAAGAAACTATCAGTACCACAGCCGAGGCTATTCCACAAGAACTGGGCTCGACTGTGGAGCCAATGAAAGAAGACAGACCGGAGGAGGAAAGACTCTAAGTAGAAGAAATTGTGCTTACCATAGCCGAGGTTGTTCAACAAGAACCAACCTTGACTATGGAGCCAATGGAAGAAGATAGACCATATCAAGAGAGGCTTGAAACAGAAGAAATTGTGGAGCTGACAGAGGAAGGAATTATGGATAGAATGGATGGCATTGACATGGTGATAGAAGAGTCCAACTTTATTAATGACGTGCCAGAGGGAACAGTGCCAGAACAATCTGCTCAGGAAGTGTTGGATACGGGTGGTGGTGCCACACAAGAACCACCACCAGCCCATCTGGTCCCAAATGTGGAAGGAATAAATCGTGAGGTTGACATTGCTCCACAAGAACCAGTGTTCACCATGGGATAGGAGATAACACAAGAGGAAGCCTCAGGCTAGAATGGAATTATTATGGATAAGGGGAAGGAACTTGAGGTTACAGACTAAACTAGTACAGGCCAGGAAGAAAACATTTTTTAGTTTCCTTTTCATGCCTCGATTCCGAGAGGAGCGAGAGTCTCTCATTCTCCTTGATGTTCGGAAAAGGAGGTTGTTATCCCTCCCATTCTAAAGTTCAATGGGTCGGTTAATGGTTCCGGTGTTGTTAGTCTGTTGGCTGCTAACTCTCAGAAAGGCCATTCCGAAGAATAGACAGAGGAACAAGCGAATGCTTCTAAAATAGGGGAATCAAGTAGGGGAATCCCAGTCGAAATGCCAGTGGATACTCCTCTGATTGATCCACGACTTTTCAAACCATCTTTTAAGCTAGTCGAGTTAATTGTTGAAAAGGAAGCACTTTCTCCCAAGGAAGGGCGACCAAGCAAGGAGGTCCTGACAGATGGACCCGTGTATACTCTTCTGAGTAATCAACCAGTTGATGAACCAACTACAGAGCTGGTTGAGTTGGTTGTCAAGCAAGAAGTGATCGAGAGAGAGGAACGAAGGGAGGAGAACCCGACAGAACAACCAGTAGATACTCCTGCGAGCAATCCACCACTTGCTGAAGTTGCTCCAGGGCCAGATGAAGTGGTTGTTAAGCAAGAGTTGATAGAACTGTGAAAGAAAAGGAGGTTGCCCCTTAAAAATAAGTACCAGCTATAGTTCAAAATACGATGCGGTTGAAAACATAGGCTCAAAGGCTACGAAGACAAGGGCGTCAACTTAAGAAATGGGTAAGGAAGTATAAACGACGAGATTAGAATCCCAAGGCTACAGTGGTCAAGGCCGAGGCACAAGTAGACGATGTGTTGACGACCTCTTCTACTACTCAAACGGATCCTATCGAGCACTTGTTCAGTGGCTGTGAATTGTCCTTAACAGCGGAGATTCAAACTTGGAAATCCACCGCGGCCTCCTATCAAAATGAGGTGAAAAGAGTCCAAGAGTAGTCATCTAAGACTATCTTCGAATATGTAGAGCGAGTGGACATATTACGGCTTAAGCATGTGAAGTAGCAACTCAAAGCAGAACGGTTGGAAGGGAAAGTGCTGGAATTGAAGGCTAACAAAGAATAGATGTTCAGCCTGGCACAACAGGTAATGGCATGTCACCCTCCTGCCTCTAGCTATGCCTTGTTGTTGCATGAGAAATTTATTTTCTTCTATTTGGAAAGCATCAAGAAGGAGTTCAGTCATGAGATCAAGGACTATGTATAGTTCCTTCGTATATTGAGAATCCATGACCTAGTAACCTAGTATTTGATGTGTGAGCTCTATCTACATGGATACTTCCTACGCGATGACAAAGAATTTAACTTGGTCCCATATGTGGAGGATATTCATGTAAGGGCTCTCACCTCCTATACTCTCAACTAGATAAACTGGCAAAAGGCTTCTAATATGTTTGATTCAAATCAAAACACGAAGCCTCTTATGATGAGAGAAGAGCACAAACAGTCTGTAACTATGTACAATAAGCACACCACCTTTCTAGAGATCGAGGGAAACAGAGAATGGATTCTGAGGACATAGAAGTGGTGCATTGATCTTTGTGTCAAAAAAATAGTCACGTTTCAAGATGAGACCCTTGATAGTTGTCAGAAAAGGTGTATGATGTTCTCTACATCTGTCCCGAATAGGGAACCTTTTGGAGCACCAAATTTTGCATGGCACTAAGCTAGGTGCCAAGGGATGTCGCATGAGTCCAAACATGTAGGGTCAAGTTAATGGGACTCTGGTTTAGGTTCCCCATCATTTGGCTACCAGTAGAGCATTATACCCCAGCATATAATGCACCAGATGATTGGGGTAAGGAAGTCCTCCTCTCAGAAGGACACAAGGTCCCAGAAAAAAATATAGCAGAAGAATATGATCTCACCCAGCTCCACGAGGATGACAATCATTCTTACCCAGACCTCCAGGAGTGGCGAGCTGCATGAGGGCATGCAAAATGCTAGTTCGTGGGAAATGTTGGGAACCAGATATGATTATTTTTTCCTTACCTTTTCACCCATCCTTCCATATTTTATGCACCAATTGATATGCATTTGTTGTGATAAACCCATCAGGTAGCCCTTCTTTCTTTGTCTCTTCGAGTATTTAATTGATGAAGTAAAGTCACAGGGGTTTTGCCTATGTGAACTACTAAAACTTGTTATTTCCACATATTCCATTGAACAAGTATCACCTTCACAATAGGAAGCAGCAATCCCACGATTCACAGCAGCTGTTCAGCAGTGCTGTGATAGCATAACCAACTCGCAACTATTTTCAAGCTTATTTTGTATCTTTTCTATTCACGCTCTCTCGGCAATTAGTTGTTGTTTTGAAGTGTTGTATATTTTGGGCATTAGTTGCCAATATCTAGGGAATATGTTATTACCCATGTATTCATATAAAATGGAATTTATTCCAATGTGAATGATTAGCTGTGCAAAGATATGTATTGTAACAACTCTTTTACAGATTAATAAGATACAAGCAGTTTTGTTGTTCTTTCTTTAGCTGTAAATTAACATAGCCCTGATCAAAGAGTTGAGCCCACTCTTCGAATCAAGTGTTGCGTACTTGTTTTATGTATGTTTATTCTTTATTGTTGTTACAAATCTTTATTGATTGCTGTGAATGTCTTTTAAGTTCTGCAATTTATTTCCAACTGCTGTTACAATGATGTTTTTATTTTTTAGTCACAAATCCTTGGTTGATGTAAGATTGTAACCTTGCCCCTATATATACTTTGCACGTTAACTTGAAAATTGTACACACCTAGATTAATGAATTAATGTGGAAAAGGGTTGAATAGTTTATTCACACTCAGACACCAACACATATGTCGAATCAACTTTTATATTTGTTATCCAAAATTTTGGACCTATTTTAGTATTATTCATACATAATAATGACACATTTGTTGTTACATGATTTTAGAGGCATGCATGCCTTAGGATTCAAATGACAAGAAGTACATAGCTTGTGCAATATCCTTTAGGAAAAACAAAAGAAATTAATATGGGAGCATAACCGAGTAAAGGCATAAGATCCGGATAAGATATAAACGCATAAGCTAGAGAAATATATTCCATATCCTTTCCCATGATATTACCATCGATTTGATTGAAGGGTTAAAAAATTATGATGACCCTAAGTACAGATATGGGAATGGGACGGTCAAGTGGTTATTTCACGTGATATTACCATCGATTTGCTTGAAGGGTTAAAAAATTATGATGACCGTTGGTGAAGATATGGGAATGGGACGAGCGAGTGGTTCTATAGGATCCCTATCATATATTCACAAACTAATTATATTATAGTATTAATGTAATATATAACTAACATTTACTTAAGGTCTTCCTCATCCTAACTATCTATAGGGATTACTTGACTAACTACTGATAGGAATTAGCTTGTCCGTTACGTGACTAATTAACTTTCTAGGTTTACATGGTTCTTTTTGGGCAAGGAAAATAATTAGTTAACACTCATAAGACTTGAATGAAAGAAGGTGATCAAAGTTTAAAAAATGGTTACTAGGTCAATTTGGGGAATTGAGTCATTTTATAAGCTCAAAAGTAGGCCCTGAATTGGAGAATGTGCCCATTAATATTCCCATTTTTTCTTGGTAGTCACTGCATAATGCACTATACTCGTGTAGTTTTCATTACTAAATACCTGCACAAACAAAAGATCAAAGGAAAGATCATATAGTTTTCATTGCTAAATATCTGCACAAACAAAATATTAGAGGAAAGAAATCACCATAAGTGATAGATATTGGGCGATAGATACTATTTGCTGGCCTCAGTGTCCTCTTCATGCTTGGTCAAGGAAGAGTGGCCAATCACAATAAAAGATCATGGGAAAGACCGTGTAGTTTTCATTGCTAAATATCTGCACAAATAAAAGGTTAGAGAAATGACAATTGCTCTAAGTGATAGATATTGGGCGATAGATACTCTTCATTGGCCTCAGTGTCCTCTTCATGGTTGGTCAAAGAAGAGTGGTCAATTATAATTAAAGCCAACAACTTTTCAAATCATGGATTATTGAAAGGAACAGTTTAAAGATGGTAATATGTGAAATATTCTCATGGGTAGTGAAAAATAAAAGATAAAAGTTAATTAGGTTATTTTCTTAGAAAGTGAGATTTTCTTTTGAAATGTGTAGTTTTAATAACTACTTTATGTGTTTATAATACTTAAGTCTTAGTTGAAGAAAAGATAAGTAACGATGGCATTTGGGATATTTAGAATAAATAAATCTTGTGGTCTTCTTGAAATGAACACAATGGTTTTGTGTTTAATCATGGTAAAAATATTTCCATGGTGTTGGTAAATATTACTTATTTAATAAATCCAATGAAAAAATTCCAATGGATTCTTATGCTTAAGAGAGTTATTTTGAAAAATGAATATTTAGTTATGAGAAAATATAATAACCTGTGCATAGGAAAAATGCACAGAGATAATATAAATAATAGGAATGTCTTTTGGAAAGAAAATGTTTTTCTTGAGCATGAAAGATATGTAAATTGTATTAATTGTTTTGCAAATGTTTGCAAAAGTTACATGTTTTGGTGGGTAAATAGATAGATGGTTTGTGTTGTATATTGGATAGTTTGATTTAATTGCATAGTTTAATGCATAAAAGGTTAACATTATTATTATTTTAGTTCTTATACCCAAAATAAAGGTTGATTATGATACTTTCTCATAAACAAATGCATAAGAACTTTGTATATAAAAAGATAGAGAAACTATGTTGGTTGTTTCAAAATATCTACATGAAAATAACACATATGCAGAAGCATGGAAACAATAGTTGATTACATGCATGAAAATAGAACTATTTTGTTAGACCTTTTAAAGAAAAACATTGAATTGTGTGCAGAAAATAATAAGTATTATGTCAGATCCTTGAAAGTAAAACAAGTAATTACTTGCAATATGTGCACTATCTTTCCTTTGTAAAATACATATATCTGCATGCAAGAAATAAAGACTAACCCGTTAGTTTCTTTTTATAGAAATGGATGTACTTGAGCATCCAATAGATTTCGTAAATAGCTCTATCTCAGGAAATATGCTTTTCGAAAAGGGACTTGCATTTGCATGCATGATAATGATGTCTATCATGCTAGCTTTCCCTTAGAATGGCACATGTATTTTTATGTATTATAATAATATCTATTGTATTGAAAATATTACTTAGTTACATGAAAAAAGAAGAAGCTAAGGGGCTAGCTCTCTTTGAATAGTTTTTATCTAATTACATGCACGAAAAATGAAGATAAGTTACTAACATCCATTAAGTGAAATGGATGGTTACAGTGGTTTCCTTTTGACATGAATGTGTGCTCGTGTGAGAATGATCATAGCAACAGGGTAATTATTTTGACATGATTGATAATTATTTATTTATACATGAGAAATGTTTTTAGAAGAAGCATGTTGTGATATTATATTTACATGTCATGCATGCACAAGAATAGATGTTAAAAGATCATTTTTAAAGAGTGATTATTGATTGATTAATACTATATCTAATCATGCTACCAAAGGTTGTTGATGACAACACTGACAGGAAACGATGATGATTTTTCAAAAAGACAAATTACATTTAACATTGTGGAAGATAAGAACTAATTGTCTAGGCTAATGAGTACGTAATGCAGGATGGTCCACTAATGGAACAATCATGCCACAAGGATGTAAAGAGTGGTGGTATGTGGGTAAATGTTGTTAGAATGATTGTAATAGATTTTAGCTAGGTATGTTGTATTTCAATTATATTTCATTATAATATTTTGTAACAATGGTTAACATATGGACACTCTTATAAACCATTGAGTGAGGGGTGAAAAACCTCACAAGCGTTTAATAATAAAACTAAACGTTTGCTAGTTTTCACCCTATGGGGTTTCCATGGTATATCAGTGTTAAATGATGTCATTCCTTATTATGTCAGTTTGATGATGTTGATTCCTTGCATAATGTGATTTTGATAATGTCAAGTATGTGATTAATTAATGTGGTTAAAGGAATGATGAAATGGATGCAAGGTTACATCATACAATTTATGTTAATATACTACAAGAGTGATGGTTGATGGTTATGCAACTTACTATTCATATCCTAAAGTTACTTTATGAAGTAATGAACATTCTATCTAATGGTTAATGAGGAATCTGGAATAGTGATTTGGATAATTACCTATGGGTAATTTCTGTAAAAAAATTCAAACGCCCTACATTTTCTTGTGAGGTTATTGGGGTATGTTACAAGTGGTATCAGAGATGAAGGTTACAAATTTGGCACCTTTGAGAATTGTTAAGTAGAAAACAAATCGAGCTATGCTACTAGTGGGCATCAGCTCAGGTATGAATCTAACAATCTACATATTGATATATGTAGTAGACTACTTTTGACATGAGATGTGTGATTCATGTTTATAACTGCATTAAAGAGTTGTAAGTAATAAATTATGTTGCAAAATTATGTTCATGGCATTTGAATCCTGATGAGGATAAAAGACAATAAAACCTTCATCATAGCTATGAACAATCTTAAATGCTTACTAAGGAAAGTGAGTAACAACTATCAACCTTTCTAATATGGAGATATTGATGATACATTTAATGAACATGACTAAAGTTACAATGCAATACTTTTAATTAGTTAATGCATGAATGAAGAATATGGGGATTGTCCTTGAATATGACTATAGAGCATTTTAAAAGGACATTGGAAGAATCCCTTAAGATATTAGAAATAAACAATGAATCAAGTAGTGGGACTTGACTGTAATAACTAATTTTTGATTAAGTCTTGTCATGCTTGCATTAAGATAGTTGATAGCAGTGATTGGCTAGTGTTTCATGAATAACTAATAAAACTTATATGCTTGAATTGGATTTCATTTGAGCTTATTGCAAATTCTAAACAAGTGATTATGATAGTTACTTCATGTACCAGTCTGTTGATTACAATACACTATGGGAAATTGGCATTGTTTGGATTCTTACCCTAACTATTATTGTCATTTACACATTAATGAATATTTGCATATGATTTTACGCATGAAAATATTGTACACATGAAAGTAAAATGATGTTGAAAGTGAATATTTATTTGTGACTAACATTGTTGATGAGAGTAAGAAGGGGTAGTTTAATGGAAACAAGAAAAACTATTAACATAAAACATTGCAATGTGAATTACAACTGTAAATGAGAAAGTATAATATTATGATATGTATCATTTTGTTATTGGAAAATCTAGAATGCATACAATGTGTATGTCACTTATGTTTCCTATCAATATAGATAGTGTGGATCGATGTTGAGGGTTAAGTATAAATGCATGGTGTACATGAATGTTTCTTTTGTTAATGATAATGTGAATATGGTTCACTATGTAAATTACTGTGGGAAAGAGTGATAAAAGAGATATTTGACATGCCACACAGTTGTGGACATTTGTGAAAGGCCATAAATCCTTGGGTTGATGGTGGTTTCCTCCCTAGAGGGGTTGATGGCATTTTCCTGTCTAGATTTCCTCTCCCTAGAGATAAATGATATCAATAAGGGAAAAGAGTTGGCCAAGATGGTAAGAGGGGAAAAAATACCTGAGGAAACTCTATTGATTTAGAACCTATTGGAGGAGGCCCAAAATTCCTCATAGATCGGACATTGTCAAAGGAATAGGCAGAACGTTCCGAAGAGGAATCCTATATTGGACCCTACGTTGATACAGGTGGATGTTGGTGTCCACCCACCTATCCCACTTCATTCCCCACAATTGTCTCTTTCATTTCTTTTAGTTTCCTTAATTGTAGCACAATTTACTATTTTTGGCAGTTTGTTGGGTCCTGATCTTCGGGAGCCGTTTTGAGGCCCTAAAGGATGTTCTTTGGGAAAACTGGGAGCAACATGGGTCATCGTCTGATGTTTCTCACTCAAATGTTATAGTCCTCAGATAGCTATTTCTAACGAGGTATTGTGTACGTCAAACAGAGATCATATGCCAAAGTTACAACCTCGGGAAGTTGATGTACCAATTTACCCAAACAGGGCACACAGTTTGGTGTTTCATCTCCTAGGGTTAGGTGTTTGGATTTTTAGGGTTTTCCATTGTTTCTCAACAATAAATAGGCCTTCAAAACTCATTGTAACACATTTAAGAGGCATGTAGCCGTCGCATCTCTCCTCAGAGATAAGCTACCATCGCCCGAGCTATTATATTTCTGTTTCTGTTTGTAAGCATATTTCAGTATTTTACATTAATGAAATGAAGCATTATTCATGTAGCATCTCAATATTTATGGTTATCTGTGTAATTTTTTGCGTTCCTGTTTAAATCCGGATTAGTGGTATCAGAGTGTTTTGCTTTTTATCTGTTTTTCTTTGCATGTCCCCAACAAGGTTGGGATATAAGGAGCTAGGGCTTGATCTGGTTGAACCTTTGCAAGATCAGCCTCATAAATCCCAACGACCTTCCATGGCAGATGAAAATAAGGACAACGGGGTAGGAGATCCTATCAAAATCTTGCTCGAAGATTCCCTCAAGTGACAAAGGAATGCGATGATGGACAACTTTGCCCAAATCCTTCAGCGGCTACCTAGGGGTGACACAGTTACTCTGGAAATCCCACACCCTTTTAGGTACAAGTTAACTTTGAAATCCCCATATTTGAGATTCAGATAGACGCAGATGTAGTATATAAATGGTTAAATCTGCTAGAGGGTTATTTTTCTGTTCGTGAGTTTTCCAGTCGAGAAAATATTACTTTCGCTCTTCTCAAAGCAGACCCCCATGTTAAGGATTGGTGGGAAACCTACTACGAGCAGAAGGATGAAAGTACGGTCTCACTGTTTTCAGCCGTACCTACTTAGAATTCATCCCAAGATGCTATTAAGGAGTAGTACTACCCTCTCGAAATCTATGAGGACCAATACATAAGGTGGACCACGCTACAATAGGGAAGGGACCAAGACATGCAAGAGTTCACCAATATTTTTCATACCCTTCGCACAAAGTTGGGTATCAAGGATTCTGAGATGCATTTGGCACTCAAATACCATGACTGCCTACACAAGTACATCTAGGATGAGATGGAGTTCCTCGACATCTCCTCACTCGGCATGGCATACTAGTATGTTGTCAAGATCGAATAGAAGTTTAAACAAAAGAAGCAAGACTTTGGATCTACGAATTTGAAGACCAAAGGAAAACCCAAGGCGGGGTGACCCAAGACAACCTGTCAAAGCTACAAGAAATAAACAACACCAAGAAGTTGAAGAAGGACACAGGAAGGTGGGTGAGTTCCATAAGAGCCCCACTCATAACACAAGTGAGTGTTTGACCAAGCAGTCATTGGTGGCCAAGTTGAAGGCTTTAGAATCAGATGCATGTTCCAACCCTTAGTCAGAACTCGAGAAGGGGTATGACAAAGGGAAGCAAATCTTTGATGCAGAACCGAGCACCATTTTTGCTACTACCAAGGTCTAGAAGAATGAGCCTAAAGATCTATAGGACGAGGAGCATCTTTTCCACTCATAGATGTGGGTGAAGGGTTTTCCGCTGCAATTCATTATTGATAGTGGGAGCTAAAAGCACCTTATTTCAGTAGAGGTCATGAAGTGGTTGGGCCTACCAACTAGACCACACTCATAGCCATACAACATCGAGTGGCTTTACCAAGGGCAAGATCTCCGAGTTTTCCATCGGTGTCTCCTTCCCTACAGCATCAAGCCCTTCACAAATGAGGTATTGTGTGATGTTACACCTCTTGATGTTTGTGATGTATTATTAGGCCAGCCATACATGTGGAGGCAACATGCTATGTATGAGTCAAGCCCTCGCTCTGTTATTATTTCCTTGTGTAATTCGTTATACAGGATACTGGAAGTAGCCGCACTTACCGCCACCTCTTTGATCTCTACTAGGAAAGGCAGTAAGATCATCTCCTAGACTAGGAAATTTATTTTTTGTCTGGTTCACTCTCAAAGTAAGGGGAATATCGTAGCCACATCCATGACACCTGCAAAGGGTTCCACCACACAGTAGCATCAGCAGATGGATATGATCATGAAAGAACACAGGAACATCTTCTCCTCACCCACAGGGGTACTGTTGCACTGTCAGTTCAAGCATTCGTCTGATTTGACTTCTGGAGCAACTCTACCCAATGGGCTGATCTAAGGCCACTCCATTGTGGAAAATTCCAAGTAAAAGCAACGACATGATGAAAATCAGCTACCACGCAAGTTTCAGGTGTGCGACAAAGTTTGGTTGTATCTGCAGAAAGAATGCCTTACAAGAGCCCATCAAAAGGTTTGACCACTCTGATATGGTCCTTACACCATTACCAAGGCTGTGGTAAACAATTCTTTGGAGCACAACATTCTCCCATTCCTTCGCTTGCATCGAGTGTTCAATGTGGACCGCCCTCAACCATGCTTCCCACCATTACTGGACACATTAGAGGTTGTAGAACAACTCACCAAGGACCAAGTCTAGCAAAAGTTTCCTCATCCCGTGGAGGAACTCAACGCAATGGGTACCATTGATTCCTAAGGGGGGAGGAATGATCTAAGTGGATGTTGGTGCCCACCTACCTATTGCACTTGGACCCCCACAATTGTCTCTTACAGGTTTTTTTAGTTTCCTTAATTGTAGCACAATTTACTATTTTTGGCAGATTTTTGGGTCATGAACTTCCGTAGCTGTTTTGAGGCCTTAATCGACTTTTTTTGGGAAAACTAATAGCATCATTTATGGTAGACTGATATTTCTCACTCAAAAGTTATAGTCCTTGGATAGATCTTTCTAACGAGGTATTGTGCACGTCAAATGGAGATCGTATGCCAAGGTTATGACCCCAGGAAGCTGATGTACCAATTTACTCAAACGAGCCCACAGTTTGGCGTTTCATCTCATAGGGTTAGGTTTTTGGATATTTAGGGTTTTCCATTGTTTCTCAACAATAAATAGTCCCTTGAGCCTCATTGCAACACAGTTCAGAGGCATGTAGCCGCCACATCTCTCCTCAAAGATAACCTGCCATTGCCTGAGCTAGTTTATTTCAATTTCTATTTGTAAGCATATTTCAATATTTTACATTAATGAAATGAAGTATTATTCCTGTTTCATCTCTGTACTTATGGTTATCTCTGTAATTTTTTGTGTTCATGTCTAAATATGGATCATATGCAGTCATTGGAATTATTGCGCTGGTTGGCTAGTGGAATTTCATATTGGACCTGGTATGGTCGCTGCCAGAGAACTCTCTCTATGTCACAAAGCCTCAATTTGGTTGTGGAAACCAATTCACATTGGTTGGGAGGAGAATTCTTTAGTCTACTATAGTTCTCATAGTAGAAAAAGTATCTAAGCATTTATGTGCTATGAATTTTTTGTATGTTTGAGTAAAACAAAACTATGTACATTTTGACGGGAAAAAAACCTAGTGCTCAAAAAGGAATTACTGTAAGTGTAAGCTCCTTTATTATATTAAAAATCTTTTGAATATCTTAGCAGGGGCTAAGACAATATACACTTGGTGCATTTATTGATCACTTTGATGATTATAGAGCTTTAGGTGTTCTCTTAATACGTTTAAAAGTACTATGTGGCAGTCTTTAGCAGGAACTAAGACAATGTGCATGTGGTGAAATGATTTATCATTTTGATGATTAGAGGGTAGGTGCTCTATGAGTACACATGGAAGTGTCATTATTAGAGTATTATTTTAAATTGCATAAATAATTGATAGTGAAACGTATTTAATTTTATCGAAAATGTTGTCACTAATGCGATCAAATTTGTTAGTCATACATTACAGGGTACTTGCCATGGAGTGTGGATGGGTTGTCAAACGATTATTAGAGAATTTTTATGAAAGTGACCATGACTTCCAAGAATAATTGGTAAGAAATGGTAAGTTGGTATAGAGATTTTGTTTTGTATTTTATCAATTTGAATAATGGCCAATTGATGGTGAGTAGAATTTAGGTATTGTTGCACATATAAATGCTTATAACTGTTGATTCTTTTTATGTTATAATATTATTCATTTTGTTTATTGATATGCTCTTTTGGAATGAAATATTTCATTTTAAGGAGGAAGGATACGGTTTTTTGTGGTTTAGAATTTTATATCATGAGTAAACTTTAATTTTCAAGCGAGAGATGAACACTGATGATGGTGCTCTGTTTAAGGGGGGCAGTATGTAACACCCCTACAAGAAAATCTCTCATAAATTCATATATTCACAAATAATTATAGTATTAATATAATATATAATTAACATATAGCTGTAGGTTTTAACCCCATATAAAAATTACCTGCATACGAATTCTAAAACATAGAAAATAAAAAATGCGAGAGCATAACACATAAAACACATATAAACAGAGATTTTCCCTTGGATCCCAAAATCGGGACTACCAGCTTGATTTTTCATTATATTCCTTTCAATGTTACAATACATGTTTATACATGCAAAAGCACCCAATACCATGGAACAAAAAACCATCGCATCCAAAACCATGGACCAAAAACCATAGGTAGGTCTGCCCAACCTAATATAGGGTCCAAAAGAAATTTTCTCGGGCCGCTGCCCCAGACCCCATAGAGGGGGACTACCCACCCCCATTAAACCCCCCAGACTGGGGTGGTTGTCACCCCCCTGTGACCCCCCCGCTGTGCAATCAGCACAATGAAGAGGGGGCTCTGACCCCCCCTCTAACCCCTCGGTTCACTACGTAGGTTAGTAATGGAAAGAATATAACACAACACAACATTCTCCCACTTGTTTTTTCTTTCCACAGGCGGCCACAGGAGAGCTTAGTCATTTTTCCAGCCATGAAACACCCATTGTTTCTCTACACTAGGAGAACTTCTCAGAGCTCATAGATTTTGTCAATGCATCTGCAGTATTCTTCATAGTTTCCACCTTTACCAACAACACCTTTTTGTCCTCTATCATATCCATCACAAAGTGATACTGAACATCAATGTGCTTTGTCTTTGAATGATAAGTAGGGCACTTTGGCTATCACAATCTATCCTTATAGCTCCCTATTCTAACCCCATACTTGAACACAATGTCTGCAACCAAACTGCTTCCTTGCTTGCATGAGTGGCTGCCATGTATTCTGCCTCTGTAGTTGATAGGGCCACTATATATTGTTTCTTACTCATCCAACTGACTGAATCCAAATAGGTTAAAAACATACCCACTTGCAGATCTTCTCTGATCCAAATCTCCAACCCAGTCTACTTCAACAAAGCCATGGATATCGAAAACTCTGTCCTATGTTGGTATTCCTTGGTAGCACAAACCATAATCACTAGTGCCACACAAATACTTGAAAACCCGCTTCACTATTGTCCAATGGTCCTTCCCTGGTTTTGACATAAACCAGCTCAATACTCCCACTGCATGTGGAATTTCTAGTGTAGTACAGACCATTGCATACATCAGGTTACTGAATGCACTTGCATATGGAACATGGGACATATCCTCTTCCTCTTCTTATGTCTTGGGACACTCTTCAGAATATAACTTTACACCTACATGAATACTAACCTTCACCGATTTACTATCCTGCATATTAAACCTCTACAGTATTATCTCACCATATTTCCTCTAGTTTAACTAGAGCTTCCTCTTTTCCTGATCTCTTTTAATTTCCATGCCCAAAATATAGTTTGCAGCACCAAGATCTTTCATGTTGAATTTGGAGGACAATTGGGTCTTCAAATCCTGGATAATTTCTTTGTCATTTTCAACCAGCAACATATCATCCACATACAAGACTAGATAAATAACACGGTAACCAATTAATTTAAAATACACATAGTGATCTGCTTTGCTTCTGATGAAGCCAAGTCCCCATATAAATGTATCAATTTATGATACCACATCCTTCATGGCTATTTTAACCCATATAGAGACTTCTTTAACATGCATACCAGTTCTTTCTTACCCTTCACCGCAAAGCCTTCAGGTTGCTTCATGTAGATCTCCTCTTCTAGATCCCCATGAAGAAATGTTGTCTTCACATCCATATATTCTACCTCAAAATTAAAAGCGGAAAAAACAGGTAAAAGTAATCTAATAGAAGTTACCTTGGCAACAAAAGAAAAAAAATCACCAAAATCAATTCCTAACACCTGGGAATAACCTTTTGCTACAAAGCGAGCTTTGTATTTCTCCACCTTTCCTTCTACATTTTTCTTCTTCTTGAACACCCATTTGTTGCCAATGGATTCCTTCCAATTGGCAACTCCACCAGATCCCAAGCCTTATTTTTGTGCAAAGATGCCATTTCATCAACCATGGCCTCTTTCCAGAGTTTTCCATCCTCTGAATCTACTGCTTCCTTCATAGTTCTAGGATCATTATTAGTAATAGACAAAGAAAAAATTGAACAGAAAGTAGATGGACTATACCTTTCTGATTTCCTTCCTTCTCGAACTGATCTTCTTACACCCATAGTTTGTGGCTTTTCATCTTCTGGTTCCTCCTCTGTTGTAAAGTTTGATTCTTCCTCCTTTAGCTCAAACTCTATCTTCTTAGGATCCTTTGGTTGGACTTCATGTTTAATAACATCTTTCACCTCTCTGAACACCACATCTCAACTGTACACAACCATCCTTATTACTGGGTTCCAAAGCTTATAACCCTTTAAAGCATCCTTATACCCAATAAAGATGCACTTTTCAAATCTACTATCCAACTTGGTTCATTTCTCCTTTGGAACATATACATATGCATCACATCCAAATACCCTCAGATGTGAAAGAAAGGGTTTCTGACCAGTCCATACCTCTTGTGGAGTCTTATCCTCCAATGGTGATGAAGGTGATCTATTGACCAGGTAACATGCTGCCTCCACCGCCTCTACCTAGAATTCTAGTCCTAACCCAGCACCACTGACCATGATTCTTGCCCTTTCCATCAACGTCTTGTTCATTCTTTCTGCAACTCCATTTTGTTGAGGTGTATATGGAGTAGTCTTCTACCATGCTATACCACACTTCTTATAGAATTCTTCAAATTGTTTAAAGCGAAACTCTCCACCATTATCTGTCCTCGGCACCTTTATCTTCTTCTCTATTTGGTTTTCCACCAGAGCCTTAAATTCTTTAAACCTGTCAAAGACTTCATATTTCTTCTTAAGGAAATATATCCATGTATTCCTTGAGAAGTCATCTATAAATGATACATAGTACACAAAATTACCCATTGATGGAACCTTCACAGGTCCAAACACATCACTATGCACAAGCTCTAATGTATGTTTCACCCTCTTACCACCAGAGGGGAAACTCGCCCGATTCTTCTTCCCATTTACACAATTTTCACAGAAATCAAAATCCAAAGAGCTATTACTCATACCTTCTACCATATCTTTACCGTGAAGTATTTGAAGGCCTTTCTCTCCAATATGTCCAAGCCTTTGATGCCACAACATGTTCTTCTCTCCAGAGACCACTAGATATTTTGCTCCACTTTCAGGAACCACAGAATTGTTGCACCCATTAACAACAGTGCTACCTTCTAGCTTGTATAGAGTTCCATTCTGAACTCCTGGCATCAATACCAGTGCTCCCTGAACCATCTTGTAGGTATCCTTCTTGAACACTGTTTTTACACCTATATCATCCAACTTGCTTACAGAAATCAGATTTTTGGCTAATGTAGGAATATGCAGAGCACTCAGAAGTGTTCTAACCCCTCCACCTTGCAACTTCAACTTCACTTTTCCACGACCAATGATTCGAGCCTTCCTATCATGCCCTAAGAAGACATCACCACCATCGTATTTATCATAATCGCAGAACCACTCTCTATGGGGAGTGAAATGAAAGGATGCACCTGAGTCAATCAACCATGCCTCATGATCTACATGTGTACTTGAAGAAGCCAAGTACACATCCCCACCTTCATCTGAGGTGGTTTTCGCCTCTGCAAAAGAAGCATCATCAGATCCCTTTCCTTTTTTAGGAGCTTTAGATTTACAATCCCTTTTGTAGTGCCCTTCCTTTCCACATTTCTAGCACACCACCTTTACAGGTTTTCCTAGAGATTTAGATCTCCCTCTAGATTTAGATCTCCCACTCGATGACTTATTTTTGTTTCCGTTTTGGTGCCGTCCTCGTACTGATAAGGAATCAACATTCTGGCTCTGCATATTTTTCCATCTCATCTCCTCTGTCAGCAAGGATGAGACTATTTCATCAAACTACCAGGGAGTTGCATTGCTACCTATGGAAATAACCAGACTATCCCACGAATCTGATAGAGAACACAACAAGTTGATCCACTTATCTTCATTTGAAATTGTAATATCAATAGATAATAACAGACTTACCACAGTATTAAATGCATTTAGATTCTCTGTCATTGAGTCTCCATCTTTCATCCTTAGGTTGTACATCCTTTTCCGTAAGAACAATTTATTCACCAGAGACTTATATTGGTACAAAGTCCATAACTTGTCCCACAAAGCCTTAGCCATAGCTTCCCCTGATACATTTAGCAATACTAAATCTAAGACACACAATCGTATTGTGTTCTTTGCCTTCTGATATAGCTTCTTCCATTCTTCATTGGACACTCTTGTTGATTTAGTACATGGATCTACCGCGATCCACTGATCTTTATCCACCAACAGATCCTCCATCTTGATTTTCCACAACTCAAAACTATGACCATTAAATTTCTCGATCTCTATCTTTGCACTACTCACCATCTTCTTTCATCACCAGAATCTATCCCGCAGATCTCCCACTGAACAGGGTCTACCACAGGTCTGAGGAAAACCCTTCAACAACAAAGGCGTCTCCTTGAAGCCAAAACAACTTTGATACCAAATGTAGGTTTTAACCCCATACAAAAATTACCTACGTACGAATTCTAAAATACAGAAAATAAACAATGCGAGATCATAACACATAAAACACATATACACAGAGATTTTCCCTTGGATCCCAAAACCAGGACTACCAGCTTTATTTTTCATTATATTCCTTTCAATGTTACAATACATATTTATACATGCTGAAACATCCAATACCATCGACTGAAAAACCATCACGTCCAAAACCATGGACCGAAAACCATAGGTAGGTCTGCCCAACCTAATATAGAGTCCAAAAAAAAATTTCTCGGGGCGCTGCACTAGACCCCATAGAGGGGGACTACCCGCCCCCCTCAAACCCCCCTGTGACCTGCCCACTTTGCAAACGATGCAATGAAGGGGGGGATCTGCCCCCCCTCTAACCCCCAGTTCACTATGTAGGTTAGTTATGGAAAGAATATAACACAACCAAACAATAGTTAAGATGTTTCTCATCATAACTATCGATAGGAATTACTTTGTCAGTTATGTAACGTTCTTGGTTTACACGATTCTTCTTGGGTGAGGAAAATAATTATTTAATGCTCATGAAACTGAATGAAAGGAGGTGATCAATGTTAAAAAAATTTAATGGGTCAATATGGGGGAATCAAATCATTTTATAAGCTCAAGAAGAGGACCCACATTGGAGAATATTGCCATTAATATTCACCCTTTTTCATTGATAGTCACCATATGATGAAATATAATCATGTAGTTTTCATTTCTAAATATGTGTACAAATAGAATATAAGGGGAAAGGAAATCGCTCTACGCATAGTAGCTAGGCGATAGATACTCTTCGCTAGCCATAGTCTCCTCTTCATGGTGGGTCAAGAAAAAGCTGCCAATCATAACTAAAGCCAACAGAATTCCAAATCATGGACTACTGAAAGGCACAGTGTTTTGCTATTGTCTATAAGAGATCGTCCAGATATATTTTACTTAGAGATAAGTAACTGCATTCCTTGTTGAAAAGAATAGGTAGTTTTTTAGATTCTTTAGAAAAGATCATTTTGTTGTGCTTAGTTATATATGTCATTCTTGCATGGAAATATTATTAAATTATGATATATTTCAAGAATATATATATATATATATATATATAGTAAAAATAAAAGAAAAATGTAAATTCCTATTCTTGGAAGTATGACTGTGAAAGGTAGGTTCTTAGAGAGTCTTGAAAAGGAATAAATACTTACATGCATTTTATGTAAAAAAACATATAGGATGCAAGCTCTTTACTTAAAAAGGGATTTCGTACTGGCGTACGAAATGATAAGAAATCCAAGTTATTTTCTTGAAAATGAATATGGATTAAAGATGGTAGTTTGTGAAATATTTTCATGGGTAGTGAAAAATAAAAGATAAAAGTTAATTAGATTATTTTCTTGGAAAATGAGATTTTCTATTGAAATGTGTAGTTTTAATAACTACCTTATGTGTTTATAAGACATAAGTTTTAGTTGAAGAAAATATAAGTAACAATGACATTTTATTTATTTAGAATAAATAAATCTTGTGGTGTTCTTGAAAAGAACACAATGGTTTTGTGCCTAGTCATGGTAAAAATATTTCCATGGTGTTATTAAATATTAGTTATTTAATAAATCCATGGAAAAAATTCCCATGCATTCTCATGCTTAAGAGAGTTCTTTTAGGAAAGGAAATATTTATTTACAATAAAATATAATAACCTATGCATATATCAAATGCACACAGATAATATAAGTCATAGGAATCTTCTTTGGAAAGAATATGTTTTCTTGTGCGTGAAATATAAGTCAATTGTATGAATTGTTTTCCAAATGTTTGCAAAAGGTACAAGTTTTTGTGGGTAAAAAGATCAATAATTTGTGTCTTTTATATTGTATAGTTTGATATAATTGCATGGTTTAATGCATAAAAGGCTAACATTATTATTATTTTAGTTCTAATGCCCAAAACAAAGGTTCATTATGATACTTCTTGAAGACTAATGCATGAGAATTTTTTACGTTACTTTCTTACAAACAAATGCATAAGAACTTTGTACATCAAAAGATAGAGAAACTATGTTGAGTTCTTGAAAATATTTATGCGAAAAGAACACATATGCAAAGCATACAAACAATAGCTCATTACATGCAATAAAATAGAACTATTGTGTTAGATCATTTAAAGAGAAATGTGGATTTATGTGCAAAAAAGAATAAGTATTATGTGAGATCTTGGAAAGTGAAACTAGTAATTACTTGAAATAAGTGCACTAGCTTTCCTTTGTAAAATATATACATGGGAATGCAAGAAATAATGACTAACACAGTAGTTTTGTTTTAGAGCAACACATGTCTTTGTGCATACAATAGATTTGTTAAATAGCTCTACCTTGGGAAAGATGATTTTTGAAAAGGGACTTTCATTTCCATGCATGATAATGATGTCTATCATGTTAGCTTCCCCTTAGAAGGGGGCATGTATTTTTATGCATTATAAAAATATATACTATATTGGAAATATTACTTAGTTACATGCACAAAGAAGAATCTAAGGGGCTAACTCTCTTTGATTAATTTTTATCTAATTACATGCACGAAAAACGAAGATAAGTTGCTAGTATTCTTTAAGTGAAATGGATGGTTATAGCGGTTTCCTTTGGATATGGATGTGTGCTGGTGTGAGAATGATCATAGTAATGGGGTAATTATTTGGACATGCTTGATAATTATTTGTTTATACATGGAGAATTTTGTTAGAAGAAGCACATGAATAGAAGTTAAAAGATCACTTTAAAAGATTGGTTATTGATTGATTAATACTTTACCTAATCATGTTACCAAAGATTGTTGGCGACAAAAATGACAAGAAATGATGGTGATTTGTGAAAAATAAAAAGTACGCTTAACATTGTAATAGATAAGAACTGATTGTCCATGCGAATGAGTACGAGCTACAGGATGGTCCACTAATGGAACAATCATGCCACAAGGATGTAGAGAGTGGTGATATGTGGGTAAATGGTCTCATCATGAATGTAATAGCATTTCGCTAGGTATGTTGTATTTTAATGATATTTCATTATAATATTTTGTAACAATGGTAGTTATGGGTTCCATTATAAGCCATTGAGTGAGGGGTGAACACCCTCACGAGCGCTTAATAATAAAATTAAATGTTTTCTACTTTTCACCCTATGGGTTTTCTAGGCTATACCGGTATTCAATTATGTGATTACTTATTATTTCATTTTGATGATGCTTATTCCTTGCATAATTTGATGTTGATAATGTCAAGTATGTGATTAATTAATGTGGTTAAAGGAATCATGAAATGCGTGAGAGATTAGATAATACACTTTATGTTAATATACCACAAGAGTGGTTGTTAATTGTTATGCATCTTACTATTCTTCTACTAAAGTTACTTTATGTACTAATGAAAATTCTATCTAATTATTAATGAGGAATGTGGAATAGTGATTTGGATAATTACCTATGGGTAATTTGTGTAAAAAAAATTCTAAATCCTTGCATTTTGCTTTGAGATTTTTGGGGTATGTTACAAGTTTTTAATTTTGCCATCATTACAAACTCTCTTTCATTGTCTTCTTGTCACTCTTATCTCTATGAAAGGATGAGGAAAAGTGTTTTAGCCCACCCTCGAGATGCTATTTGGATAGGATTGTAGATATGCATCATATCATTCCTTTGCCTGGTTTGCATTCATTTCAAGTTATTTGTTTCCATCATATACCGGCCAATCCTTACAATATTAAATATGTCAATATAGCCTATTCTATTTCTCATAAAGAAAATGGAAGGAACCAACCAACATGATGACAGGTTGAAATGCCTATGCAAACACTGCTACAAGTAGGGGGGCTTTAAGACAATATTTGAGTCAATTGTCTTAACTTAAGACAAAAAGAAACTTGCGTATTGTCTTAAATATTGTCTCTAAGCGGGTGTGGAAAAATATAATGTCTCAAAAATTTGTCTCTATAAAGACAATATAGAACACATATTATTATTGTCTCTATAAAGACAAGAATTACTGTCTATTAAGAGACAATTTGATTTGTCTCTCTAGAGACAATTTCATTTGTCTCTCTAGAGACAACTTCATTTGTGTCTCTTTAGAGACAACTACATTTTTTTCTTTTTAGAGACAATAGTTGAGATTAAAAACATATTGTCTCTATAGAGACAATATATCCATAATTAAAACTATTGTCTCCCTAGAGACAATATAAAAAATTATTTAAAAAAAATAAAATAAAATCATAATTCAAACTATTGCCTCTCTAGAGACAATATAAAAAATTATTTAAAAAAAATAAATAAAATCATTTTGAATGTTCTTTCAAAGTAGTTTCACATTCAAAGTTCACAAATAGTACTCATGTATGAGAGAAACCACCACAGCAATTCATGTCTGATAGAAACCAACACATATGGGTTATTAATATTACCTTTGTTTAGCAAGAGGGGATTCAATTCATTACTAAATTTACGCCCAAGTTTTACTACTTCAAATGGGAGTCAGAAGTTTGGATTTATGATGCTACCTTAGCTTTGATAAGCGTTCCATCTCCCAGTTTTACTATAGTTAAAGAAGAATCTGTAGACTATTGAATGGAAATGACTTTAGATTTAGACAATGTGAATCCTTATGCAAAAATCAATCGAGAGCCCAATTAATGAAATGGCGATACCTTTATGTGTTCAACAAACAACATACCCATAAGAATACCGAGGCAGGCTTGATAGCCACAGTTATCACCTGTACAAGATTTTAGGAATTTCGTTGGTGGCAGGTATGGGTTAGTTTTATGCTTCAAGCATGTTATCAAAAATATAGCTTCGTCGCTCAATGAGATTACGCAGTATTATAGAGTGAGTATGATATCTAGAACTGGATTACACAGTATTATAGAGTGAGTATTCTTTCGCTTGAACAGTCTGTACTAGAACGTTTTTATGCCCGCCCAGTTTTTTGCTAAAGCAAGTATGGATCCTTCTATTTCATAAAACCAAAAAAAAAATAGCCTACAATTTTACAATGCAAGGAGTACAAGACCTCCAGGTCAGAACCTTATAGTTATACAAAGAAACCTGAACCCATGGAAAAACGAACAAAAATGCAATCTGGCTTCCAGAAAGCACGTGAACTAATTGGCAACACCGCTTTAACAAAATCCCTATTCATCTGAGCCGTCCAATAAAAAGCATTAAGATCGACAGTTGAGGAGGATATCACTCCATCAAAAATACTGAAGTATAATATTCCTGTCCCCCAAGTTGCATGAACCACCGCAATCGTCAATCATCGTTGACTAAATCCAATGGATGATGGTGATATCACATGGGATAAGAAGGGTTGAAATTAGTGAGCGGGGAAGAGTGGTTTTCGGAACCCTCTCACTACCACGTGTTTGAGGGTGAGTGGCGTCACTGTGTTTTCATCAAACCGCTTTCCAACAGAAAGCTGTGCGATCATCTAGAAATCGCCTGGGGGTGGTAAACCATGCCGAGACTCCAAAATCTTGAAGGACTGTCCGCCGGAAGAAACAGGGCTCTGTCTGTGCTTGTGGATCTTCCTTGCTCGAACCTGGGACCCTGAATAGATGAGGGGTTTTTCACTAAACGAAAATCTGAGGGACTCGTTTTGATCCCCATGATAAACAAAGAGCATCCTCTCGTTTGCTCTGGGAATATGAGCGGCCAAGCTCGCTATCCGCCACGCCACAGAACCTTCTATCTGATAATGATGACACATGCCGATGTTGAATGCAAACGTTGAGTCAAATTGATCCCTGGTCCCAGGCTCTATTTTTAAAATCCAGCTTATCATTTTTTGCATGTTCCTAAACAATCTCCTTTAACCTACTCTACGGTAGCTCATGCCAATTTGATGCCACTTTAATCTTTGTCCTGATAACACCCTGGTTGGCAAGCAAATCAGCCACTTTGTTTGCCAACCTGCGGACATGCTTAAAGCCAACTGTATGAAGGATTTGAAGGTGGTGTTGGATCCATTGGAATCCTTGATCATTGTTATTTTAACTTCTTTTTCAAAATATTTTTGATCATTGTTGAAAATTAATACTTTGAACAGACTCATCACAAATATTCTTTAACTAATCACTTATCAAAAACTTATGATGTTTCTTATGTAGCCCATGAATTATTTTGATTTTCACCGAGGAAGACTCGCTTATTACGTTTGATAACAAAGGCATTAGCAATGGGTTCTATAGCAACCCACTTCCGTTTTCTAAGTACTTGCAAACCACTGACATTGCCTTGCATTAGAACAGTGATGCCACCAATGTCTGAATGCCTTCATAAAGCAAGGGTAACATCTAGGTTTGGGCATGGTGGATAGTAATTTACAAGTAACAGTTGTCTGTGTTCCCAAAAAATATTATTCAAGTAATCGGAATGGAGTCCTAGAGCTTCAGAAATTGTAGCTAGCAACTTTAAACATAGTGCCCTCACCTCCCCAACGTACTTGCCTGTAATTTCCCTGTAACAAAAGCTTCAATATTATATTAAGCCAAACAAGTTATGATTGCTGCTTCAATGGTTGACATAAGGTTTAATGGCTACCTATAGGCTGTAGGTTTTTTAGGCCAAGAGTCGATGACTTCGTGTAATGGGAAACATGGGTGTCTTAGATAGTATCTCCAGTTAAGGACTTCATATTTGTGAATATTGAAGCTTGTAGCAAGCTGAGCCAGTTGCTTTGGATCCTCTGAATAGAGGCATGCACAATCTTCCATTGGCATTTCAAAGAATTATTTGTCGATTACCATCATGTTTTTCATCACCCTCTCTGGTACCCTGTGGTTCACTATCTGATCATATCATGCAGCTTCAACCATATTAATAATGAATTTGAACAAAACTTTTTTTAAGAATTAATGTTCATAATTGAGATTTTGGAAGTTTATTGAGAGATATTATGAGATTCAAAATTCAAATCTTAAAATTCAAAATTCAAATCTTCAAAACAGTTTATATCACAATTTCATGAGATTCAAAATTCAAAGGCTCATGAATCCAATCCCTTCTGTAAAAAAAATCATAACTTGGGACATTGGAGATTGAAGGTTGTACCTGGAAAGAGCTATCCTCCTAACATGCACGTTGAATTTGTTATATGACATTGGTTTTGCTAGGGCCATCCAGGTGTTTCAGATCCACCACTGGAATGCTCTCACAGAAAGATACCTTAGACATGTTGGGTTGCTCATGTGGAGGAAAAATATATTTGTTCTACACCTCAACATTGTTTATTCCATTGCACAGTAGTTTCTCAACACCATTAGCATTGGTCTTAGTGTGAAGATCCATTCTAGAGGACATGCATCTTTCTTTCCTCTTGATGTTATTGCGAATACAATCTTTTTTCCATATGGATGTTGCACGAATTCTAATCGAAGTTAGAAATTGAAAGTTCGCATTGCAGAAATTGCAATCTGTAGAGCCCCGAATGGAAATAGAGGCGATATGTACGGTCAAACAATAGTTTTTACCACGGAAACATTGACAGTGGAAACAGAAAGTGTCCCGGATGAAAACAATATTGAAAAGGGAGGATTTGGCCCGTATACAAGGTATTAGCACTTAATTTATAATATCATTTATTTTGATAGTCTAGCAGGTAAACTGTTCATTGTACAAGATTTATGTAAACCAATTTTAGAGTTAAAATAAATCCTCAGACATAGCTAGAATTTTTAGAGAAAGTTTTAACAAGCCATAATATATTACAAGCAACAATCATCGCAACTAGCATTTCCCCCAACAGTACACAATGAAAGACACTTGAGCATTCTTGAAATATTTGAATAGTACAAAAAGTTCTTGTGAAAAATGTGCAAGAGTATATAATGGAAAAAACTGTCTTAGCATATAAAAATAGCTCTGTAATGGAGTTGAACTAAGATAGCTTAGCCAACTCCACCAATGAAAACATCTCCACAGTACCCAAATCACATATAGAGAGATGTGATAATGTTATTCTAAGCCCCAAATACAAATTAGAATTAAATGTCGGAACTCAAGAGCAAACTCCAATGATACAAAACTAATTGAATCCACCAATCCCTAAATATGCAAAAGCATCTTAACAAAGCTATTCAAAAGCATCATCATCATCATCTGGAAGGGGTTGGGCCATAGTTGCTACAAGTTCTGCCTCGTACCTGACAACATAAAAGATTGTAAGCCAAAGTTTCAATCTTTTAGAAATGGAACAAATTATTTCAATAAAAGTTAACAAAAAATAATAAGAAAATAACATTCTACTTACTGCTGCTGGGTTGCAAGGTCTATCTGAACCTCAGGAGGAGCAAGAGCAGGTGACTCCACAAAATGAAGGTTTGGATCCCTATAAAAATAACCCATTATAGAATCAATGAAAATGTTTTAATATAACATTCATATTAGGGAGCATCAAAAACTAGATTAAAGGCTCACCCTAAGAGCTTCTGTGCCAAGTACAGGAATGACTTCTGAAAGTTGTAGTTACTTTTTGCAGATATCTCATAGTACTGAAGATTCTTCTTTCTATGAAAAGTAACTTTCTTAGCGTTCACTTGCCTATTCTTCACATCAACCTTGTTTCCACAAAGAACAATAGGAATGTTCTCACACACCCTGAAATTCACAAAGATATTTAGCTAATTGGTTCAGGAAGTTGTGCCACCACAAAATTAAGGAACCTTCATTTCTACTTAGAGATCGAACCCCTCTGCAAAAGAGATACCTGCAAAGATCTTTGTGCCACATTGGGACATTCTTGTAAGTCAATCGTGCAGTAACATCAAACATGATAACTTCACATTGCCCATGAATACTACAACAAACAAAATCCCAATTGGTAAATAAGAAGGAAACAAATAAAGAGAAGTGGAAAAACACGGAACCCTCGCCAATTCAATCAGGAAAATGCCAACAGAAGTAGGAAAAGCAAACCAATATTGATCAAAACAACCAATAACAGAGTCTGTCTATAAATTTAAAATTAAACTAAATTAAAATTAAAATAAATATAAGTGGAAAAATACAGAACCCTCTCCAATTCAATGAGGAAAATGCCAACAGAAGCAGGAGAAGCAAACCAGTATTGATCAAAACAACTAATGACACAGTCTGTCTATAAATTCAAAATTAAATTAAATTAAAATTCAAAATAAAGAGACATAAACAAGTAAAACAGAGTGTTGATAAAAAGGAACCAAAAAAGGGCTCATAGTTGCTCCATTTTCATTGATATTGAGGTTAAAAGGTGTTGCTACTGAGCCCACACTACATACATATCAACACAGGAAAATAGAATTGATAAGTCAAAAGTTCTCTTGGGATTGATCCAAGTTTGAATCCATGTAGTACCTTTTTAAACAAAAAGTTGAAAAGGCACCACAAAAGCTCAAATGTATAGTGCTCCAATCAACAGGTGTCTACTACACCTGCAGAGGATGACAAAAAACACTACTTTCGTAAAGTCCCAAGAGACCTGATTTCAAGTGAAAATCAAAATCAGTGTGGCAAAATACAGAAATGGGAAAATAATAAAACTAATTATTGACGTACCTTAACCACATTTTGTCATTAAAACTTACCTGATTGAGCTATAAAGTTGGGTCAGCATTTCATCCTTGGCTTTCTCAACTTGACAAAGCACCACATCCTGCAAATCATCAAATCATCAATTCAAGTATCATGGACTGGATAAACACTGAGATTCTGTATGGTTGTATTGTGTGCTCATCCACATGGATGTCTTACTTTGGGAACACTTGTAGCAAGACTATTCAGAACAACTTCCACATAACCATGAACTTCTTGAGCCATCATTCTGAGCTCCTCCTCCGGATCTACAGGCCTTCTTACCATGGTTTCCTAGATTATAAACAAGAAAATCAAACTGAGGTTGAATATTAAGTTGGGAAATAATTTTTCTATTCTCATTGTTGTATATGGTCATGGTCTCCTAGGCTAAAATGTGTATTGAATATTAAATTATTTAATAGCAAACATTTTGATTATGTGCATATGCAACTTATGATGGAACTTTATGTGCTTCATTGCATATATGCAAGTGTTTCAATACAAGCTATAGTTGTTCACGATTATACTTTGGGTTACATAAAGTAGTCTTGGCCTCTGGCTAGCTAAATATTGCCTACGCTCTACCTTATATCTATTTAAGTTTTAACAGTGGAAACAGTTTGTCTTGAAGATCGAAGGAAACTCAAAGGATGTTAGTCCTAGCTGAAAGCAAAGACTAGCAATCTATTTTCATTTTCTGCTAAATAGTTCTCTACCGAAGAAACCAAATTTTTTGGCTACCTGTAATTATTCATAAGTTGAACAATTGTCCAGCAGCATAATGCCTACTTATCTGCAATATAATTGTCTACCAGAAAATAATGTGACTAGCATGCATTTGAATGCAGTTTACTAATTTTTTAATCTTAAACAAACATGTGAGTACTCGATAACATAAATAAAAAAATAAATATAACATGTCCTCCTACTAACACAAGATGTGAATTGATACTATGTTTCAATTTCTGAGATGAGAGAATTACTTATGAGAATATTTAAGATATCTGCACATTCAGACTGAGGTGGAATTCATCGAATGTTTAAGTTCCCTCACTCCCTTTAGAAAACCCAAACAACAATCATTTATCGATCGCCCGAAGGATGAAAACATAGACCCACGGACAAAAAAGTAAAATATTGAACAATCTATCTGGTTGGTGGGAAGGTGAAGCAGACGATAATTACTATTGAAAACACTATAAGTCCCATCCATCTATTCAATTCCATGATCTCGACATGCGCATGCCCTATCCATTTTTTTTGCTGGAAAAATAAATAAATAAATAAACACGTAAAAAAATAGAAAACCATTGGAATCAGATGTATGAAATCAAATATTGTTAATGATTAACATATAGCATCACAAAATAGATACAACAATGTTAGGTTTCTTGTACAGTCCAATCATAAGGTGCTTTAGAATAACAATTTAACATATGGTAGAGTAGATGAAATGAGAATACTATGAATAGAAATATATGCAAACAAAATCCATGAAACATTCTTCTTTCTCATAGCATACCAAGAACCATTCATGGATATGCTCATGATCCCATGATGTTTAGCAACTACTATGATTCCTTCTGACATACATACCCCACTCTGAACACTTCTAATCAATGAATATGGTTGGTTAGAACTTTGTGAAACGAATAAGGACCAATTTCTCTAATTAATTTAGATGTAAGGTATCAATCTACACGTACCTGGTCATCTAGAAATAATATATTGATGTGCAAAGCAACTCACAAATCACAAGATATCTATTTCATGCCTTGTAAAAACTTGTAAACTCAACCACTGAGATAAAATAATGAAATTAAACAACATTTTGAACTGTTAAAAATAGAAGGAATGAAGGCCAAGTACTATGTAATCCACACAGTCCACCAAGTGAGAAGGCTAGCTGGCCTTGAGCTGCATCTATGGCTCCAGGAATATCAGTCACTATCCTGAGTGGGATCACCAATACAAAAACAAAAATTATTATTTATTCAACTTATTGACCATTATCTTAAAACAACTATAAATAACCTAGCAAAATCCAACATAGTTTCATTTAATCTAACATAAGAATGTACAACTCTATCTAATTCGTAAGAATATCAGTTCCATTTAATCTAACCTAAAGATAGTATAAATCTATCTAAACCTCAAAAATATCACACCTCAATGCTTAAAAGTCAGTATATAAAAAAACTGACAAAAAAATCTCGGTTCAAGAGTTTATCACCTTAGGTAAAAACAACTAAAAAAGTAAAACAATTAAAAAAAGTAAAAAGGTAAAACAAAACAAATTAACCTCACAAGGTAGAAGAGACTAATCTTAATTAAACCTAAAACCAAAAAAGTTTAGACCTAAAATGATTCATCTTAACTTCATGTTATCTTTAAGATGATGAGAACAAAAAAATTACTAAAACAAAAAATATTAACCTAGTAAACTAGAATACATTAATCTTCATCAAACCTACTAAAAAAGCACCTTAATCTCAAAGAATATATCAACTTAAGCAAAAGATAGGAGAAATAAATAAATAAACCATCTTAACCTAATACACTATGATAGAATTTTCTTAACCATTAAATTCCACAAAAATCCATGATGTATTAAAGCCATCCATGATGTATTAAAGCCAGATGAAAATTAGAGTAGATCCAACTGAACTACGATCTATCCATCAACCAGCTGAAAACCTCAAAGAGATACCAAATTATAAGGAAAACTATGAATAAACTCCCATTACCAATACCAACTAGCAATATATCCATCTTTATCAATCTATTTTTAAGCTGGGTGCAAAGTTCACTGAGATACCAAATTTAAAGAACTACCAGACAAAGCATAAGAAATTGATAAATGAAAACAGCGTAGGCTAACTAGAAACATTATAAGACATTAATCTGTAAAATCATTGCCAAATAAAAAGCAGGTACATGAGCCAGAGGTTTACTTTTTCATTTCAGTCCAGAATAATAAAAACCATTTGCAAAACTGTTATGACAGAAAATAATTTTTGAACTGAATTGGACAGAAAAAACACATCTAAGGATGGCACATGCATTTTTCAACAAATTTGCAGCAACCTCAGCTCAACCATATATTAACAACCAAGTTGGACACTAAGTTGATGTCTGATCCCCCCTTGTTTGTGAGACAAGGGATCTCATCCACATAGAAATTTGACTGCTAAAGTCTACCATACATGTTAGGGAACCTATCTACTTTTTGTACATTGATGAATCAACCAAATCTGAATCTGAATCTACTGAAAGCTTCAAAATATGTATCATAAAAGTAGCCTAGGGTTTATTGTCCATTATCCGAAACTTCTTCAAAATCTCAATTGCTTACTTACCCATGTTCGAGGACCAGCTCACCTCAACTCAGCCAAACCTCCAAGACCAAGAAATAATACATGTCACCTTCACTTGCTAGTTTCTTATTGCACCATGGGATAGAGTTTTTTAAACTAACTGTTAGGACCAGGTAATCTACATACAACACAAATATAAGCATATCAAATTTATCATAATCAGACAAATAATAAAATTTAGGACCTGCAACAGTCTTAGTGATGCCCATAATCTGTAAGTACTCATAAATCCATGAGTACCAAGCACAGGAGGCTACTTTAGCCCAGAAAGGGACTTCTTCAACTTGCACACATGGGTATCCCATCCTAACAAAGATATTATATTTGAACCCAAGCTGAAACAAAACCATGAATCACTCTTCCTGCCACCTGCATCTCTGGCCCTATCAAAATCCACTAAAGCGTGAAGAAGCTCAAGGCACTGTGCCAGTGTGCCCTTTCAGTACCTCGCATACCTCAAACCATGGAGCATATTTGCAGCAACCTCAGTTCAACCATATATTAGCAGCCAAGCTGGACACAAAATTGGTGTCTGAGCCCCCCTTGTTTGTGAGATAAGGGATCTCATGCACACAACAATTTGACTGCTAAATTCTACCAGATATGTTAGGTAACCTATATACCTTTTGTACGCTAACGAATCAACCAAATTTCAATCTTAATCTACTGATAACTTCAAAATATGTATCATAAAAGTAGCCTATGGTTTATTGTCCATTATCCAAAACTTCTTCAGAATCTCAATTGCTTACATAGCCCTATTCTAGGACCACCTCACCTCAACTCAGCCAAACCTCCAAGAACAAGAAATAACACATGAGGTTTATGTCCTTCATGTCAACTTCACTTTCCAATTTCTTCTTGCACCATGGGATAGAGTTTTTTTAACTAACTTTTAGGACCAGGTCATCTACATACAACACAAATATAAGCATATCAAATTGATCATAATCAAACAAATAATACAAGTTAGGCCCTGCAACAGTCTTAGTGATGCCCATAATATGTAAGTACTCATAAAAAAAACAAAGTATCTTCAAAATTTGTTTTGTTGCACACATAATTAGTTTATTTTTGGACCCGCACAACCTAGTGTGCTCCTTTGAAGATAGAGCGATGCATGTTCAAGTTATTAAAATTTAACACATATCAATCCTTTTTGTTCTCTTTTTGGGAGGCACTATATTAATTGTGGGTGTGGAATGCTCATCACATTGAACACCCTCCTCATTATTTCTGTCTCCCATTCGCTGAAATTCAACAATGGTTTCCTGCTAAGGTTTAGGAATGACTATTGGATGATTTTGTGCAACAAGAAAATCATCATGTGCTTGTATCTCTTCCCCATGCTCACTCCCAGATGTTTCACCCGATTCCTATACACAACACACTTTAACTTGTTATAATAACATTAAAACCTCCAATTGATTTATTGCATTATTCACATAATATTATAAAAAACTAACCTTAGATCCATAACCAGTAATTAATATTTCCCCTCGATTTATCATGTGTTGGTGAAGACCTTGGGAACCATGTAATAAATCATAATTTAGGTCTTCCTCTGAAGCTTCCTTTTGAAACTGGTGAACCTACATTAACAAAGATAATTATATCTATAAGGTAAAATAACTAATAAGATACAATTAACTCAACGTGACCATGGTTACTTTGCCTAAAATAGAAAATATAATAGATGGAAATATCACTTACCATACCACAACGAATACTATTATATCCACCAGAGCCTAATTTGTGAGATCCAATTTTTGACACCCTAGCTTGGGTTGCTTTTCTTGTATCTCGTAGGCGTCTCTTAGCTCCTCCTTGTGCAGATGACATATAGTTTGGATTTTTGAGGACTTTCCTTTAAACTTGGCATCTTTCATAAATTCATCCCACGTCACTTGGTCTGTGATCCAAGCTAGACGTGGATACGTCAAGTTTTTTGTCAACTTTGTCCTTAAATTGGACCTATTTGAGTGCATGTATTTACTTGCAATCTGTAAAATAAGTTCCTTATCAAATCCAAGATTACCAAATGATATTAATACATCTTTAAATAATTCCTCTTTTTTGGCATTTGCTTGTTTCCTCCAATCCATTTGGATGGTATTTCCAAATAATTGTTCTGCACGACGAAAAATAAAGTGATAAAATTTCAGCCCTGTTTCATCCTTCAAGACATTTCCTTCTGAACTGAGCAAGATTGTAACTTCATGCATTCCTTTTGTGGTCACCGATGGTATTGTTGTAGTCTTGGGGATTGAGGAAGGTTCCCTTATAGATACATTAGGCACTGTGTCACTTACTTCCTGCATTTACAATGACATTGTGGAACTATTAAGAACCCAACCAAAATATGAAATTATTTTTCATTTCTAAAATAATGATCCTAAACATAAAAAATGAGATTATAAAAAAAAAAAAAAAATTTACCTGATGATCTCTTGCAGGAGCTACACTCTCCAAAAATGACATTTCCCATAACTGAATTTGTTCAATTATTTCTTGTCTGATTTGAACATTTGTAGGAATATCTTGTAGGAGCCTTAACATTCTTGTTTGTGAGTCTATAAGACTCCTCAAAGAAACTTGTTCTGGTCCTGGTGGGAGAATGTTGACTAGACCCACATTTGATGTAGAGGTCATGTTATGGGGTTCTGGTCTAGGTGTAGATGGCATAACATGACCCTCTATACCAACAGATTGTGTAAAGGGCATGTTATTGGGTTCTGGTGTAGGTGTAGATGGCATAACATGACCCTTTATACCAACAGATTGTATACTTGTTGGAGTCACCCTAGAAACATCCTGCAAGGCACAAATATAAATAATAAGATGGAATAACAAATGAGTAATGTTGAAATATGTAACTAGGTGCGGTCTTCCTAATGACATATCTAATCACAATTCTAAGTAATTTATGTAAAAAAAGGAAAAGGAAGATTATTTTTGTTATGACTGATGCATGGGTTTCATGAACACATGAAGAAGCAAGTCCCATTATAGAATGACAATATCTCAGAAGACTCATTAAAAGAAGGTCATGAAGGTGGCAAATGATCAATGAAATGTATAGTAAAGTTGAAAATAATCATGGCAACCAAAATACTAATCAGTATAGATAGGTGTCCATGAGGTATGTATAATAATTTTCTTTTAAAGGGTCCATCATAAGATGTAGTAGGGTTGAATTTATGGGTTTATATTTTAAGAAATACCCTAGTATTTAGAAACCTTAATCTTAAGGTATTTGTTCCCTATGATTTGATTTCTAGGGCATGGGATAAACTCTAGAGTGACATAAAGGGAAAAGAGTATGATCTAAGGTTTGAATTTAAGAAACCCTAAAAAGGCCTCTTGATTACATAAAAACCCTAAAAAAGTAACTTGACATAATGTTTTGGAATAATATATTGCTTGGGTTACTTGTTAAAATAGTATTGTATCTACAAGAAGAAAAAATGGATGGGGTGATCCATTTGAAGGCATGATGTAGCTCTTCGTAACACCTCATAAATCATGGAGTCGTTGTGCAAAAACATTATTAAATATATGCCCTAGATTTATCAACAAATAGCATAATCAAACTCACATAAATAAATGGTTGAATCTTACATCTTGCATAACATTAGATGTATATGGGGGCATTAATGATCCCTGCATGCTAGCATTGGTTGTATTGAGGGGCATAAATGAATCCTGCATGCCAACAAAATGCATGCTTAGTACAAAACACAAATATTAAAAAATATATAGTGAAATAAGTTAACTAAATGCACAAAAATATTGATCAAATTTTACCACTATCATTTCCTTAGATGTTTTATAAGGTGTTATAGGGGTTGGAATGACTTTAGCGATTGCCTGCATTGCACAAACATAAATTAGCATAATATAATAAGGAATATAAGATAATTGAACATATAAAAGACAATATTCAAGCTTACCTCATGCATCATCATAGCAGCGTCTTGCCCTCGTGCATTTGTTAACATTTCCATAAAAGTAGTGAATATCATTGAATCCCCCATAGTAGCATCGGTAACACCCATGGGTACATTCTTAAAAAAACACATAATAACATAAACATAAGAAAACCTTGATCAAAAAACCGACAAGAAAATAGAATCGGTAACACCAAATATGTGTTGAGTGAGCATTGAAGATCTATCCAACGCTTTGAGGAAAGCTTATCAGAGTGTTCCAACAAGCATTTAACTAGTCACAAACAAACTTTTGAAGTATCATTTTAAAGTTATTTCTAAAAAAAATCCAACCTCTAACTAAATCAACAACATAAATAATACAAATACCAAAAGCAACATAAATACCTGGTCTACCATTTTGTATAGAATAATGTAATAGAAATCTACGAAGAAAAGTTTGTGGACACTAGTTAGAATCATTACATAAATAAATCTTGAAATATATGACAACGTGTAAAACCATAAAATTATTCTAAAATATGTTGGTTTAAACTTATATGCATGTAAGACTAATTTCATTGAGGAGTTCTTTGGATTATATTACAAAGGGTAATGCACTATCTTAAATTGTTGTCGCATAATGCAAAGTAATCTATGTAGAATATCTCCTTGCTGCCTATAAACATTACTTCACTATCTCATTGCAGCCACAATCAACTCCAAACTAGACCTTCCTTGCCTCAAAACCCCAGACCATACCTCAAGATGATTTGCTGCCACATAAAAACCTTAGGGGTGATTCGTTGCCACAAAAAATCCCTTATAGGTGGTTCGCTGCCACAATTGATACCTCAAGGATGATCTGTTGTCATCAGCAGTGCCTCAGAGGTATCTTTATATCTCAGAATTGCTTCATAGACATATTGTTGCCACAATGAAGCCTGAGATTTAATGTGCTTCTATAGATAATGACTTAGATATAGGCCAATGCCTCAGATAATGTCTTAGGGATGATTCGCTTCCCAGATAATGCCTCAAGATAGTTTTCTGCCACAGTTAGTGTCTGTTTGATCATTTATATAACAACATTCAGAAGTTGGATTAAAGTGAGAGATTTTAGAAAATTAAATGAAAGTCTGGTTGGTTGACTCTCTACAATTATAGATTGAAACCAACGAGGTTCCATATATGGTGCTCAAAAAATAAACAGTGTTCCTAACAAAGAAGCATCATTTTTGTATATAAAATATTTAAATAAATTATCACCAGTTTATATTATACTGTGAAATCAACATTTGAAAAGAAATGCATATGAACCATATTAAGCATGCATGGAAACTACTAATCAGAGTCCAAAGAATTATTATGGTAGATGAAGCGAGATGGTGTTCTACCTTAGAAGAGCACCGATATGCAATAAAGAACCCTGAAATATGCTTGGAAAATGAAAAGACATAAAATAATGTAGAACACTGGTGGCAGAGAGGGTATAAAAACTCAGAATTATGTTTAACCGTCCAATATAGTTAACCACCCATGGAATAAGTGAATTCAAATGAATGACAATGCAGTGAATGCCCATGAGCTCTGGTTTCATCAATTCATGAGTAAATTTTGGTGTGGGATTAAACCAAATAATTCCAATTTCATGCCACATACTTCTCAAAGACCCAAGCTACAAATATCATGGCTTGGTATTATACCTATGCACAGATTTGTGGAGATTTGAGATGTTCAGAGGAGAATCAATCATATTTCCATAACACCCCTCTACAACCTATTTCATGCTAACAAATTAGAGTCTAGTGCCAAACACATGATCACATATCCAACCAAAAGATCATCCCAGTGAATCTCCTAGAATGGTGGATATCAAGTGACTCAATGTGGCCATTTATTGCACAGAAGTTGAAATTTATAACAATGAGCCAATGGGGCTTGCATTTTCATAAAAGGATGACCTCATTTCTCAAAACAGACACAAAGGAACTAGGATTGTTACAACGTTGTATGTTGGGTTAGGGTGCAACATTATCATGTTATAAGACACAATTTCATATAAAAGGTTATACTCCATGGGATACATAAAGAAAATTCCTTTTCTTGTCTTAATTAGAAAGGAGACAGTTTTTCATTGACAAGAAAGAATTGTTATTTAGAAAGGAGGCATCATCCAATGAAGTTTGAGATGGTGAAGAATGCACCATACAGTGCATTTCAGCTACTTCTATGCAGGAAAATCCCATCTCACTTGCTAATAATGAAACTCATGAGTATGGGTTTAATAAATCAGATACAATTGAAAGATATCAAGATCATGTAGTTGAAAAAGAAGAGCAAAATGAACAGGTTTACAAAAGTGAAACTCACGATGATGAAGAACGAAAATCACAGAAGAATTATAACAGTAGCCAAAATGATGGTTGTCGCATGTTTTCCAATGCAGTTTATTTGAAATTTTGAGACCATCAACTAATTCATTCATCATACGATGAACCTCTAGAAGCCTATGAGAATATTTGAGTTTCAGATGTTGGTCTGCAACCTCATAACTCAGTTATTTAGGATGAAGTTCATGGAGAAAATTTCATTATTCAGAGTCCAGACAATGACAAACGTTTTTATGGCCTTGATGAATTGTATGGTTTGAAAGTGGATAGTGTCTCTAGTATGTATGAGCCAATGCCTAGTGTTTCCCAGCATGCAGGTGAGTCATCTCATTACAAGGTTGATTGGATTCATGTCTACACACAAATAGACAGTGATACTTCAAAGCAGAAATTAAGTTGTTCATGTAATTATAAAGAAACAGAACTAGATACGGCTCAGGAAATTGTTGATAATCCCCAATGCCTACATCTATACCATGAAAATAATCCCAATTCCTACAACTATACCAGTGAATACAGCTACACAAGGAAAATAATACCAATGCTAATATCTTTACAAGGGAAATACATCAAATTGAAAGGAAAATACCTATGGAAAATAAACCCTTTGCTATCTTCCTTGAAACTTCTAGCTCAGCTTTGAGTTCCATTGCAAAATAACAGTGAAAGCTGCCCCAGCATATAAAAACTAAAACAATTTAGCACCAAAAAGATTTTTGGCCTCTACACCAAAAAAGTTTTGTTCATTTCAGCTGTCTTGTTTCCATTTTAAGATGGCCTAGCCCGTTGTTTCCTGATGTTTCCCACCCATGTCTCCCACTTTACATAAGAATGAGGGTCTTAATATCTATCTCCCTCCACCCACAAATAAATGAGTATGTACTCTACTCCCGTTGGGCCTCATGGCCTTAATGCCCATCATAGAAACCCTAGTCTCGTGGCTCTCAAACATTGGAGTTTGTTTATCTCTCCATTTTCTCGACAAACCCTCCATTGCAATGGGGAAAACAAGGAGGAAGGTTTGGTTGTAGAAGCAAATGTGTTGGTTCATTGCAGTGTGGAGGAAGGTTTGGTTGATGAAGATGCAGCACCATTTTCTAGTGGATTCGTAACGGAAAGTCGTGGCAGGAATCAGGCAGGGAATGGAGTAGTTCCGCCAGGCCCACCACTGGATTCTATTCCATAAATTCCTCCCAAAAGCCCAATTTCTCGTGTCGTCTAGAAAATCCCTCCGGAAAAAATCGAGGTGATTCTCTAGCCATCTCTTAGCACAACAGAAACAAAGTGACATTGGTGTGATACTGTCACCATCTTCGTGAATCTGCAAAAATTTCTCTATCTTTTTCGTTCCTCTATTCCTTGAAGAAACCCTCTCTGTTCCTTGAAACCCTCTATCTTTTTTGTTCCTCTGTTCCTTGTAGAAACCCTCTCTGTTCCTTGAAACCCTCTATGTTCCTGCAATTGTCAGACCATAACTCGTATGCGAAGCACCAAAAAAGATCTAGCCAATTTAGAATCATAATGCGCACCAGGAAAAACATAAAGGGAAAGGCCATACGCCAGACTAAATATGGCCACGTGTAGCTACAAGGATAAAAACTTAGATCCACTCATTTAGACAGGAAACATTAATGGTAGACTAAGACCAAAATGATGTTATGAATCATGAAAACATCTTACCTAATAAACAAAATACTCACGTAGGCTAGCTAAACATAAGGAATGCCATGTGCAGAGACATGGGTTGTAGCCATAAATCAAATGAAGAGAGATATTCCACATTCAAAGCCACCCATCGAGAGATGGTTCAAGGCATAAGGCCTCGCACAGAGTAGCAGAGTTCTCATGTACCTGTGCTTCAACTTCCATTTTCACTCAAACAACTTTATCCATCATTGCGAGCCACTGAAATCCTACAATTTGGCTATGTACACATGTTCTCTAAGATAGAATTAATCGATAAACACTTAATTAAATAAGTTTATTTAACAACTATAGAATAATAAATAAATAAATTAAATAAATAAATAAATGAATATTTATGTTTATAAATAAATAAATAGGAATAAATAAATAAAAATTTAACCAATATTATAATAAAACCCCTTTACGTTTCCTAATGATTTATTAAGTTAATTTATCAACCATAGAATAATATGTAATAAAAATAAAATAGAATAACATTCTTAGTATTAAATAAATTAATTTAATAACCGAAGTAAATCTTTCTTTATTTATCCCTAGTATATAAATCAATAAATAATTAAATATATTAATAACCATAGAATAATATATGAATAAATTTTTTCTTTAATTTAATGTATTTTTATTTTGGAGTCAAGAGGGTTCTGAAACGCGCGCTCTGCTCCCGCCACCACCTGCAAACATTAGGTTTGAACTGATCTTCGGTCGCTCAGGATGGCCCCTCTAGAGGCTTTATCGAAGGAGACAACTCACCAACACTCCTCTGCCTTGATCAAGTCCATGCTTCCTTAGCGAGCTCGCCCTTCAGTCTCAAAGTTCGTGAAGAAACTTGATGGGTTACAAGAAGTTTCTCTCCCTCCAACTTTGCCCATAATGGTTGCTCTTGCTTTGCCATAAAAAGGACTTATTGGGCAATTTACAGGACTTTGGCCCTCTCCAAAAAAAGTCCAGAGTTGGGTGGAAAGGAATTGGATAGACAAAATACAAGGGAAAATCTCTATCAGATTTTGTGGAAAGGGATATTTTACATTTCACTTTGAGACAAAGGAAGACAAGGATTTAATCTTCCGTAATGGGCCTTATTTCATGGATTCCAGAGGTTTATATTTAAACAAATGGACTTCAGATTTTGACCCGGAGCTTGATATTCCTAATGCGGTCCTTGTTTGGGTCCAACTTCCTCACCTCCCCTTGCATTGCTGGGGAGACGAATTTGTGCATGCTATTGGGAATGTTGTTGGGAAATACATTGATCGGAGTGAACTGAAAGATAACATGCAGGCCCATGCCCGCATCTGTGTAGAAGTTGATTTGGGTAAAGGCCTACCAGAAGCCATCAAGCTCAAGGTTGACGACTAGACGCACATTCAGAAGCTTGACTATGAACAGATCCCTTTCAAGTGCAAGGTATGTCATGAGTACGGTCACTTTGCTAATCGTTGCACTAAACATTCTAATGTAGAAAATAATCCACGAGAAGAGCAATGGGAAACCGTTAAAGAGAAAAAGACAGCCCTAATCCTAAACCATCCCATGAAGCAGGTCCTTCCTCTCGACCTCCCCCAATTTCCCCTCCCTCTTCTACCCCGCCTTCATTTCCTCCCCCTTCTTCCCCACAACCTCCCCTATCTTCTGATTGCCAGCCAGATCCCCTTACCTCTTCTCCCATTTCCAATCCCTTTCACGTCCTCTCTCTTCCCGAGGAATCCTCTCTCTTGATTCAATCTGATCCTACCTCTTCTCCCTTCCCCAGGTCATTTCCTCTTCCTTCCCGTCTGATCCTCCCCCCCTCGGAATCACTAGAAGCAATTCCAAGGAGCATGATCCACTCTAGACAATCAAAATAAGCCTGGAAGAAAGTCTTCCAAATAGCACGGGGATGAAAATGTGCAAAAAGACATAGCATTGGGGCTCCAGAACCCCATTGAATCATATATTCAAGGACCAATAGATAAAGACATAGCAAACAAAGACAAGGGAGGGAGAGCAACTCCTTGCACCTCTCACCTAAAATGATTAAAATCCTCTCATGGAACAGTAGGGGACTAGGGCACCCCTCCAAATCAAATGCCTTAAAAGATCTTATTAACCAAGAGAAACCAACCATTGTTTTACTCCAAGCAACAAAGCAGAGACAGCCAGATATGAGCAATATTATTGAACAACATAAGCGCTACAAAGGATGTATATGTGATTCTAGAGGAGCGTCAAGAGGAATTGCTACACTTTGGCTTCAAGATGAATGGAACAACACAGCAGAAATAGTAGAACAACATTGTGTCAAGATTGTATTGCAGAATATTATCAGCAGTCAACAGATAGTAATTTACAATGTTTATGTCTCGAATCATTACAGGGATAAAGAATTTTGTTGGGACTCTCTCAGCAATAATATAACAGAAGAAAACATCAACAACATCATTTTAGGAGGTGACTTAAACCTCATTTTACATGCTAATGAAAAACGTGGAGGCAACTTCAACCTATATCCTTTTAGAAATTAGTTGGAAAATGTTATGCAACATGGTCATCTTGTTGATATCATTCCAAAGAATCACAAATACACTTGTAGTAATCGCAGATTGGGGTGAAATAATATTATGGAAAGGCTCGACCAAATCCTGGTAAATGTATCCCTTCTCTCCACCTTTTTAGCTGTCAACACTTCCATCCTTCCTTTTGCTGCTTTAGACCATTATCCCACTGCTTTAACCCTTGAATCTCTCTGCCACGTGGGCCCTCTCCCTTTTAAATATAGTCCTTTATGGAATGACATTGAAGCAGCCAAAGTGTTGGTCGAGCAAACTTGGTGCCAACATGTCGAAGGATCTGCAAGTTTTATTTGTGAAAGTAAACTTAGAAATGTAAAGAATGCTCTCAAGAATTGGGCAAAAACCCAATATAAAGAGCCAGAAACAAAGAAAAGAGAAGTGAAAGCCAAAATTGAAGAACTTCACTATGCACTAGAAAAGCAAGAATATTATCAGGCTGAAAAAAATCAAGAAGAAAATCTTTACAGTCAACTATACAGCATCAAAAGAGAAGAGAAAGAAAAATGGCGAATTAAATCTGAAGAGCGGAGACAGGAACACAACCTTTTTTCCATAAGCAAGCCACTGTTCAGAAAATCAGAAATAATATAACAGCTATCACAGATAATGCAGGCACTAAACACAATGATCAAACTGCCATAAAAAATGCTACCTCAGAACATTTTAAAGAGACGCTAACTGAATCAGGGGAGGACGAAAACTACGCTGACTTCCTACATTATTTGCCAAAAACGATTGTAGCAAAGAAAATGAAAGGCTGACAGACGAAATAAAATAAGAAGAAATCAAGGAAGCAATTTGGGGCCTCCAACCAGACAAGGCACTAGGGCCGGAGGGCTTTCCTATTTGTTTTTATGGGGAGTATTGGGAAATGATCAAAAAGGACCTCATCAAATACTTTAAATGGATTCAGTGGAAAAATAAATTAGGATGCTACACAAATTCAACACATCTGGCCCTCAATCCAAAGGAGAACCATCCTTCAAATTTCTCCCATTTCCGGCCCATATCCTTATGTAATTCTTCCTACAAAATTTTCATAAAAATTCTTGCTTCCCATCTTGACAGAAGAGGAATTGATGTCCGAGAAATCTTGTTAGTAAAACTTGTCATGTTCTTCTTAGTCGACTACCCCCAAAAACAAATCATTGTCTTTATATAAGATAACGTGAATGGTAAGTAAAATAACAACCTTGGTATAGGCGCAAGACAATAGTTGTCTACAAGCTGGCCAACTTAGGGCGCACTGTCACAATCAATTTTTCAGTTGTAATTAGATAACTTAAATTGATATGTTTGTGTCTTAATTGTTAATTGTATTAAACATAGGTTTTTATTTTTTTCTAAGTAGTACTGATCTATTAACATAATACAAAAAAAGTTATAGAGAAACCTAATCTCAGAGATGTCAAGCATCAGTCATCATCACAAAATGCAACTGTTGGTATTGGACTACCCCAACAGAGGGGAAACCAGTCCAAGAAGCTTTGAAGACTACCCCTGTTATGGGGGAAACCAGTCATTGAACCATAATAACTATTTCAAAGTAGACCTTGTTTTTCCAAAATGAACAAAGAGGAATGTAATCCTGAACCGAAAAGATAGGGACATAACCAAGTAACAGTATGCCATTTCCACCTGGTAGGGAGTCAACTAGAGAATTCAAGACACTTGGCGTGAAGATAGAACACATCTAAACCACAAAACCATGAATCATAGAAACATATCCACTTGGAAGCCAGACACCTTTGAGAGAGACCAAAAACCACAAAAAGTGAGATAAATCCACATAGGAGCCAGAGACCTTTGCATGAGGCCACGTGTTAGGCTGGTGGTTCCTCCAGAGCTGGATCTTCCTCAATCCGGCAGGCAAACTGATACCAATCATCATCCTCTTCAGATGCGTCGTGACCTTGAATAGTTGGAGCATCTACAGTGCCTTCATCATCGACTTGTCACTTACCAGCGTTCCCAGCTTTATGTTTGTCATGCAGAGCCTTACAGCTTTCACCTTGCTGCTTGTTGCTGATCCCATAACTACCTGTCTCTTCCTTGTTCTGCTTCTTCCCACGACTGGACAGAGTAGCTTGCATCGAAAACTCTTCCTTGAAAGAAATTATGATGGTAGCAGTGATTGTAGGCCTGTTTAGTGAACTGCAGAAACGAAATTGTGTGCTGTGAGGGCTAGAAAGAGTAGGAAGTGGGAGATCCATAGTGTGGACAACATTGTCCCTCCAACCTCTCCAACTTCTAGTATTCGGTTAGCTATGAGTGGGGTTAATGAGCGAGTTGGGAAATTCAGTAGTTGAGTCCGGGGAGTTAGAGATGGAACTGGTAGAAGCTTGCAAGCAGTTAAAACCTCCACGTGAACCTCCACGCCTACTGTGCATGCGGTGCCTGAGGCGAGCCATGGCTGAATTGACAGTGGAAGAATTGGAATGAAGGTGACAATGAGCGGGAGCAGGGGTGGGCAAACCACAATCAAGAAGAAAGTGATGGGAATGTGAAAAATGAAAACCATTACCAAAATCCTGACAAGGGAGAATTAGGCAGTGACTGCTTGTAGAAATTCTGAAACACGATTCAGCTGCTTGCGGAAGACAAACAACATGGAGAAGGGGAGGAGTAAAAAAATGGTTTGCAGGGGCCATGGTGTTCGAGGAGGTGAGCTCGTCACAGCTTTCAGAGTCAATAAATGTCACCTGCAAGGTGTTTTTAATCCATCTGCGGTGAGCTCTCAGGACGAAGCACTTAGCCAGATGGCTTCCCAACCCGCCAGTGATCCATCTTGTCATTTAAATGCTGTTGTTGACACCCACATCTGGGTGTGTTTCCTCTGCATTTGCCCTTTCCTTTTGCACTAGATCATTGAAATCCTACAATTGATGAGTATTGGCTATAGTGCTAAGAGCTCCTACATGAAGAGTCTTACCACTTTCAATGCCAATGTTTGCTAGGAGGTCTGCTACTTTGTTACCATTCCGACGAGTGTGCCTGATGGTAACTACTCTATGAATGAGTAGCCATTGTTCAATCTGTTCCAGCCTTTCCGCCAATCTCCAACTGCTACCCACTTTATGTGCTGGAGTTCCCTGTAAGATCTGGTTGATCATGTTAATTAAGATCTGAGAGTCCCCTCCAATTATGAGTGGGAAGAATCTATTGTTTTGAGCCAGGGGAAGTCCTTGCCAAATTCCTTCTAATTCAACTGAGTTGTTTGTATCCCAACCTATTGACCCCATGAATGTTTGGAGAACATTGCCCTTGTGATTTCTAAATATTCCCCCAAATCCTGCTTTACCTAGATTTCCCTTTGACGCTCCATCAAAGTTGAGCAGTACCATGTGTGGTGGGCGTGGAGTCCATTTGTCAGGTGTATCTACAAAGGGAGGGATTTTCCTTAGGTGTACCTGCTCATGCTTCCACTGAAGGTTCCAGTTCAGCCATATATTTTTTTCTTGTGATGTGGATGGGAAATCATCATCAAGCCATGTTTGGAGCATCAACGTTTCTCATATATTTTGACATATATTGATCCATAGAACTTCTGTGGGAGAGGAATGGTCTTTGATGATGCAGCTATTTCTCTCTTTCTAGATTGTCCACATGAGGAAACTTGGTATTAGCTTCCATAAGGAGTTTAAGATTTTGCTTTTATAAGGGTGAGGTGCCCAAGAACGAATAGTGCTAGTTGAATTCTCCTTATTTCATCCATCTCTTTGACATCTGAAGCTAACCTTCTCCCAAAGTCGGTTGCTAACAGACATGAGCTTAGGAGATGTTCCTTAGTTTCTTCTTCCTGTTTGCAATTTGGGCAGATGGAAGGTCCATGAAAACTCCGTTACCTTAGATTATCCCAAGTAAGGATTCTATTTTGGCACAGCAACCAGAGAAAGGTGGAGATTTTTGGCAAAATTGGTGGTTCACAAACTTTGTACCAGAGGCTATCCTTGATAGTATGGTCCCTTAGTATTATATGATATGCTTCTCGGGAAGTGAAGGTACCTCTCGTTTCATAACCCCATCTGATGATGTCTTTCTCATCTGATTGGCAAATTTTCCTCTTTGAGAGTTTCGTATCCAGGCTATCTTTGATGGATTGCGTGGCTTGCCCAAGAATGAGGTTCAAGCATAACCATTTCCTATAACCTTGGTTGTGAACTTCCACCCAAAGTTTATTTACTTTGATCGTCAGTTGCTCTACCCAATCCTGAAGCTGGTGGGGTGTGAGTAGGTCCTTCAATTTTGTTGGATCTTGTACATTTTTGCATGTTTTGGTGGTGTCAAATCTATCAATGTCTCTATTACCAGGTTATGAAAATCAAGGTGATTCAGCCAAAAGGCTTCAAAGCGAAAGGGCCTGTGAACATTGTCTCTCGGTCTTTGCCAGTGAAGCCTAATAGGCCAATGGTCCAAGCCAGAGAGTGGAAATATAGAGGCCAAGAGATCCCCGCCAAGATGTATTGCATTATCAGAGATCAGGAATCTGTCTAACCGAGATGCAATTTGGTGGGCATCTGCATGCTTGTTGTTCCAACTATAAACGCCATTGTTGAATTCCATATCTATAAGCCTATTGTTATGAATGTATTTTTTTAAGTGCGTGCTTTCACAGTCCAGCTTGATCCACCCTCCTCTTTTTCCTCCAATCTTGTAATCATGTTGAAGACCCCTCCTATGATCCAAAGTGGCTGGGATTTTTCTGAGTTGATTTGAGTTAGGGTGTTCAGTGTGTCTACTTTGTTTGTTGCCTCCTGGGGAAAGTAGACATTAGTTAAGTGTCCATGAACATTTTTCCCTATTAAATGAAACTTGGCCTGAATAAAGTGCTTACTGGCATGTATTTGGTAAGTGTTATAGCTCTATCATCCCAAACGATGGCTAGCCCTCCTAAGGCTCCCATGGCTTCCACCACCACTTATTTGCTTCCTGGCCACGCTTTGGCAAGGATCTGATCCAACATTGTGGAATTACACTTGGTATCCTACAAGAAGAGAATTTGAGGCTTTTCCTATTGGGAAGGGGATTATAGTATTTGGTGAGCTTGGAGTATCTTCCAGATTCCACCAGCATCTCCCCTATGTGGATGGTTCTCTAAAGATCGGTTTTCTGTCCTCATTACTTGTTGTCTTTGAAGATATTTCTTCCATCCCACTGACTACCAGTTTGGATGCCTAAAGATCTTTGCTTCTGTGCTTTTGAGAGAATTACTTCTAAGTTCTCTAGCTGTTGCCTAGGAATTTTGTCATATTCCGAAGCTCTCTGATTCCTCTTCCATGTGTTGTACTATTTCCTGCTCTACCTCTGTATCATCTATAATCGTGAGCTACATCTGAGTACTATCTACCTCCATACCTTGAGCAATCCTTTTCTGCATGTTACTAGGAGAGGGCATTTTGGTGTTTGCGGATTGCTTAGAAGTGAGGGCTTTCTTTGAGCTTGATGGAGCAAAATGGGCAGAAGTCTTAGGAATGGCTTCAGGTTGTTTCTGATTACCTAAAATATGAACCTCCGGCTGGAGCAAGATTTCAAAGTTGTTGCTTGTTGAAGGCAAGGAGGTGTTGGTGACATGATTTTTGACTGAGGTAGAGGGCTTTTTATGGGTCCTTTTGTGATTGGGAACTTTTGTGAACCCATCCGAGTCGGATTTTTCCATTGAAGGGGTGGTCATGGATTTCATATTAGAGGGACAATCTCGGAATAAATGGCCCAGGGCGTGGCATTTTTGACAGCGGAATGGTACATGCTCATAATCTATTGTTAGTAACCATTCCTAATCATCATGGTAGATGCTTACCGCGTCTGGGAGAGCTTTGCTGAGGTGCATGTATACACAGATCCACACATAAGAGGTGTATCGCTTCAGCTTTGTCTCCTCTGCCACTTTGATGAATTCACCTAAATCATTCCTAATGTCTTGCAAAGAGTCTTCGTCCCAATACTCCAGAGGGAGAGAACTGGGGCCCAGCTCACATCTTCTTTGTCCGGGTTAAAGTGCTCGATCCCTCCTCTTTGGTATAGCCCTGCTACATTGAGGAAATATGGTCCTCCATCCAATACCCTATTTCAGTCCTCCAGACAATTGAAAATGGTAGTAAAGAAGCCCTTAGGCCCTAACTACAGTGTTATGTGCCCTTTTGGCTTCCATTTGGCTGTGATCCAGCTGTGCAAAGCTTTCTTCGTTGGCCAAAGGCCTATGAACTTTCCTATCAAAGCATGATCCCTCATGAACTAGATCTGAGTGTTGATGTGTTGACTTGGGAGCTCAATTTTGGGTCTGTCAACTGCTACCGACTTGCAGGTGTTTGACACCACTTGTGATTCTTAATTTGTGTTGTTATTCGTTGGCGTATTTTCATCCTCTGTTGATGTATCTTCTGGATGGTCCATCCTGACATTTTCAGTTTTTCGCAAGCCTTTTTCCATATCAGCCAGGGGAGGCATCATGCCCTTCCCCTGAGGGGTTTCCATTGTGCGATAGTTGTTCCTTATTGTGCTGCAGCTCCCTTATGGCTGAAGGTTAATGGCAGAATGGCGCACTCTGTGAAGGTCTGCCAGTTTCAGAGAAGTGTCCAACCCTAAGCACTCCGCTCTCCATTTTCTTCTTTTTGACATAAACGGTTAGTTTCTATTTAAAATTCGGCAAATCAGTTGCCGAGGACTTTAACACTGAAACCCTATATTTCCTTGTTACAGTCGACAGGGAAGGAAGATTTTTCTTTTGAATAGTCCACTGAATGAGTTACACTGTGAATGCATATAGAGGCTTCAAAAAGAACTTGATTTGGTTTCAGAATGGTGCCTTGAAATTCCACTGCTTTTGCTTTCCATGACATAGCTCTACTTCTTAGCTTGCAGAGAGGAGATCCAACATGCCGGCATGCCAGATCATCCGAAGAATCACTGTGTTTTCTTTTTGAAATGTCTAGCAGAGTGTTCTATAGTGTCCAAGAATTCCAAGTGTGGTAAATTGGCCTTGAAGAGGCCCTCGTGAACTCCCCAGCACCTACCCAGACACAACAGTGAGTTCCAACGAAGAACAAAGATTGAAAATGCCACAGTTGCGTTCTAAATTTTCCCTTGTGGATGAGTCCGCATTTCCTAACAGTAGCCAGCTCAAAATGATTCGGTCCCGAAGTCTGGAGAATCTGAATCAGCGAAATGCTCAAAGGAACAAAAGCCCAGACAACTCCAGAATTAAGGAATGCTACAGTTCGATTCAACATCATTTACTAATAGAGATCTCCTGCTCCTGAGAGAGCCTTGGTTGGCTACCAAGTCTTCCTGTGAGTTTAACTTCCTTAGAACATGATAGAAGGAGATTTGTGGAGCTTGGGCAACAGTAGTCTAATTTTTTTGAGGATGGGGGCTAACAGCACCTGAGAAGGGATGTTTTGAGAGTTCATAGCCTGTATAATTAGTCTAGAGTCTCCCAAGACTGAGATGGAGTGGAGATTCATCTTGATAGCCAGATTTAGACCCTGCCATAGAGCAAGAGCCTCTACTCTGTTGTTTGTTTCATGCCCCAGACCCCAAGCAAATGAGCCACCTGGGCTTAAGATAACTCCCCCACCACCCTCCTTTCCTGGGTTACCTTTAGAGGCCCCATCGAAGAATAGGCAGTGATCATTGAAAGCAGATCTCCATTTGATGAATTCTTATTCTTCCAGACGAATTTCCCAATGAGAAGGGGCTTTAGCAGGAGGAATGGATCGATTCTGATGATTTGGAACAAGCTCTTTTAACCAATGATCTTCCTCACTATCCAGAATCATGCCATTTCTTATGGTGGGTTTGGTTTCTAAGGCCTCCCCCGATAGAGCTTTGATCTTAGTGATAATTCTGACAGGGTTACAACTCTCCTCCCTAAATATTCTGTTGTTCCTCTCCAACCATAGTTTCCAACATGTGAATTTGGGGATCCACATCCAGCCAGTCTTGAGAAGGCTTTTTTTGGAGAGATAGAATGGGGATAACTTGGCCCAGTTTCTTAGGAGGTCCTGAATATTTCCTGGAAGCTCTATTTTGTTAGGTCCTAACATCAGGACACCCTTCCAAACTTCTTGAGCAAAGGGGAATAATAAGAACAAGTGGTTAGCCGTTTCTTCATCCGATGCACAAAGTGGGCACCTTGAGGGACCTTCCATTCCCTGCTTCCTCAGGTTATCTCCAGTGAGGATACTTTTATGCACCAGAGTCCAGCAAAAGAAGTTAATTTTGGGGAGAGCGCGAAAAGACCAAATAAATTTCCATTGATTTGGCTCTGGGGGGATGCTAGGGATAGCCATCATACTTTTGTAACCTTCTGCTATTGAGTAAGAGCCTGAAAGAGAACCCCACCCTCTTTTGTCCTTAGAAGAGGCCTTTAAAGGAGATTTTCCTTCGACCAAATCCAACAATAAATTGGCTTCACCATCCAGCCAATGAGGGACCTCCCCCAAATTCCAACCATCCCATAGACTTTCTGCATCATTTGTCCAATTGGAGATGTCCCAAAGGGCTTCCAGATTGCTAGCCTGAAGCCAAGCTCTAATATTTTCCAGTTCTTCTATCAGATTCAAGGGCTGATCTCCTAGAATCAAATCTTCCCAATTTTTATTTTTTTCCCATTACCTGGGATCCAATAAAGCTTACGACTGAAAAGTTTCAAAGTTGTGAGACAGAGTTTGAAAACTGGTGATCCTTTGGAAATTCTAGGAGGCTAGTCCAAGCACCTCAAATGCTGCCCATGAAAATATTTTTTCCACAAAACTCTCTTGCTCCAACTAGGATTCCCAGAAACAATGTTCCAAAGGACCTTGGAGCCCAGAGCAAGATTTTGGGCTACTAGATCCCACATTTGGAGACCTCCTTCCAAGAATGGCTTCTTAATAGTGTCCCAATTAACTAAATGGGGCCTTCTTTCATTAGTTTTCCCTCCCTCCCACAGAAATCTTCTCAGGAGACCATCCACTTTACTAATAAAGGTTTTAGGGGTTAGTAGAATCGAGTTCTGATAAGCTAGGAAACTTATGAGAACAAATTTCATAACGATTACCTTCCCAGCATTATTCAACCATGAGGCTCCCCAAGCTTGTATTCTGAGTTTTAGCTTGTCTAGCAGGGGCATCCAGTGAGCTACCTTACGATTTGATTTGAATATTGGGATCCCAAGATAATTAAATGACTCCCAGGTCACGGTTCTCTCCATTTCTAATAGCCTTGCTCTGTCTGTCAAATCTTTGATCGAGCAATTACAGCCATAGATCGTGCTTTTTAGATAGTAAATCTTGCTGCTCGAAACCTCCCTATAAATGTATAGCTCCTTCTTGAAGGTTCTAGCAAAATTTATGCTAGCTCCTCCAAGAAATAATGTATCATCAGCAAACTGGGCATGATTTATGTCTTTAACATTGTGAGCCATTCTCAGGCCTGGCAGAGTTTGGATCTGTTGGCAGTACTCTAGCTGGAAGCTGAGCACCAAAGCTTGAATGGCATAAAGAAGTGGGGACAAACGAAAACCTTGTCTTAGCCTCCTCGAGGCCTGGAAAAATTCCGTTGAATGACCATTAACCAGAGGTACTATCCAAGGGGAGGCAATGCAGGCTTTCGCCAAAGTTATGAGAACTTTTGAGAAGCCAAATTTCTCCATCACAGAAAACAGAAAATCGTATCTCACCCTGTTAAAGGCATTTTTCAAATCTAGCTTAATCACCATGCCTTTCTCTTTTCGATGAAAGCTTGAATGAATTGCCTCTTGCAACAACACAATATTGTCAAGAATCTTTCTCCCTTTTATGAATCCTCCTTGGTTTTCAAGGATGATGACCGGCAAAATTTTCTTAATACGGTTGGCTATTATTTTTGTAATCAGCCTATAACTTGTATTACACAAAGAGATGGGCCTGAATCTACTGAAATCGATGGCGCCTTTGTCTTTTGCAATCAAGGCAAGGAAAGACGAGTTGGTATCGCCTCCAATCTTGGTGTAGGTCTGAGATTTACAGATCATTCTCAGAAGGTGTTTTTTAATTGTAGGCCAGCAAGTCAGGTAGAACCTTGCAGTGAACCCATCAGGGCCCGGGGCATTATCCGGATCCATGCAATCCAAAGCTTCTTTAATCTCATTCATACTAATCATAGCAGTCAACATAATATTGTCAGAATCTTGAACACAGTGAGGAATAAGATCAATCAGATAGGCTTGAGAATCGATAGGAGGGTCTTTCGGGTCAGAGTAAAGATCTTTGAAGAAGGAGTGGGCTACTCGCTTTATGCCTTCAGAATATTTAACCACAGTGTTTTGATAGTGAATTTCATTTACTATTTTGAAGTTCTTGCGTGCTTCAGCGTGCTTATGGAAGTAGCTTGAATTTTTGTCTCCGGCCTATAACCAAAGATTTCTAGACTTTTGTCTCCAGAACTCTTCTTCATCCCTACTTGCTCTATGGAGATCTTTTTGCAGCTCTACTTCTTTTTGAAGAAGGATTTGAGTTACATCAGAATTCTCCATTGTTAATTAATGGCCTACTAAACTGTCATGCATCTCCTTTCTTTTGGCAGTGGGCGTTTTCAACCTTTTAGCCCACTTGTTGAGCTCCCTTTTAAGTCTCCTCATTTTTTCTTCCCACACAAAGAAAGGTGATCCTTGAACCTGCCGGTGCCAGGCCTCAGAGACTACCTCCTGGAATCCTTCTTGATGAATCCATAGAGCACTGAATCTAAAGGGAATGGGGCCAAGATTTCCATCCAAAGAGAGCTCAAGAAGAATGGGTTTGTGGTCAGAGGTGTCGTTCGGCAAAATTTTAGAGGTGGCCATTAGACCACAAGTCAACAAGGAGGATTGGACTAGAAATCTATCTAGATGAGTAGCAATGTGGCCGGGGCCTATCCTTTTGTTTGACCAAGTGAATTTCCCAGATGTGGGCTTGATATCCTCCAATTACCAATCTAAAATGAGGTCTTCAACCCATTCTCTAGCTGGGCCCCTCACCAGTGAACCCCCATTTTTCTCTTCTGCAACTAGCATAACATTTAGATCACTTGCAATAATAATATTTCCTGGGCTGTACAAGAAAAGATAGGACAGGAGCGAGTCCCAACAAATTTTTTCTCAGATGGTAAGACCAGAGCATAAAGATTGAACATACTTACTTGGTGGCTAGATTCTTTATGGAGGAGCTTAGTGAGTAGCCAATGGGGGCAACGTTCTTCGTGAATCAGATCATATTTGGAGCTGTCCCAAAAGGAGGCAATCCCTCCAGAGGTGCCTCTGGTGCTGACTGCTCTCACTTGGCATTTATGCCAGAATGCTTTGCTTGCTTGGAGGAGTAGAAGTTCCTCCATTTTTGTCTCCTGGATCAGAAGGATTCCAGGCGAGTAAATCCTTACAATGTCTTTCAGAGCTTCTTCTTTCAACCTTCTGCCTAACCGTCTGCAATTCCAGGAGATGTATTTCATTATTTACTGGCTTGGAAGGTTGTGACTCCTTTTGGAATCTGACCATGCTTGTGCCTAGATCTAGTATTCATCATTCCTTTGAGAGTTTTCTGAGAGCCTTGGAGAACATCTAGATAAGTTTTTTCCTCTCTCTATTTCTTCTTGGAATTTCAACCCCTGGCCGACTTGATAGGAGTGACTTATGAGTTTTCTGAATTTGAGACTCCATCTTCTGAATCTCCCTCAGAATCGAAACCCAGACTAATGCGCTCCTCGTTTTCTTCTTTTTCCCTTTTTTCATCCTCTAATGGAGGAAGAGTTGACTTTCCCTCTACTTCTTTTACTTTCTTCAATGGGTCTTCTGGTTCCTCTTGGGTTCCAATGGCATCTATCTTTACCCCAGAGGAAGAACCCTCTTTTGGAACTTCTTTGGCTTTTGGTTTAGGCTAGGGCTTCGCCAATGGCCCTGAATTTTTCTTCTCAGTTGGTTTTGGGACTGCCTTGCCCTTTTTGATTTCTTTCCATCCTTATTCATCCACTTTGTCCCTGGTTGGAGCTTTTGGGCAATTTTGTTGGAAGTGTCCATGTTTGTGACAGGTTCTACATTTGAAAGGCAGTTGCTCGTAATCCAATTTTTTACAGTGATGCCATTTTCCCACTGTAATTTTTACCGCTTCAGGAAGTCCAGCTTCTAGATTGACTTCCACATAGATTCTTGCCCAGGTATATTGGCACTTGTTATCTGCTTTGTCAATGAAACAGCCTAAGCTATTTCCAATCTTCTGCAAGGTGTGATAGTTCCAGCAATGGATCAGAAGATTGGGAAGCTGGACCCAGACTGGGACCTCTTTAGGTGTATCGATTGAGGGATCGAAGTCGGTGGTCCACTTATTAAGATACAGACCCCGATTTCCCATAAAATATGGACCGTTTCTAATAACCAAATCTAGATCTTCTTTGGAGGTGAACTAGAAAATGAAATACCCTCTTCCGACAACATAGCAAATGACATTGTTTTCCAACTGCGGCCTCCAGTTGCGTTGGATCCAATCATCTGTTGTTTTTGTAGAGGGCCAACGTCCCATAAATTGTCTTACTAACCCTCTGTCAGCGAGGGTTAGGGCGATTTTTATCGGTTGGTCTTCTGGCAGGGCGATCTCAGGAATTTCCTCAAATTTTTTGATGAATTTCGGGACTTTTGGAATCAAACGTTTCTTCCCTTTCTATGAGAGCAATCTTCTGAATGCTTCTTCTGAAGAGATTGGTGGGGTGGGAGAAGGCTCCCCACCCCCAGGCGCACTCATGGCGGTGGCTACGCTCCTCTGCGATTGCAAAACCCAGACGCGAACGTTGTGCCAGCATCAGCACTAGTTGGAGGAGGGAGGCAGAGCCCGATTGTGGGGATGTCGGGAAGGATTGAAAGCCCAGCAGCAGGGGCTGCCAAGCAGGAGGCCTGCGGAGGGCCGCAAGGGCCAAGGAAGCAGGGGCACAGGAGCTCCAGTTCAAAACGCACGCGCAGATCACCCTAAAACTCAGTGCTTCCCTCCATTTTCATTCGAAGTGAAATATCGTATTAAACATAGGTTTGATCTAAAGTGGTCATTGTATTAGATATAAAGTTTTGTCTTAAAATATTTTTGTCTCAAAATGCTTTTGTCTTAAATATAAAGTTTGGTTTTAAAATAATTTTGACTTAAATTATTTTTGCCTTAAAATAACTTTGTCTTAAACTATTTTTGTCTTAAATATAAAGTTTTGTTTTTAAATTTTTGTCTCAAACTACTTTTGTCTTAAATATAAAGTTTTGTCTCAAAATATTTTCATCTTAAATTATTTTTGTCTTAAATATAAAATTTTGTCTTAAATACTTTTGTCTCGAACTACTTTTCCCTTAAAATATTTTTGTCTTAAACTAATTTTGTCTTAAAATATTTTTGTCTCAACCTATTTTTGTCTTAAAGTTTATATTTAAGACAAATCAATTGATATTAATTTTTAATGTAAAATAACTAAAATAAAAAATGAGTTTTTGAGACAAAAGATTTCTTTTATCTTAAAAAATGTCTCAAAAGTGCCCTTGATGTAGTAGTGAAATAGTTGATGCCCATGCAAACTACCGATGATCGAAACAAACACCCACACGTTCTCATGATCCATGCGGATTAGCATTTGATTGAGAGATGTCTTCTCTTTAGAATGGATCTCCACGAGTGCATTGAAACCCTAGATAAGCATGCCAAAATCCACCTTTCCATCGCCATCGCAGGTTTCGGTTCTTCACTGTCAATTTGTTTCAATTATCATCGTAGTTTAGGGACTACAGTTTATACAGTCAGGTAATGTTTTTACGATGTAATTGGTTTGAATCACGCAGGTTTCGGTTCTTCACTGTCAATTTGTTTCAATTATCAGCGTAGTTTAGAGACTATAGTTTATACAATCAGGTAATGTTTTTATAATGTAATTGATTTGAATCATGATTATGGTTAATGGGTGCAGTTTGGGACGGTTTATTGAAAGAAAACGAGGATTTCTTCGATACCTATTTTGTAAACTGTGCGAGATCACATAATTCTCCTCCTGCTCCACCAGACGGTCAACAATGATCATAATGATTATGTATTAAGTATTTATCACTTAATACTTCCTTCCTTCTGTGGTGATGGTGTCTGAATATGCTTATATTTACTCCATTCATGGTCGTCCTCATTTGCAGTCAGTTTTTAGAGAAATCTTGTTACTGTTTCTCTGTCATCCCAATTGATTATGACGAGAAGGGGAGTCCGACATCAAATTTTGGACTTACATATGCATATTGATTTTCGATGTTACTAGTATATGTGGGTTGAATTTTCTATAACTGATTTATTTCGTTACGAGCATATGTTTCTTACGTCTACAATTTCTATCAATATAGTATATTAAGAAAGGTTTTGACTTTCCATAATTAACATACATTTGTACTAATTTATCTCAATGTTCACAAAATCTTAGTTAAAATGGTGTGAAAATGGATGCCTATGAGCTTATTTGTTTTGTACATTCCAACTCTGTGGGAGTATGGTGTGTAAAGGTGATTTGATTTTAGCTAGATCTTAATTGAGATTTTGGGAATATATGTTTGTGGAATTTCCTATAAATTCCAACTTTGTAAACACATGATGAGACAAAACAGGTGTATGGTATTTTATAGGTAATTTTATCTTTGTTATATATGAAAACAAATTAAATTGTATAGGTTGTTTTTATCTTTCGTATCTATCAAAACAAATTAAGTTAATATTAATAGAAATTCCCTTCTCTCGTTTGCTCTACTTAATGTTGAATGTTTATTTATCTATAATTTTCTCTATTAAAATATTAAACAAATTAAGTTATTCTTAATTATTTTAATATTTTAAGTTAAATGATTCTTGAGACAACAAATTATGTTATGCTTAAATGTTTTAATATTTTAAATTAAATGAGTTTGGAGACATTTTAAAAACAAATATGTATAATTTATTTTAAAGTAAAATATTCTATAAATTAGATATGGAATAAATCACAACAATAATTATCAAATACGATAAAATAAATTGTACAAAAATAAATATTTTAAAAATTACAGATATGATAGATAAACAAATTATATGCTTTGGCAATTTATCTTATATACCAATTTTCAAAGCTGAAGTGTTATTCTTCATAGTTTTAATCGAGTATCTTCTTTCATGTTGAAAATATGGTTTTAAGTAGTGCGATACCTGTGGTTATTAGAGAGTTAGTGTCTATACTCATCAAACAACTCCTTTCCTAGACTTTATAAATGAGCATATTTTACCTTAGGACCACATACTATACATGAAAATTTACACTTTGTTTGAATACTTGCATTAAGAGATGTATTATTGTCAATTATATGAAGGGATTATTTAGAAAACACGCATGATTTCTTCAAATAATTGTATACTATTAAAGTTGGGAGGAAAGAGCAGGAGCTTAGTGGAGCTTTCGAAACAGATTGAATTAAAGGAAAAAATACCCCTTCCTTTATCTATACGCACACACACACACTATTAAAGTGAAATAATGGAATATTACATAACCAAAGAAATATGTTAGTCTTGGTGCGTCATGAATTGTCCATACAAGTATTCCATGGAATTAAAATTGCCTCTACCTCAAATGTCATGCATAGTGATGTCAACCAATAACTTTACTAACTTCTCCATAAAAGGCTCGATATATACATTTATATATTTAACTTCGTACTTACCTAGTAATTGATTGAAACTACACATAATTACTACCATGATAAGTATGTATATAAGTAAATAAAGAAGAATAATCTATTATACAACAAATAATGCAAATGAAAATGTTATATTTGAAATATTAATCTAAACAAGTACCAAGAAAAATCATTGTCAACATAATTTTCTCCCTCTTTATTGACATCGAAGAAGGAATGTTATTGTTGATAACAAAAAGTGGTCACACTAGGTAAATCGACTTGAACACTCCAAATGGATTAACACCATCAGCTACCAATGAAATACTAACATTACAAGGTTCATCTTTAAAATATGGCCATTTTTCCTCAATTCACCTAAACGCATAACCATCTACATGCATTCCAAGAACACCATCTCCGCTTTTCCTCTGTGAATGATAATCTATAAATTTTGTTATTCTTTCACACTAGAATAATCCTTGCAAATTTGGAATTGTGGGAATATGACGAAGAGCCTGTTAAGGCACCCTTTTTGTTAATTCATTGGTTTGATATGTACTTTGACATTGCAGGAAATTTGTTTTTGATGCATGTTATCCATAACATATAATATAATCATTAGGCCATGCATCTATAGCTTCATACTCCATTCTAATTTCTTGCATAGTGACATATAAATCTCCATATGTATGACATAAATTTTTTGGTGATGGTAATATAGTTTCCCCTAACAATCTACAACATAAAAAATCACTAGTTAGTAAAAAGAATATTAATTGCAAATATTCCATTCTTATTTTACATACCGATTAGCACATAAAAATAAAAAAGAATAAAATCTATGTATAGTATGTGATGAAACATATTACATACCTTAGTATTTGTGTCATATAAATTTTTGAAAAATCATTCAAAACCCTTAAATTCACCAACAATAATGTAGCAGAGAGAATATTTTCCCATGAGCCTTCATAAAGGGGTGCCACTACCTTTTCTAGCAATGGTTCATTAAGAATATAATCATCCTTTTCCTCATACTCATCATTGACTGGTTGGAAAAAACTCTTGGATCACTTCACTTGTCCCATCAACTTGAACTATCTTATTATTATCATCTTCTTTCATTGGATGATTAACTTGATCTTCAATATTTTCTCTATGTTCCTCAACTTGTACAACATCATTTTTCTTACTACTTTGGGCAGTTGGACAACACTTAGGGGGGAAACTTCACTTTATAATTGTAAACAATCGTGCAAAATTACTCTTCATAAAAAATATTATAACAATCTCAACTTAAAAAAAAAGATTAATACAAAGAAAATATATAATACATAGCTTAATAAGGGATGATAGTCCTTCACCCCCCTTTCAATGCGCCCATGTCTCCTACAATTTATTTTAATCATTTCTCTTAAAACTCTTATGGAATGTAAGCCCCCACATTCAGTGCAACAACAATAACATCTCCTATCATGCCCCTGATTTTTTTTCCTGCTCATGTTTGTTGATATTATTCCCCATAAAAAAATTATGGAATGAATATGTCATAAAATTTAGTAACTTCCTAAATCTATTATATTTTGTAATGCAATTAATATATATATATATATATATATATTCTCTCAGCCAGAAAAAACTAAAACCTTAAAACTAAAACTTTAAGAATAATTATAGTTATAACGAAAATGTCACAATCACTCTTAAATGAGTTTACTTATTATCGGAATTCTGATTGTATTTGAACAAGTAAACTTTGACCTGTCAAAAAGAGACCCATTGTTCCATTAATGGATTGACGGATAAAAAAAATACATGTCATTTTTATTATGACGACTATCAAGTACTATCTATCTTATGATGATACAGAGAATACGTCAGCATTACTATGGGTTGAAGAGAAAAAAAAGTATGTTGCTGGTATTTTTATAACTATCAAATACCATCTATCTTACTATAATATGAATAAAATCACCAGAATTATAATGGGTTCAAGACATGTCAATGAAATACGAAATAATTCGGGTTGATCTAAAAAAATATGGTAAAGATATTGACATTAATTTTTATAAATTTCGATGTCACAACCAATTTTATTTGTACCATAATAATTTTCAATCAAAATTAAAATATGTATTAGTGAGATTTATTCAACGACTAATAATTAATGCACAACCATAAGGTGCAACGCTTCTTCTTCATAGGAAACCTTGGGCAGTGCAGGGAGACACACTAGGTCTGATATGTCTCTTATGTAACTTTTTTTAGATGCAATTTTAACTCCACCAATTGTGGTATGCTCATTTGATATGCGGATTTTTGGACGGGCATGGTTCCAAGAAGTAACTCAATGGAGAAATAAATTTCTCTCTTTATTGCAAATCTCATCGCTATTTTTTAAAACATGTCCTTGAAATTATTTAAGATAGGGTGGTCTAATTTTCTAGAATTATTGAACTCTTGAGTTGTGGTCATTTGGACCATAAACATAGCACACTTCTTTCTTCTACATATGTTCACCTACAATGTTGAGATTTTCTTGACAAAGATAGGCTTCCTCAATGCTTTTAGTCTTATTTCCTTACCTTCAATGTTAAGACACTCCAAAAACTTATTATAGCAATCCACAATATTTCTTTGGGATGCTAACCAATCCATGCCAATTAGAACATCATAAATCCCAACGGTAAAATATTAACCGTAATTGTAGTGGACATGTCACTTAGCTCCATGTGGAATGCTTCCACTAAGTCTGCCACCCACATTTTCCTCTTGTGGCTAGCTAAGCTAGCCACAACTTTTCATGAGTCTTCCTTTGCAAATCACATTATTGTTTCAACCATCGGGTTGATATGAAGTGACAACTTGGGTAAATTAAAATTTAAATAGGTTGGTTGAGAACCATACATTCCATTTGAATTATTGAGGCATGATGGTAATTTTTTCTATCGTTCAATGTCACATAAATTCAACGCACACTCTAGGCCACATCGTTCAGCTTTACTACTTCTTATATATTATACAATCTCTTTCTCTTGTGCTATTGGAGTGGGTAGTACCTCAAACTGTGGTTCTATACACATCCAATACACTATAACAACCTACCCTTGAACCCATCAATATCTTCTCTCATTATATTAGTAGGCCAATTTCTATTTTCAACAGTGAAATTCCATTGGAAATTTCTCTTGGCGAGAGTGGTGACTTACCATTTTTCCCCTCTTTTTGTGTCGATAGGGTCTTCATCCTTTTACTTTATAACTAGCTCCATCAGTCTTCTTCTAAATTGTTTGGAACTCATAATTATGCTTATACAAACCATAGCAATACTTGGCCTTTCAGATAATGTCCTCCAATGTTATTAGCTCATCAAATTCAATCTTATATCAAAAAGATTGTGGTTACCCACTAAGGTACATTTCAGTATTTACCTTCACATCTTTAATATATGGTACATGTCTCAACAATTTCCAAAAATATGTTGGTGTAATCATCTATAATAATTTCTCCTAGTTTGTTTTTGTGGAACCCCTTAATTTTGATGTAATAGTAACTCTCAAGTAGGTACCTCTCAAGAAAATATTTATTGAATTTTTTGCATCATATTTCCTTCTCTCCAATGCCCTTAACATTTCTCAAGTATTTCTACCATATGTCCATGTTTCCTTTCAAACTAAAATTTAATACTTTAGCCATAATATTTTCAAAATAGTCAGGAAATATTAAGTATTAATTCACTCTCAATAGCCACGAATATTCCTCTTCATATTAATTTATTTATCCATCGAAGGTAGAGGGATTTTTTTTCTTGAACTCCTCTCACTTCTCCTTCATCGATGATGTCTTTTGGTTGTTTCACTGGAAAATTGGCCATAACTTCTTCACTCTCTCTCTAAAGTGTTTGGTGGTGTTTTTCTCCTCACTATATCTTCACTTGATTGTCGATTCCTTTTTCTTGGCTTGTTTCCTTCTTCCTTATTGGATTTTTATCTCTACTTCCAAATTTCAGATGGGGTTTCCTTGGATTTTTTCTTACCTAGATAGTCAGAACCAAGCTCAACTTGATTTTTCCTTTGTAGATTCGATAAGGTTTGAAAAAACACTATGTTCACCTCTTGTTTCCCTTCGTATGTTCTCACAAATCTTTCACTATTTTATTTTCAACTTCTCAATTCGGCTCTCAAATTCAATAGGGTGTCTATTAAGTCAGTAAAATTTTTCTCTCACATTTTTCCCACTTAATACTCTTCCTCAGGATGATAATGCTGAAAAATGTGCAACAAGAAATGATAAATTTAGAAAGTGCTAAAAATAGCACTTTTAACAATATCAGTTTGGTCAATGAGCATTTTGGCCACCTTGGGTGGGAGGTGAAACTACTAAAAATAGAAACTTCTAAAAATAGCACTTCTAGGTCCCTTCCTAGTTTTAGCAGTCTCTGGTCTAACTATAGGAAGTCAAAATGAATTTGGTCTTACTAGTGGTTTAAAATATTAATTAATTAATCTCCATGAGTTAATTAGTTATGGAAAATTAAACTTGAAGTCCTTGTGAGTTCATGCAATTATTTTCTCTCTTGATTTAGGAATTTATCCTTGGATTAAAGGAGATCATGTTCAGTTCTATATTGAGAGGATCAGTTGACTTAGTTTAACTTAGTCAAGTTCAGTTAGATTAATTTAACAACTTGTTAAATTAATGAGCTATAGTTTGCTGATGCTTTCATGCATGTGAGAACTACTATTTTTAGATAACTGAGTATTCTCTCATGAATAACTGATGCATGTCAGTTCAGATAAAGACCCAGTTGAGATCAAATGAGGGATAGTGTACTATCAGATGCTAGGATATTTCTAGTAAGTATTCCTTACATGAGGAAGGAATCTATTTTCTTCTATGACTACATAGTTGGCCCTGAGGTGAAAATAGGTATGATTAGGCCAATTTATAGCCTATATATTGATGCCTAGGTAGTCCATGATTTTCATCTTCTGATTACAGAGAGAGCAGGATAGCTATTGAGCTGGTTCTTTTTGTATGTTGTTGAGGATCTCCACTTGATTGATAATACAGAGATGGGGTATTATATTGGTGCTTTTCCTAGTGATATATTCAGTGTTATGTGATTGATTCCTTCTTATCAGTTATATGTGTCCATGCTTGATGTTGCTCATGGTTGATTAGCTTCCGCAAATTTTATGGTAAATGTAGATCTAGTATTATGCTCTAGTACATTCCATATATCAGTTTCATCTACAAGTGAAATTTCTACATGATATCAATGAGCTAGCTAATTTGTAGATAAAATTCTACATGGTATTGGAGCAAAGGTGATCAAGGAAGAACAATATACGAGAAGGAATTCGATGTTTATTATTCAGGATATAGATCTCAAGTTCTTATCACATCTATTTCACAGATGGCATTCTATGGTTTGAGGCTTGAGTATGCCCTTGATGGCATCTCAAACTATATATCTTGGAAGGATCACATGGAGGCAGTATTGGAAGATAATGGCCTTAAGGACTTCATTGATCAAGAACTCCCTAAGCCTATTGATGCTACTGAACTGGCAGAATGGAAGAAGTCTGTGGCTAGAGCTAGGAGAATTCTCTTGGAGGGAGTGTGAGATCACATTGTCTCGAGCCTCCATGGGAAGGAGACTTTTCATACAATGTGGAAAACATTGAAATATTTATATCAGAATAGCAGTGATCAGAGGAAGCTGGCACTGAAGGACAAACTTCGAAAGATTAAGTGTGAAAAGGATGAGACGATCTCTATGTATCTGACCAATCTCATCACATGCAGGGTTGAGCTTGCAAGTGTAGGGGTCGTGATAGCTGATGATGATATGGTGAGTCTAGCACTCCTTGGCCTTCCTAAGAGCTGGCATAGCTACTAGGACTTGGTTAATGGAAGGGAGAAACTACCATATTGGGAATGACTATGGTCGGATTTGATGTAGGAGGAGATCAGATGGAGCACCAGAGATGGTTCTTCATCCATGGAGGATGAGGAGAACTGTGCCTTAGCGAGTAAGGCAAAGAAGGGGAAGGAGAAGGTTTCTCTTTCCGAATCCAGTTCTTCCAATGGTGGGAAGAAGGTTGACAAATCGAAAGTGCGATGCTTTCGTTGTCATGAGGTGGGCCATTATGCTACAAATTGTCCACAGAGGAAATCCAAGAAGGGATCCCAGGAAGGATCTCAAGGTGAGCCACTTGCTTCACAGTTCGAGTTGGATTTCAAACTCTTTCCATGCACTGTTTCATCCATGGTGGGAAGTGGTTGGTTTCTTAACAGTGGAGCTTCTTTCCACATGACTAGTGACAAGAGTTTGTTTAGTACTTTGGAGGAGAAATATCTCCAGATACTCATAGCGATGGGTAATGATGAGAAGTATAGTGTCTCAGGTGTAGGCATGATTATTTTTTAGAGTGAGCATGGAGCTCGCCTTTACTTGACCAATGTCAAGTATGTACTAGGACTGAAGAGAAACTTGGTTTCAATCGCGATGCTAGAAGATAGAGGCTATGATGTAGTCTTCAGTAAGGGAAAGCTTTTCCTTAGACACATCATCACTAGACAGGCGCACCAGATTGGTTCGTAGGTCAAGAACCTATATGCTCTTGAGGTACAAGATGCATGCAAAGCATTGAGCAATAAGGAAACTGATGGAGACTTGGTGGTTGAGAGGGAGAGTATATTACCTCTGAACATGCAGCACCAGAAGAAGTCTCAGATGATTGTGGAGGAGCCACGATTGGTGTGGCAGCTTTAGGAGGTTGTGGAGCAGCCACAACAAGGGAGGCTGGGAGGAGATCAAGTAGAGACATTTACTCATACAGAGGCCTCCAGTAGGGGGAAACTTCAAACCAGGTGGGTAGAGGGATCACATGTAGCCATAACTCCAGGTAGGAGGTGGGGCGATGTAGAGTGATTTTCCAAGGAGGAGGGGGAGGATCCCTGAGCTATCCAACCTCTTGGATGAGACCTTGCTACGAGAGCCTCGATGTGGAGTAGCAAGAACTAACTAATTGAGTAGAGATAGATGCGGATGGAGCGACAGAGAGAGCTACAGTGCAGGAAATCCCAGGACAACACATAGCATGCAGGCTGCAGTAATGCAAGAGGCACAAGTGTGTTGCACAGTGCTAGGTGGCACATAGAGGTGTACAAAGGTGCGAGATGCATGGAGATGTTGCAGTAGCATAGATGTCAGAGAGGGAGCACTTGTCAGCAGCAGGTAGAGATTTAGCATTAGATTATGTTTCTAGCCCAACAGAATGGTTAGTTAGGAATGTTTTTGTTCCAAGAGTTGTTGGAGCAAGCGGACCTGGTGGATGTGTTGCATGCAGAACATTCAAGAGTTACAGGATCGTGTTCGAGAGGACGCCTTTCTTGTTGAGAGGGACTGTTGAAAAATGTGCAACAATAAATGCTATATTTAGAAAGTGATAAAAATAGAACTACTAAAAATAGCACTTCTAACAACAACAGTTTAGTCAATGAGCATTTTGGCCACCTTGGGTGAGAGGTGAAACTGCTAAAAATAGAAACTTCTAAAAATAACATTTCTGTGTCCCTTCCTATTTTTAGTAGTCCCTGGTCCAACTATAGGAAGTAAAAACGAATTTGATCTTACCAGTAGTTTAAAATATTAATTAATTAATCTCCATGAGTTAATTAGTTATGGAAAATTAAACTTGAAGTCTTTGTGAGATCGTGCAATTATTTTCTCTCTTGATTTAGGAATTTATCCCTTGATTAAAGGAGATAAGGTTCAGTTCTATATTGAGAGGATCAGTTGACTTAGTCTAACTTAGTCAAGTTCAATTAGATTAATTTAACAAGTTGTTAAATTAATGAGATATAGTTTTTTGATGCTTGCATGTATGTGACAACTATTATTTTCAAATAACTGAGTATTTTCTCATGAATAACTGATGCATGGCAGTTCAAACAAATACCCAGTTGAGATTAGATGAGGGACAATGTACTATCAGATGCTAGGATATTTCTATTAAGTATTCCTTCCATGAGGAAGGAATCTATTTCTTGTATGACTACGTAGTTGGACCTGAGGTGACAACAGGTATGATTAGGCCAATTTATAGCCTATATATTGAGGCCTAAGTAGTCCATGATTTTCATCTTCTGATTAGAGAGAGAGCAGGATAGCTATTGAGATGATTCCTTTTGTATTTTGTTGAGGATCTCCACTTGATTGATAATACAGAGATGGGGTTTTATGCTGGTGCTTTCCCCAATGATATATTCTGTGTTATGTGATTGATTCATTCTTATCAATTATATGTGTTCATGCTTGATGTTGCTCATGGTTGATTAGGTTCCAAAATTTTTATGGTAGATGTAGATCTAGTATTATGTGTTGGCATTATGATGCATGTGTTGTACTTGATGGCAACCCTCTCATAGAATATCATCTCACTTATATACATTCAGATGAATCTACAGAAGAGATATCAGATGTGACATAATACATAGATGCAGGATAGCTCAAAGGAATCAAATGGCAAGTTCTTAGTAAGCTTTGCCATCAAGTCCAAAGGGGGAGATTGTTGGCATTATGGCTAAAGTGTTGTCCTTGATGGCAACCCATTCAGGTGATAGATCACTGTACTTCAAGTCAGCAGCAGAGATTGATGATCAGCTATCAAATATTGAAGAAAATAAGGGGTACACAGGTACACCTTACATAAGGTGCGTACACGCAGGTCGGTGTTACATAAAGTGCGTACATACCCGCAGTTATCCCATTCAGGAGGTGCATACTCCCAGTGCACACATTTCAAGGCAAAGAAATTCACATGTGGGGTTTCTTATGTTTTACCCTTGGTATTTAGCCGACGGTATTTTGGTGTCGGCCCGTGGTATTAATCCATGATTTAAGGAAGAGCTTTCCTATATAAAGCAAAGGAGATCATTTGGCTTGGAGTGTGCTGGGGTTGAACATCTTATGAGAGCTAGATCTGAAATATCATGATCTCTTGGGAGTAATGTCTAGATCTAAATAAGGCGAATCTACTGATGGATTGAGATCTCTTTGGCGCATGATCAGATCTGTAGATCTGACTGTCTGGGTTATTCTTGAAGTCTTGAAATCATCTATGCCCGAAGGTATGCAGGTACAGTGAAAGAAAAGTGCGTACATACACAGGAACGAAGCGTTTCAGGTGCGCCGGTACGCAGGCACAGAAGGGTTGCAGGTGTGGAGGTCCGCAGGCAGTTCAATGGACACAGAGCGGAGTAAGCAGGCGAGCAGTTGAGCAGGGTGCATACGTAAGCAGGCAAGCAGTTGAGCAGGGTGCGTACGTAAGTAGGCGAGCAGTTGAGCAGGGTGCTTACGTAAGCAGGCAGTACATGGGTGAAGCTGCTTACTTCTCTTAAAATATTTGTTTATCATTTTTATGATCTGGGTTGTTGAAGTGAGGTTTGGTTCTGATATTATTTTCAGATAACAGCAGTAATTGAGTGAATGATTATGATTAACTTTAGTTTTGGATCGGTTTAAAATGACTTATCTTCATGTGATCTGATGTACTAGATATGGTTGATAACTCTCATAATATCATTGTATATATATGGATCTGGTGATTGGGTGATTCAGAAGGTTGTTTGATTATGAGCTTCAAAGTTGTTGTTGGGTTCAGTATGAAAATTGGATGAAATGTGGCCTTTCAGATTATGTGTTGTGCTTCAGTGTATCCAGTCTGAAAATTGATGAAACGTGGTACCTGGAGGAGAGAAGATTGTAGGTCAGCACCTACATACTAGTAGCTAAGCTAGTACAAGAGCTAAAGGAAAGTTTTGGAGCATTGTAGCAGGTAGTAGCCTGCGTAATAGTAAATGGATCGGCTAGTACAAAAGCAAAGGGGGTTGTAGCTCCCGTACTGGTATAAGACTGCACCAGTACAAACATTGTAAAAGAAGTTTATAATTTGAAAGAAGATTGAGATGACTTACAGCAGGTGGTTTTCTCCCGCATTGGGTTTCCACCTTATATCATGGTGTTCATGTGTGTGCCTTATGTGTGATGATCTATTCTCTATTACTGCATCTGTTATCTGATAATATGGTTGATAATGTTCTAATGCACTCATTGAAGATCAATTAACTTAATCATAAGAAGTTGTGGAAGTAGCATATATGAATCTGATTATGGAAATGAAAAAGTTTTATTAATGTGATAATACTGATTCACCCCCCCCTCTCAGTATTATTTCCAACATTATGCTTTAGTGCATTTCATATATCAGTTTGATCTGCAGTTGAAATTCCTACATGATATTAGTGAGCCAGCTGATTTGTAGAGAAAATTCTACAGATAAGATTTCAGCATATTATACAATACTATTCTACTATTCATTCCTCTATTTCTTGTTGGAATTTGTAAATTCCTATGTTTTTTCATGCGCACATAATATTTAATTAAAATTGGCACAAATATACTAATTTATCACCTTCGTACGTGAGTGCTTAAGCATGCTCATCTAAAGATGACCAAAAAATAAAAATCCATGTCAATTATACTTGTTCAAGCAAAAGACATATAATTTTTATAAAAATATTAGAAACCATAACAACTACAAACCTAAAATGTACATGAAATATTTAAAGTTGATGGCTTGTGCATGAACCTCTTTAGGTTTAATGTTGAATAGTTTCTCTGATACCACTATATATCAAAGCTCCAAATTTTAATCCCAAAATTCCATAGATGAACCTTTGTTTTGACGCCACTCTATATCAGAGCTCAAGATCTTAATCCCAAAGGTCAAGTTTTGAAGCTTCACTTAATATCACTCTATATGAGAGCTCCAAATTTTAACCCCAAAGGTCAAGTGTTCAACCTTCACTCTAATACCACTTTGTATCAGAGTTCCAAATTTTGATGCCAAAGGTTTGATTTTGAGGCTTTGCTTTGATAAACAATTTTATCAAAGATCCAAATGTTAATCCTAAAGGTGTATTGTTGAACTTTCACTTTGTATCATACCTCCAAATTCTAATATTAATGGTGTAGCATTAACCCTTTTCTTTGATACAACTTTGTTCGAACTCCCTTCCACCCCTGTAGGTAACGTAATCCGAGGTTGTGAAAGTAGTTACTTATTTTGATGAGATATTGAAGGTACATTATGAAAATCGGGTTAGTAAAACCTCGATTATCTATATCTATATATCTATATATCTATATATATATATATATATATATATATATATTGATTCTAATACCACCATCATAATCATCTCATCAAAAAATTTCTAGTGATTTAAAATTCATATCAATTCAAGTCTCATATCAAAATTTGTGATCATTAAAAGTTTTGGCCTTAAGTCATCACATTACCCACATGGAATCCATGTGACTTCTACTGGGATTGCATAACCATGTCATTTCATCACTCTAGGGCCCAAAATTAGTTATGTAGTGGATAAATAGCTCCACATCATGTTGGAGTAGCTTTTCTCTCACAGCATGCCCACTGCAAGGTAACAAGTTACAAAAACATGGTGGTGGATGGTCTCTGATTAGGTAGGGTTCCCACCATGGAATCATATCTAGATAGGCCTAGATATTGTCATCCACCACATATTTTAATATTTAATAACATGAAAGTTTCATGGAAAAAGGTAGTGTCCTAATGACAGGGTTCCACCCTGGAACCACGAATGGGTCAGCTGATTACTCATTGACTATCCTCGTCATAATGGCTATAAAGGCATATGGCCTTAAAATAATAATTTATGGGCAGTGACAAGGTTTCCCTTTAGAACCATTTATGGACCAACTTATTCTTCCCTATCATTCTCATTAACAAAATTTTATTGCCCACAACATTGGAGGTGCGAAGTAGCCTAAGACAAGGTTCCTCAACAAGAACTACAACTAGGCTAACTTGACATCATCATCATATTGAAGTCAAGGTAAGAAAAATGCAAAGGGGTATCAGTGGTGGGAAGTGGCTACTCTTCCCCCTTCCTCCATATGAATTTTTCATAAATTAAATACCTTTCCCAACGATGAAGAAAACCACTATCATGCCAAGATATAATTACAGGAAATAGTAAAGGAAAGAGACCACATTCAATTTCATACCACTCAGTCAATCTAGTCTGGCACCCCTATCTATTTATATATATCTAATATAGGTTGTTTAACATAACCAAAGTATCTAAATGACCCATAACATAACTAGTCACACATCAAGCCACCCCACTACTAAAAGAGATTCACAATTGCAAACTCATCATTTGATATCCATGACTATCAATTAAGATGGATAAAACATTACTTGTGTTGTGTGTGTGTGTGTGTGTGTGTGTGTATTCATGATAAACACAATTTGAATTAGCACTATCTAGGAATTTATCCATTTCTTAACATGTGGAACACACCAATAGTAGGAGCATGTTAAATGCCTACACTAGTGAAATATTGACATTCATGCATGGTCATGAACGCATACCAAACATGTGCAATTACAAAACATTACTTTTCATAGCTCAATATAAAGTTACATTAAACTTATCAGATTATGTTAATATGGCTAGCAATTAAAGGAGGGACTTCCACTCTCAACCAAACCATAGGCTAGCTACATTAAAACTTTCTTGTAACTAACTACCCTTGACCTCAATCCAATATTTGTGGGGATTCATTCATAGGGGATATTCACACCAAAGTTTGGTAGACACTTCAAGGATGGAGTCCACTATCTGGGCGGTTTATCAACTACCCTTTAGTAGTGAGCACCATAATAATTCACTTATTCCCCCGGGGTGTAGTTGGGAGATTGCTAGGTTCAAGAGGTTATCTATGTGGTCTATCAGTTGCATTTTCATTGCATGCACCTCAACGTTCTGCAAACCACTTTTCAAGTGGTTAAGAACTCTCTAGAAAGCACCACAATGACTCATATCACCATGTCCAAGTTGGTAACTAATATATAAAAAGCACCATAATGATATAGTAATCCAATGAGCCTCCCACTAACCAAACAATCTTAAAAAAATCAATCGAGTGGCCTCAAACATAGTTCATAGAGATCACACCCAACGTTCAAATGGTGCATTTGCTAGTCTAGGAGTCAAAATTCACTATCTAGGTGATTTATCAATTGCACTCTAGTGGTAAGAACCAAAATGAGCCTCCAATTGGCAACATAGGCATACACACATAGACTAGTAGCCTCAAGCATTTCTCTTGTATTGGAAATTATCCAACAACTCCTTGTGCTCCATTGTCAATCTTGCAACAATCTTTCTACATCAGGGGAGAACTTATATTCTTCAATATTATCATTTTCTATATGTCCTTTCCCATTCTCTTCGTTTATTACTTGATTTTCCTTCCTTTCTCACCCCTTATTTCTTCCCGAGACCCTTGATTCATCTGCCTTGATCCTTGAGGGGGGAGGGGATAGGTGCACATCCAATCCAATCTCTTCAATTTCTTCAGTGTTCATGGTTTAGTGATGTGGACGAGTGTTTGGAATTTAGTGTGGCTAGTATGGTTCGATCATAGCATGCAACTTCCCTCCAATCAAATTATGGATCTGAGTGTCCCTTCATTAAGGTCAATCATTAAATTTACACTCACTCTGTTCGCAAATTTTTGGTATTTGAGATTATCCAGGCTACAAAAAAATTCTATTTCTATTTTAACTCGAATGTTATTATGATGTAAAAAAAGTTACATTCATTGGAAATTCACAAAGATTAGAAATAGAGTTTTATGAATTTCCCCAAATATACCCTATCATGAAAATATAATCAAATGACATCTAGCACTTAGGTATCATCTAAGGTATCATAAATATCGATATTTTCTTTAGAAATTTAAATCTTTATATATTTTGACAAATTTTCTTCAAAATAAATAAAATTTCGAACATTTGGGATGTAAACATTATTTATACTTTAATTTGTTTATATTTCAAATCTAGTCATATGAATGCATTTAGCATCAACAATCATGTAATATACCTATAACGATTTCTCCATAAGACACAATAAAATAAAAAACATTATAAAATAGTATATTTAGCATTTTTTGATATTCATATTAAAATATATGTAGCCATTCGAAAGCCACTTATGCATATAAGTCACGCTTACTATTTTGTTCTCGATATAGAATTATTTATTCAATATCAAATCCTAACCTAATATTTTAAATTAAAACGATTTTTAATAAAATTTCATTTATTTGCAGGTTATCTAACATCCATGTGTTAGCTATGCATCTCGATAGAGTGCATAAGAATTATTTATTCAATATCAAATCCTAACCTAATATTTTAAATTAAAACATTTTTTAATTAAATTTCATTTGTTTGCAGGTTATCTAACATCCCTGTGTTAGCTATGGATCTGGATAGAGTGAATAAGATAGCAGGTAAAAGGAAGTCGAACAATTTAATATGGGTACACATAACTTTCTTTTGGATTACATACGTTAGGATTTGATTGAGAATTAAAATATTAAAATATAGATTAATTTTGTGTTTTATGGAAGAAAGTTACGAGGTTATGTGGTATCTAGTTGTGTTTAAAAGGGAAAGACTGATGAGAGTATATTCTATACATTTTAGAATTATTTGAAAATAAATAAATGTATTGATGAAACTTTGATGTATGTTAGTCACTTTTATATTTAACTATTCTATTTAGAAATCTAAACCATGAAAGTACTTTTTTAGATTTTCATGAACTAATTAAAAATAAATAATCAATCTTAATAAACGGAAAGTATTTTATTTTAAATTTATAATATATCAAAATCAACCTAGATTTAAAATTTAAAATTGGAAAGACTAATATTGCCAAATACAATAGAATCTCGAATCTCTTCTCTCGTAATAATATGAATTGAAATATTTTGAAATAGATAATTAGAATGTTAATGTCTTTATAAAACTATTAAGAAAATTAATGTTACACAGCTTTTATTAAAAAAGCAACCTTTCCCTAAATAAAAATATAGAGTTCATTAAGAAACTTCCATGTCAGAACTAAAACTGATATAACTATAAATATATATATCTTATCCATGAATTTATTTCATCGTCTTAATGTTGGCATCATCGAGTTTAGGGAAGAGAGTGCTATTTGGTATTATCATCCACGAGTTTATTTTAAAAAATTTCAAACTTAGAGTGATAGCAATCTACTTTGGTATCTTAAAATATTTTAACCTTAAAAATTACATTTTCTAATTTTTAATATAAGAATTGAAATATTTTATTTATTATTAATTTTTTTATATAATATATTAATTTTAAATTAAGAATAGAATGAATTATACATAATCTTATTAAGCGCTTTTATATATATATTCACACACTTTCAATTATTTGCTAGGGATTAAAATTTTTTCGTTATTAAACATGTAAAAAACATGGTTTATATATATAGAAAAAGTTTATATCGAAATAAACTAATTAACATAAATATTTAAATTTCTTATATAAGTTTTTTTGTTGAAATACTAAGAATTATATATATATATATATATATATATATATATATATACTTTATTTTTTTAAATTGATATAAAATTAAAACATTAAAATAATTTATTTATAATATAGAGTAAAAGTAAAATATTTTAGTTGTTTAATAGAAAATATGTTATTTTTGTTTTGAAACTAACATTGTCAAGTACATTATAACAGAATCATCGTTTTTTATATTAAACTATAGAATGTGGATTTACATATTTCTCTCCTACTATGTTATTAAATATGCCTCTAAACACAATAACAATAACAAAAAATAGATAAAAAAAAGTGAAGTTAATTATAATTGTATAAAAATCTAGTGAACCAACCAGCGAAGTGTTTAAAGTTAAAAGACTATAAAAATAAGTCAAAATTAACTAAAGGAAACGTTGTTAGCTTTGCATTATGCAAGAGGATTGTTGTTTGAATTCTAGATATTGTGATATAAATGAATACAATGTTGAAAAGTTTTATAAGTTGTTGTTTATATGATGAGCTTATTTTGATATTTTGGAAGTAAAGAAAATATTGTTTTCTTTGGAGTATGGAAGAGGATTGTTGTTTGAATGGTAGATATAAATGGTTACACTATTTAAATGTTTTATACGATGTTGTTTATATGTGTTGGAATAATGTAGAAATGATATGTTTAGACAAAGTTGATGAGTGGTATTTTTGTAGTTAGTGTTCGATTTTATCTGTCATGAGTTGTGTTTTTGTACTTTGTGTTGTGAGTTGGTGATTCAAATTATTTCGATCTAGATTATCGTAAAATTTATCTATGTGTGCCTATATAATGTACTGGTTGTTCAAACAATTTTATCAATAAGATTTGGTTTTATTCTTGTGCATCTCTCTGATTATCTAATTTGGTATGAGAAACAAAGAGAGACATCTAATAAGGCTTAAGGCTTTAGATCTGAGAAAAGAAGGCCCAAATCTGTGAGGACAATAAGATCCACAACTGTGAAATCTTATTGTTTCTACGCTACTCTCTAATTTTTTTTATATAGTTCCCTGAGATCGGTTACAAATTATACGGGAGGAGTACATTTATGTTGCGAGGTCCCTATCTGCACAAAATTTCGTTGCCAGTTATATTAAATGTGGCGGATCAATGATTTGCATAAATTTTACAAAATCAAGGTTGTGGTTGCAGAGGTGGTTATTTGCGACATAAAATTGTGAACAGTTTGACTCGTTCTGTGAATCAGGGGCAACGTGAAGTTGTCGAAGGTATTTGTAAACCTCTGTGCACTCTGAAAAAGGTGTGAATAGTTTACGTTAAAAAAAATGTAACGTATTTGTTGCAATTGAATAGTTCACTGTTACCGTGAAGTAGTTCATTATTTTTTTTAAAGGAGTGTGTGGTAGTATTGAGTATTTTCTTATAAGAAAGGTTTTCGTGGTGAACGTGAAATATACTATATGGAGAAATAAGGGATTCAATTTTTTTTTATGGTAAAATAAAATTGGGAGTGAAGAAAAATTATATCAAAGAATTTTTGGAAGCGTAAATTGTGTTGGGTGAAAAGGAGAAATAAGGAGTATTTTTTGGTCTTGTTTTTTATTTGAAGTAAGATTAAGTTTTGTTTTTTTTAGATCTTATGCATTTGGATGTAGATTTGTTGAATTAGATCTTGTGATTTGGGTGCATTTTGTTGATTGGGGACAATTTTTTTTTTGTCATTATGTCAATTTTTCTTGTGCATTTCGTTGATTGGGGACAATTTTTTTGTCATTATGTCAATTTTTTTCACTCAAACTTATCTGAATGAGTCCACAAAACTTGATGGAGTAAATTATGCAAAATTGAAATTCAAGGTATTAATAGTTTTAGAGGGAAATAATTTGTGTCCCATAATGAGTAGTGCAGAGCCCAAACCCATTGTTACCCCAGATATTCCAAATTGGGAAAAAAGGGAAACAAAAGCAAAGGTGCTGCTACAAATATCAGTTAAGGACAACACCATTCCTCATATTAGGGATTGCAAAACATCCAAACAAACATAATATGTTTTCAAACGCTTGTATGAAACATCTAATATTAACCAGATTTTGTTCCTGAAGACCAAGCTTTTGTCAATTTAAATGGAGGCCAATGAAAGTATATGCGGTTTCATTTCCCGTGTCAAATAGCTAAGTGATAAGTTAGGTGAGATTGGTGAAAAGATGTCTAGTACAGACTTGGTCACCATCACATTAAATGGCTTAGTGCAAGATTGTCAAACTGTTGTTTCAAGTCTTTGAGCTAGAGAGAGGCCTCCTACTTTTGATGAATTAACATGTATTCTTCTACAAGAGGAAGTGATGATGGAGAACTTCATTTTGGGCTCTAAAAATTCATATTTGGCATTGGTAGCCAAGGGTAAGCAACCATACAAAGGCAAGCCATGGGACAAAAGAAAGGGAGGAAAATTTCAAACAAATCAAAAAGATATGGTACAACCTAAATTTCCAGTTCATGATAAAAGAAATGATGATTCTTATTATTGTGGCAAACCTAGACATCATGCTAAACATTGCTATAAGAGGAAATATAATGAGTCTAAACAGAGAAACATAAGGCATAATGGGAATTTCATGGAAAAAGACACCTCAATCAATGATGGATTTAAAAATCTCAAATTTTTTGTCTCCAATGCTGCATTGTCTACTAAGACTGATCATGTGAATGCTTCGTTCATTGATTCCTATGCATCACTACATATGCCTTGTAATAAGGATTGGTTTGATGAATATTAGGAGAACATTGGTAGAACATGTGTTTATCCAAGAGATAACAGATCCATTCAAGTTCAAGGATATCGAGTTATAGGTGTGATGTTACCTAATGTCAAAGAGAGAGAGATCCATGATGTGATGTATGTTCTTGGTATGAAAAAGAATTTAATTTATGTTTCTACTATTGCCGATCAGGATCTAAAGGTGGAATTTGTCAAATCACAGTGTGTTGTTAAAGATATCTAGGATCTCTATAAATTTATTGCCACAGGTACCAGAGTTGGAAGCTTGTATAAGCTAAATGTCACCAGGACATGGCATGAAGCATGGAATCTAGATACACTCTTCTTTTTGTTGATGATAGATCTAGATACACTTGGGTATATTCCATAAGAAAGAAAAGTGATGTTTTTTAGTACTTTAAGGAATTCAAAAACATGGTGAAAAAACAAACTAGGAAATACGTCAAAATTCTCTGATCTAATCTAGGGGGAGAATACAAATCAAGGTGTTTTAATCAATATTGTAAAAGTCATGGGATTCTACAAGAATTTACAATGCCTCATACACCTTAGCAAACTGGAGTTGCTGAGAGGAAAAATAGAACTCTAATGGAATGTGCACGAAGCATGCTTGAAGATAAAAATATCTCTAATGGTTTTTTGGATGAAGCCATTAACACTGCTGTTTATTTGAAAAATAGAAGTGCAACCAAAATTTTAAATCTGAAAACACCTTTTGAAGCATTTTATGGATATAAACCAAAAGTGAATCATTTAAGAGTGTTTGGATGCAAGGCATTTTCACATATTCCAAAAGATGAAAGAAGAAAACTTGATGCAAAATCAATTAAGTGCCCATTCATTGGTTATTATGATGATCAAAAGACATACAAGTTATTTGATCCTAATTCACATAGATTGCTTGCAAGTAGGGATGTGGTGTTTCATGAAAATGTAGATGAAGGTGATAAAATGAATAACACGCGTATGGCATGGTATTGATGATTATCTGAAAATAGAAGCAAGTTTTGAATAGGAACGGGTATAGGAACAAGTACATGCTCAAGAGCAGGAAGCATCTAGTAGTCATAACACTCCAAGAATACAACAAGAGACTCTAGAAATGAGAAATAAGGATGAAAGCAGTGAAACTCTAAGGAGGTCATCATGCCAAATTCAGCTACCTATAAGGTATGAAGATTATGCATTGATGTCTCATGTAATGAATGTTGTAGAACCTTGAATTTATGAAGAAGCTAAAGAATATAAGGAATGGAGAGATGTGATGAATGAAGAATATAGCTCATAATGAAAAATGACACATGGGAATTAACAAAATTTCTCAAAGAGAAAGTTTCCATAGGATACAAATCGTTGTTCAAAACAATGTTTAATGGTGATGGTAGTATTGATAAGTATAAAGGTAGATTGGTTGCAAAATGCTATTCACAAAAAGAAGGCATTGATTATGAAGATACTTTTGCACCTATAGCTAAACTCAATACAATTAGAATCATGATTGCATTAGGTATAAAACAAAATTTGAAAATGCATCATTTAGATGTCAAATCTGCTTTCTTGAATGGCGAATTAAAAGAAGGAGTTTATTTGGTTCAACATGAAGGGTTTATAAAGCAAATACAAGATCATCTTGTTTGCAGGTTAAAGAAAACTTTGTATGATTTGAAATAAGCACCAAGATCTTGGTATGTGAAAATTGATTCATTCTTTTAAGAAAAAGTTTTATTGAGAAGAAAAAGTGATCCTAACTTGTACATCAAGAGAGATGAAGATGGGAAGATTTCCTTAATATCTTTGTATGTTGATGATCTTACCATAATAGGTATTGCTCTCAGGTTCATTGAAAAAATTAAAATTCAGTTACCACAAGTATTTGAAATGAAGGGTCTTGGTGAATTGTATTAAATTCAGTTGCCACAAGTATTTGAAATGAAGGATCTTGGTGAATTGTATTATTGTTTGGGTCTTGAAAGTTGGAGGGAACCTCGTAAGACACTCATCACATAAAGTAAATATGCAAAGGCAATCCTTCAAAGGTTTCATATGTTAGAATGCAAACGAGTGTCTACACCTTTGAAATAGAATGCCAAGTTGTATAATGATGATGGATCTAAAGAAGTGAATGGAACTTTGTATGGTCAATTGGTGAGAAGTTTGAACTACCTCACCACTACTAGGCTAGATATATCATATTTTGTCAGCATCCTTAGTCAATTTGTGGCTAAGCCTTTTGAAAGTCAATCGAAAATAGCAAAGAATGTCCTTCGATATCTGAAGGGAACACTTTATTTCGGTATTTTTTATAATGATGAATTTGATGTCGAGTTCGCAGATTTTTCTAATTCACATTGGGTTGGAAATCCTCATGATAGAAGATCAACCTCTGGTTATGCTTTCAATTTATGAACGGGGGTCGTATTGTGGAGTAGCAAGAAACAACCAACTGTTTTTGTCATCGACAAAAGATGAATACAAATCCTTGACCAATGCAACTTGTGAAGCTATTTGGTTAAGGAGGATTCTTGAAGATTTTGGAAAAAAACAAACTAGACCAACAAGCATCAAATATGACAATGAAAGTTCCATACAAAACATGTTGAAGTCCAACATAATTTTGTAAGGGAAAAAATACAATCAAATGAGATTCATTTAGTCTATTGTAATACAAGTGAGAATGTATCTAACGTCTTTACCAAGCCTCTTCGAAAGATGGACTTTGAAATATGTAGACAACAACTAGATATTGTTGAAAATCCATTTCTCCATTAAGCGGGGTGTTAGAATAATGTAGAAATGATATGTCGAGATAAAGTTGATGAGTTGTATTGTGGTAGTTAGTCTTTGAGTCTATTTGTTATGACTTGTGTCTTAGTAGTTTGTGTTCTTAGTTGTTGATCCGAATTATTTGGATCTAGATTGTCCTAGAAGCTTTCTATGTGTGCCTATATAATGTAATGATTTTCCAAACAGTTTAATCAATAAGATTTGGTTTTATTCTTGTACATCTCTATCATTTCTAAGTATAAGATAAGCTTATTTTAATATTTTGCATGTGTGGACAATGATAGCAATCAAATTTTATATTTGTCGTTAAATAGTTTGGACCTATTTTAGTATTCTTCTTACGTAACATTGGCACATTTGTTCTTACATGATTTCAAATGCACGCTTCCTCACAATTTGAATGAAGAGAAGTACACAGCTTGTGTCATATCATTTGGGACAAACAAAAGAAATGAATGTAAAGACATATGCTCGTAAAGGCATAAGCTATGGATGAGCTGTAAATGAATAAGCCAGAGAAATATTTGCCATATTCTACCATCCTTCCAGTGATGTTACCATTGATTTCATTGAAGGGTTGAAAAAATATCATGACCCTCAATGAAATGATGGGAACGGGACGGGCGAGTGGTTCGTAACTTGGCCACCCTTACACGCTGGCTCTCATTGCCTTCACCGTCACTCTCCTCGTGATGTGAGGACGAGGTAGGGTGTTTCAGCACACCGCGGAGCTGGCGTTTGGATAGGATTGTAAGCACCCATCATCTCATTCCTCTGCGTTCATTCCTGTATGTTATTTAAATTTATTTATTTCCATCATATACCGGCCAATCGTTACCATGCTAAATCTGTCAATATAGCCTTTGCTATTTCCGGTGGTGAAAATCAAATTAGGAACCAACCCACATGCTGGTGGGTTGCAGATGCCCATGCAAACCGACGATGAACAAAACAAAGACCGGCGCGTTCACGTGATCCGCGCGGTTCAGCATTTGATCTCCACGACTGCCTCGAAACCACCCTGCCAAAATCCATCCTGCCCTCACCATCATAGCTCTCTAATAACTCTCTTCTTCACTCCCATAACTCTCTCCAATTTCCTTGAATTATCATGCTATTTTATACGGGCAGGTAATGTTGTTGTACTGTAAATGGTTTAAATTGTGGTTATGGTTAATGGGTGCAGTCTGGAACTGTTTGTTAAACGAAAACGGGGAGTTCTTCGATGCCTATTTTAGGAACAGCGCGAGATCACATAATCACATAAATATGATGCCGTCTGAATATGCTTATAGTTGCCGTCAGTGTCTACAGAAATCTCATTACTGTTTCTGTGTCATCTCTATTGAATATGAAATATGAACAGAAGGAAAGTCCGATATCAGATTTTGGAGGACTTACGCATGCATATGTAGGGTTGGAATTTGGATTTCTTTTTGTTCGTCAAATAAATTTTTTTGACCTTTTGGATCTTCATATTACTAGTCAAATAACATTATCTTTAAAATTTTGCCCTTAGTAATAATGTTTTGATAATAAATTAACTATTCACCAATAAAATTTCCAGTTAAAATACAAAATGACCATAACACAGAAATGACTTATTAAATCCTATTATTTATATTTTCTATTTTAATTTTTTTTAATATCAAAATTTTTTAATAACAAAATTGAAAATCAAATTAATTGTCAAAAATTAAAATAAAAGTACTTCATTGTAAGTCTTGTACAAAAATTATATAGTCCCTTTGGTGAATTTTTTGTATTTTAGACATTCGAGAATCATTTATTTTATTTAATTTATACACTATATTATTTTTTATTTTTGTATACATTCATATTATTATTTGTACACAATTGTTATTATTAATTCCAATTAGACTCAATTAAATATCATTATTTACCTAAGTTGCCAAATCCCAACCCTCATGAGGGCTACTATGACGACTCCACCCAACTAAAAAAGCCACGCCTTTTGAAAATAAAGTTTTATCCTATTACATAACCTTTTGAAAATAAGTTTTATCCCATTACAGAGCTTTCGAAATAACCCGTGGTGAAATTGTTAACATAGATATACAAATACAAATGATTTAGACATCATCAACTTGTAGCAAAAACTAGTTTAGTGAAATCAACCCAAAAATGTTGTATAAGACAAAATTGCTTAAATCACATTTTCTATTTCCACCCAAAAATGTTGATATAAGGCAACATTGATTAAATTACATTTTCCATTTCCATCCTACATTAAAAGTTTGTAGATTCTCTAATAATTTGTGGTCCTCTTTCCCATATATGTAATAATAAATCTATAGTCAATAACTGCTATATCTTCTTCATCATCTTTTAAAGTACTCTTACCCTTTACCTTGAGCATGGCTATCATGTCACCCTCATATAATTTCACTCATCCCATGGTGCACATACTCTAATTTTCATGCGAAATTATAGGGTTTGCCTCCACTCTACTACTAATGTCTCATCCTCAAAATAACTTCCATTTTTTTCTTTGTTTTGTGTGCTAATTTCTTATCATTTAAAACTAATTTCCCTTTCTTTTTTATGTGTTCATTTTTCATCATTTTAGAGCACGGATTGAGATACTTCCTCTAAAATGCAGCTTATCTAAAGTTATCTCATTTTAGAGTGTAAATTTTTAGCATATTTGGAAGGTTGGAATTCTTTTTTCTTCCTCGTTTTTATGTAAAATTATATCTCATAAAATTCTACAATATACTCTTTATGTTCTGTTCCTCAAACACATTTTCACTATTTTCCCTTCTCTTACATTTGAATAAAACTGTCAACTCCTTTCTTTCACTTAATTCTTTCTTGGCCATAATTATAACTCATATCAAATTGAGGCTAAATTTAATTGAGAATTTCTTGAGAGAGTAATATTAATTAAAACTAGCCCACGGGGCTTTGGATTGACGGTGAATGGGTGCGCTGTTAAGGCACTCCTTGCGATAGGTCACCGGTTCAAATCCCCGTGGGTACTTAGGTTAGTCTTAACTAGAAAAAAAAAATATTAATTAAAACTAAAATTATTTTTAATTTTTTTCCAAAATTTATTATGAAATATTTAGTAAATTTTAGATTAAACAATTAACATATAAATAAAAACCAAAGCTACAACAAAGTGAAATTTATCACCTCAATTAGGATTTAATAACGACATTATAATAAACCAGGTGAAGTTAATCATCTCATAATTGGCACTTCATGACAACGTTATAATAAACCATACTTGTTTCATTTCAACACAATTAAAAAGATGTTACTTCACCTGGTAGTTGGCACTCCAAAGCTACTTTATAATAAACCATACTTACTTTTCACGTAAAACAATTTAAAAAAACAAAAATTATTAAAAATTTAATTTAGAAACAAGAATGTAAAAAATAAAAATAAATAAATAGCTTTCATTGCAGTTCTAAAAGATGAAAGAACTGGCCATTAGTGATGAATAAACACCATCTTGTAATTAAGTGTAACTAATATGATTTATTTTTTATTTTATTTTTTTAATAACGAGAAATAAATAAACATGTGTAAAGTGTTTATAATAAAAATACATTTCCTAAGAATTCGCAAAATATTACTTATATATAAAAAAAACACAAAAATCTATATAAAAATATAATTCACTCTTTATAAAATTTCCTAACCTAAACATAATCCAAAGATATCATTTAACTGTTATAAAATTTTCTAAGATAAACCATTTCCTAACCTAAACACAATCCAAAGATATCATTTAACTGCTATAAAGTTCTCTAAAATAAACTTAACTCATCTTTTCTAGTTTCCTAGTTTTGGTTTATTTTTCATTGCTACTAGATTCTGATATTGATATTTTTATTTGTTAATTTTTCTGTTAAATGGCTGATAACTCCACTAATAAATGCACATGCAATAACCCAAAGAATTGTTAGACATGTAATTTATGGTGGAATTGAGTGTAGATCGGTGGATCTCATTAATTACATCGAAGAGTTTGAGCGTGCGTGCGTGAGAGGGCAGCTGTTGGAAAATAAGTAATTATGTATAAAGATATTAATGACGGTTTTGAAAGAAAATAAACCGTCAAAAAAACATTCTTGAAGTTTCAAAACACATCGTGTCAAACGGCAATATAAAATTATTAAACGTATTTTACGGTTAAAATGCCCTCTGACGGGCATTTTGCCTGTCAAATTCCAACCCTGGACAGTGATAGCAATCTACTTTTGTATCTGTTGTTCGAAGGCTTTGACTTATTCTAGTATTGTTCGTACGTAACATCCACAGCTGTTGTTACATGATTTCAGAGGCACGCTGGCCTCACGATTTGAAAAACAAGAGGCACATAGCTCGTGCCATAACCAACTTGTATTCCATCGTTCCAGTAGTTTGTGGGGATGAATGTTATAATAAGTAACAAAAATAGAATCATATAAGGCTAGTGTTATCTTGTGCTTTTTAAGGCGGATTTCTAACTGACATCTTTAATATTTTAAACTAATAAAATGTCAACAAGTTTAATAAAAAGGTTCTTTTTAAATGTCATGTAAATAAATGGTCTTATATTTAAGCTATAATTAATCATATTTATGATTAAGAGGAGAAGTTATATTCGTATAAGTTTATATAATGGAGTTTAAGCTAGGTAAAAGGAGAAGTTATATTCGTATAAGTTTATAGAGTGGAGTTGAAGCTATGTTCCTGAAAGAACAAAATTTGGAATCTATAACTAAGAGAAGATTTAATATAAATAAATGATTCATTTTACATATTTTATTTTAATCATATATATAATTTTCAAGTGATTTTTTATATTAAGATTATATAATGTGTTTTGAGGAACACAAATATATATATATATATATATATATATATATATATATATAATGATATGCATATGTTGATGGGTTTGAATCAAAATTAAATGTAAAATGTCATAAATGGAAACGGAAAGTGGTAATTTTCTTAAAGGTGAAAAAAAATAAATGATTTTTACACTATCTCGAGTTTAAAAAATTATCGGAGGGAGCTCTACAACTCAGGCGTGCACCAGAGATCGAATTAGAGCGGCGTAGTAGACAGGGATCCACGGATCGGCTGAAGTGGGCACCGCCCTCGTATGGGGGCCCTGTCCTCGATATAACAAGGGTCGGTTTCTCCCTCGAGGAACTCAGTCATGGAACGGGGAGATGGCGCCGAAACCCCATCAGAACTGTAGGCATTCAGTGCCTTGGTGGCGGCCTCAGGAAAATGCCAGCCTTCTGGACCTCAGCTCAAGTTTGTCAAAAAGCTAGAAAGCATTCCAACGGTGTCCTTGCAGGTCGAGGACACATGCAGATCAGCTCTGAACCTTGCCGAAAGAGGATTAATCGGACAGTTCACAAGGCTATGGCCCTCCCCGAAAGGAGTAGAAGAATGGGTAAAGCGCAACTGGATTCCCCTAGTCAAAGAAGGAATAAAAAGCCATTTCGTGGGCAAGGGTTTTTTCGTGTTCGTGTTCGAAAATGCAGAGGATAGGACCCTGATCTTCAGAAACGGGCCATACTTCATGGGCCCTCAAGGACTGTACCTGAATAAATGGTCTCCCGACTTCGACCCATCCCAAGATGTGCCTAAGGCGGTGCCAATCTCGGTGTGCCTACCACATCTTCCACTCCATTGTTGGAGTCAGAAATCACTGCAATCCATTGGAAACGCACTTGGCAGATACATAGATCAGGCTCCAAGGAAGGATCAATACTCTTGTGCGAGAATCTGCGTGGAGGTTGATCTAGAAATCGGGCTACCCGAAGCCATCAAGCTCTCGGTGGCAGACTGGACGCATATTCAAGAACTAGATTACGAGTAGCTTCCATTCAAATGTCGATACTGCCACGAATACGGACACTTCGCAAGATATTGTAAGAAGAAAAATGAAGAATCCACTGAGAAAGAAAAAGGAGAGCAATGGAAGCAAGTTAAAAAAGCAGCAAATAATAGGCAGAGCAACGAAAACAAAGGCAAGGAGACAGGGAGCAAAACAGGACAAGAAATGGAAAGCCAGCAAAACGTTGGGAGTAAGGAAGGCACCAGCGCAGTGGAGGACAAGAACCCATTCGAATCTCTCACACCAACCACAGAGACCCTAGAGAAAGAGCAAGAAGTTCCATCTCAACACAAAGACAGCGAAATGCAAGATCCAGGTAACACATCTAACTCGAATCCAAGTAACAACTCCTCTCCTTCATATGCAGACATAATCAAGCAGAAAAAGAAAAAGACAGAAAATGCGGGCTCATCGGATGACGAAGAAAGACCATCCAAGCGAGCGGGAAGGAGATCAAACAAAGATATAAGGGAAGAAGAATCAGAAAAGCAAAAAACCCTAGGAAGTCAAGCTACCATAGAAATGACTCTGGGGAGAAATATCAGGCCAAGGGCATCCAAGGGAGGAGGCCCCACACCAACAAGTTGTAAATGATGAACCTGAACTTGGTATCTTGGAACTGCAGGGGTCTGGGTAATCCCAACAAGGCATAGGCCATCAAGGATCTAATGAAAATGGAACCCATAGATGTACTCATGCTCCAAGAGACCAAAATAGAAGGGGAGGTCCTTCTAAATACCAGCACCTCCAAATGGAAATTTGACTCAGGGAAGGTAATCAGTGCAAGAGGATCAGCAGGAGGAATAGGCACATTCTGGACAAAGAATCTATTCAACCTCGGCAAATCACATGAGACTCAACATTGGATATATACAGAACTTTGGCACACATCAGGCAAAGTTAAATTAGATTTGTTTAATTTGTATGTTCTGGTGCGTTATGAGGAGAAAAAAGAATGCTGGAAAACTCTAACAGAGTACATAGAGAAATGCAGTCCCACGAATATAATCATAGGAGGAGATCTGAATATAATCCTAGACCCAAAAGAAAAACGAGGAGGATCCTACACAAGAGATCCCTTTCTCCTCACTGTGGAAAATCTTATTCATTCATGGGATTTGGTAGACTTCAAACCGGTGAAAGGAGCATATACCTGGAAAAACAATAGAACAGGGGAACAACACATTTCAGCAAGGCTAGATAGATTCCTCGCCAGCAGCACTATTATGATGGATAATAGAATAGTCCACTCCAAGATCCTACCAAAATTAACATCGGACCACAAACCAATTCTTCTACATATAAAGGAGGAAGAAGATCTCGGCCCTCTTCCTTTCAGATTCAGCCCTCTCTGGGTCAAAAGAGAGGGGTTTCTTGATACTGTACAAACAGCTTGGGAAAAAGAAATCTCAGGCTCCCCAAGCTATGTATGGGAACAAAAAATTAAGAACACCAAAAAGTCACTTAAAGAATGGATAAAAAAAGAAGTCAACTCCCCCACCAGCCAGAGGAAAGAAGCAACAAGACAACTGGAAGAATTTCAATTGGGATTGGAAGAGAAAACCATCTCAGCCACAGATCTAGACAAAGAAAAATGCGCCCAAAGGAAAGCATATAGTTCCTTTAGAGATGAGGAGGAATTTTGGCGATTAAAATCTCGTAGCCTGTGGCTCAAAGCAGGGGACAGGAATACAACCTATTTCCATAGACAGTACAGGGCGAGGATCTCGCGAAATCACATCGCAGAAATTACTACCACCAATGGTCAGGTATGCAGAGGTTTCGAACAGATCAAGGAGGCAGCAGTAAACCATTTCCAGAATCTCCTCAGCGCTGGAAAAGATGGAAGCGAGGAGGACATGGAAGAATTCCTTATCAATATACCCCAGCTAGTAAGCTTAGAAGATAACGAATCTCTAATAAGGCCAGTTTCAGAAGAAGAAATAATAAATATAGTCTGGTCCATGGAGCCAGATAAAGCCCCTGGGCCCGACGGATTCTCAATTCACTTTTATAGAATATGCTGGGAGATAATCAAAACCGATCTGATGAGTATGGTTCAGGGCTTCATGAGGAAGGCAAAAGTTGGAGGCGGCATAAACTCAACTTTCCTTGCTTTAATCCCAAAGGAAGCCAATCCAGGCACCTTTGACAGATATAGACCTATATCATTATGCAATTCATCATATAAGATTCTGGCCAAGCTGATTGCAAATAGAATTAAGCCACTACTTCAAAAATTAATTACCCCAGCTCAAGGAGGTTTTGTGAAAGGTTGACACATCCTGGACAACGTCATCCAAGTGCAGGATGCACTGCATTCAAGTCAAATGCGCAGAGAACAAGGTATGTTAATCAAACTGGATATGTGGAATGCTTTTGATAGGGTAAATAGATCCTTTTTATACAGGGTTCTATCAGCTTTTGGCTTCAACCAGAATTTTATTGATATAATTAAAGCCTGCCTGGAAAGGATATGGATAGCGCCAATGATAAACGGAAGACCTGCAAACTTCTTCCTAGCCACAAGGGGCCTGAGACAGGGCTGCCCCCTCTCGCCCTTCCTCTACATCCTGATGGTTGATTCCTTAAGCAGGAAGTTAACAATGGAAAAACAAAAAGGCAGTATTCCAGGGATCAGAATAGAGAAAGGCATAGAACCAATGAACCATGCATTATTCGCGGATGACTCGCTCCTATTGGGGGGGGCCTCCACAAGAATAGCATCAGCTTTCAAATCCATTCTTCAGAAGTTTTGCAACATAACTGGCGCTCTAGTAAGCGAAAAGAAGAGTGCAGTATATGGCTGGAACACAGACCAGCAAACAATAAGGAAAATAGCAGAAGATCTGGGATACAAAGGGTATGCAGAATGGGAAAGAATTAAATATCTGGGACTCCCCATAACCTTGGGCTCAAACAGGAATCACCTGTGGGACAAAGTAACAGCTAAATGCAAGAAAAGGATAACAGTGTGGGGAGGCTTCTGGTTATCCACAGGAGGCAAACTCATATTGATCAAATCCGTCCTCTCAGCTTTGCCAACATTCCAAGCGGCCCTGATGATGGCACCCAAACACATCTCAGACCAAATCTCAAGATATATTCGCAATTTTTTATGGAATGGGGGGTGAGGGAACAGCAATCGTTTCCATTTAATCAAGTGGGAAACAGTTAAAAGGCCGATGGTGGAAGGAGGCCTTCAGGTGTGCGATCCCGGGCTAGCAAACGTGGCCTTGGGATGCAAACTACTGTGGCAAGTATGTGACGAGCCCAATCACCCGATAAGTAAGATCCTTAATGAGAAATACCTTAAAAATTGATCTATAATGAGCTACAAACCGGAGAAGGACCCCAAAGGCACGCAGGCCTAGAAGCTGTGCGTAAGAGGTATCGAATTCTTCAGAAGCGAATTATACTGAATTCCAGGCAATGGGAAGAATACGAACCTCTAGAAAGACCGCATAATGGGACATCAGCCATTAAATCAAAAAGCAGAGATCGCCGAGATCAGAGCATGGCTTCGAGCGAGAGGAATTAAAAAAATAGAGGATATAACCGCATGGGACAACAAAGGTAACTGGCTGCGTTGGAAATGGTCCAAAATTCCAGAACAGCTAAAAAACCAGTTTGTTGTACTCAATGAAGAATTTGTTGATTTTACACCAATCCATATTGATGAGGAGGACATTTGGGGATGGGGCAAGAAAGGAATATATATAGCAAAGCAGGGATATTATCAACTACAAAGTCAGCAAGATACACCATATCAGGGATCAGTTTGGAAGCAGATTTGGGACAGCTTCAACATCCCAAAAATCAACTTCTTTTTCTGGACCTTATTCCATAACAAAATCCTCACAGGTGAAAACTTGAGCGAAAGGGGTATAGCAGGGCCACACATATGCATTCTATGCAAAAGAGAGCTAGAAACAACAAGCCATTTGTTCATAACATGTGAGTTTGCGAAGGAGGTATGGTCTACTTTCTTGTCTGAACTAAACATGAGTGCCCCTCTCCAAAGCACAATAACCTCCATGTTCACATCCTGGAACGAAAACTACCCTCATCGAATTGTCAACAAATCAATTTGGAACAAGGTGTGGACAGCTATGCCTAAATACGTTTGTTGGAAAATCTAGTTAGCCTGGAATGAGGCCATTTTCAACAACACTGAGCAACCAGCAATGAAAGTGGCGGAAAAGGCAAAGAAGCTCCTCCTAGAAACTCTAAATCATCATACAGCAAAGGAAGATAACTCTCTAAGAAAAGAAGAAAGCGTGTGGTTGGAAGACTACACAGGAAAAGGCAGACAGCAAGCACCACCGCGACCAATCCACAAAGAAAGGTGGCAGATTCGAGAAACCGAAGACAATTTTCAGAAGTGGAGGAAATCCCAGGATATATGCACCACTCTTTTTTACGGAGCCTCAAAAGGCAATCAAGGGAGAGCAGGAGCAAGAGGATTGATTTACCATCGGAACGGGAAAAAAGAAGAATTCAGCTGGGGCCTGGGAGTGAAAACAAACAACCAAGCAGAAATACTTAGCCTTTGGAAAGCTTGCCAAATTGCAAGTAAAGAAAACCCAAAGGAAATTTTAATAATAGGAGATTCAGAACTGTTGATAAAAACATTGGCAAAAAAGGAAAAGCTCAAGGATTCGGCACTAAACAAGCAACTAACAAGAGTGAACAGAATATTGAAAGATCTCTGCTCGGTTCAAATATATCATATTCTTAGAGGATTAAACAAGGATGCAAACAGATTGGAAAATATAGGATGCACTCTTCAGGAAGGAATGATCAGCATAAATGCAGGAAATCCAACTAAGGCAAACATTCCCTAAGTGAAAGAGTGTTGTAATCAGCAATGGAAATTGTAATGGTTGTTTAGGCAATGCCCGATCAGCTTATTATCAATAAAAATAACCGTTTCAGTTTAAAAAAATAAAAAAATATGTTGATGGGTTTGAAAATGTTAGGTTTTCTGTCAAGGTTTTTCATATATGTATTTTATTGCTTTTACAATGGAGTTAGAGCTTAATTTTTGTGATGAAAATGGTGTTAGAGTTTATTGTAATAATTTTGATCCTATGGATTTAGAAAATGCATTATTTTCAAGTCAAAACTGGAGGAAAGGCAATCAAGCTCTATTTCACTGTTGTTTGGAGGTGGTAATCTAATGTAAGATTAAGACTTCAATGGCTATTTATGCGAAAAAATCCCATTTCTTCATTTTATCATCCATATAATATTTGAACATAGAACCTCTTTAATAGGAAAAACTTCAAACAGAAAAATCATGGATTCTACGTTAGTGCACATGACATGATGAACAATTCATATAAGGGCCTTGAACAGTCATTGTAGGTACATATTTTGTCTCAACTAATTTTCTTCTCCAAACTTTAGTGTGATGCTATCCTTGCCTGCTAGAGCCCTTTCCTTCTGTGGTTTACTTAGGGAACTCCATGTTTCATTTTTGTGAAATGTGACCAAGATTGTGGCATCTGAAGCATCTTGTCTCATACTTGAATGAAGGAGAAATTGACACATAATTCTTCTACTGAATACACATGAATCTAATATTTTCAAAAATTTTCTAAAAGACTCATAACCATCTTTGTCATGGGATTTGCACTACAAAGCCTTGTGCCAACAATTTGTATATAAAAAGAAATAACCAAGAAATGAACTTTGATACCTAGATGAGAAATATTCCCTCCAATATCTTTTGAATATATTTTTTCTTGTAGGAGGCTTGAACCTCATGGGCTTCTTGATAAAATCAACACCACTTCTTAGAGAAACATTTATCATCTGACCTTGTTTGTCCTTGTCTTCAAACTTAAGTTCAACCTTTTACTTAATATGAACATTGAAATACTTTATTTATATCTCATATTCAATTTTTATTTTTATTAATATTTTTATATATACCATATTAATTTTATATTATGAATTGAATGAATTACAAGTATCCATCTTATTAATATTATTTTAAAATATATATTTTTACTTTCAATTGCTTATTCTCTTTAATCATTAGAGAGAGAGAGAGAGAGAGAGAGAGAGATTGAAATCAGTTAATCAACATAGACATTCAAGTAGTTTATATAAGTTATACATCAAAATATTAAGATTTATATATCTTCTTACAATAAAAACTTTATCTATATATATATATATATATATATATATATATATATATATATATATATATATATATATATATATATATATATATATATATATATATATATATATATTCTTTAATTACTTTAATTTTTTAAAAGTTGATATTGGAATATTTTATGGATATTTGATTAGATAGTCCATTATAATAGGTATAAGAAAATTATTTTAAAATCATAAATTCTACACTATTAAAATTTTGTTTGCTTTTGTATTTATGGATATGTATATTATTGTTAATAGTGTAAGCATGTGAATGAGAATTATAAAAAAAATAGATAACAATGAAATAAAAACTCACACACACATTTGACACAATATATTACATGGGAACCCTTTCACGAGAAAAAGCTGAGCTGGAAGGTGAGGTCACTCTCCTCTCCTTCTATTAATAGAAAGTAATTGTGATTACAAAGAGGAATATCTTATGGCTTTTGGGATACTACAATGCACAAATCTTCTTTGTGTGCTCTATGTCCTATCCCTCTCCGTAGTTTTTTTCTCAACCATTGAACAATTTCACTCAAAAGTATAGAACCCCTTTTCCTCCTAGTGGCCTAGTTGTAACACAGTCGGATAGCCTACTAGTGGTTATGTTTGACTACCTCAACTCTTAACCAAAGTTAAAATATAGACCCTTATAGAATTTTATTCATCACAATCATAGACCTTTTTCATGAATAACAAGGCTAACATGGCATCCTTTGAAACTATGGTGGTTAAAGCAAGAAGGCAAACTTCTAAGTGGCATAACCGTCGCATACGTACTTCGATTGATGTGGTTCTTGTGCCATTGGAAAGGTCCCTCTCTATAGTATAGGAAAAATTAGTGTGGTGCTAAAGTAATAAATTTTTACCCTCATAAAATTTCATTTGATGCCTCAAAATTATACTTGAAGGTTTTAGGCCATGTTTTTCCAAACTGGGTCCCATCGGTAAAATGGGCCTATGATATTATTGCTCCACTTTTTCTAGTGTAAAAGCATTGAGATAGATGAAAAGTAATATAAGGATACAATACGAATCACACCCACCCCTTTTGGGAGGCTTTTAGTCCTAAAAACCTTCTACTAAATGAGGCAAGGAAATATTTCCTCAACCTTTTCTCGTGTGTACCATTTAGATTTTCCTAGGAGTTATCTGTTCAACCTAATTTTTCGATTTTCATGTTGCCCCTATCTTGTAGTTTTGGACCTCTTCTGTAAAATTGTATCTTCTATCAACTTTGCCTGAGCATCTAGAGTCAAATCCTCCATAGAGGGTAGGACATATTCCACTTCTAGATCTAGCATGGAAGGCTGATAATGTTTTAAATTGACTACATTCACAACAAAGTAAATGCACATATATGGTGGTAAATTGAGTCAATAGGCATTATCACCCACATTTTATTATATCTCGAAGGGACCATACTACAAAGCCTTGATTTTCTTATTAGTTCTTTGTAGCCTCTCCTTCCTCAATTGTAGCCATACTCTATCTCCCACCTAGAATGATTTCTCTATTATAAGGATGTTACATGCATAACAAATTTTCGTCCTAGGTCTTTAGAGGTTTATGTTTGTATCCCCTTAGAAGCTGCACCAAATTCATTGTGACTACTTACCCATCTTTCCATGGATGTAATGTTATAGATCTCTTGAACTTTGTGTTCATCTTCCCCAATAATGTAGTCAATAATGCACTGATAAATCTTGTGTCCTTGTATGAAATGATGCTCCTTAAATCCCAAAGTGCACCCATACATGTATAAAGAATGAGTTTGTTTATTATTTCCCATTAATGGTCTTTTTACAAGGCACTAGAGAACACATTTTGTTGAACCTATCAATGACCATGAAATTGAAGTCATGTCCCTTCCTAGTTATTGGTAAACCTCCCACAAAGTCCATTGAAATTTTCTCCCGAGGATGAATGGGTATAGGTAAGGGATGATATAGACCCCATTTTATGTTTCTAGGCTTGTTGGTACAAGAAATCATGCATCGTATTATGAACCTATCTGCATGTTCTGACATCTTCAGCCAATACACATACCTCTACATGTTGTCCCTAATATTCCCTACACTAAAGTTCCCTACAACCTTGGAAGTGTGAGCCTACCTAATTGGCTACAATCACTCACATTTAGGAACACATAACCTATTCAGACTATATAGTAACATCTCATAGAGATGGTTTTCAACAATGTTGTCACCATCATGCACATGACTCTGACTCTACAACTACTGAAACACCTTCCTAATGTCCTCATCCTCTAGATATGCCTTTGTGTATGCATCATGGGTGATTGACTTGATATGCATAAGGGTCCTTGAAATTGTGATATTTGATGTGGATGACCTTGAAATCATACCGTACAACTTGTTTATGTTTTCCTTCTTGTACTTGATCACCAAATGAAATTGTTGTAGAAACCCCATCCACTTATAATTATCATTTTGTTGTATCTTACTCACGGGGACTTCATTGGGGGAGAAATATCATACCATGTGGGTTCATATTGGGGGATATGTATTGAGGAAAAATTTCCATAATATATTGGGGGTAAAGGGTTTTTATATTGTAAAATAGAAAAAATGGAGCTTAAAGTTAATGAAAAAATATAAAGGGGTATAAAAAATGTTAACGAAAACATGGATACCTACAATATCTAGTGAAAGTAGGGTTTTTTTTTAAATCGGGAAGTTGCATTGGGTTGATGTAGGTAGGGGGTTAAATAATGTGATTTTTAGAGGCATTTTCATTATGTAGTCAAATTAAGGGTATTGTTTAATATGTCACGAATGCACGTGATATGTTAGAGGTTTAATGATTGAATCCCCCGTTATCTTAATTTGGGCCTACAGTTACTGTACTGGTTGGTGATATATGTAAATTAATATCTCCTTCCCCACCAGATAGTTCTTCCACTTCTTCATAACTTACACTAGGTCATAAAGCTCCTTGTCATAGGTAGGGTAGTTAAGGGAAACCCCATGAAATACTTAAAAATGGTAGCATGCATGCTTTCCTCCCCGCATTAAGACTGCTTGTACACTGTACCGAATTGTATCTATCTCCTCTTAAAATGGATGAAACAAGTTTGGTAATGCCAGAAATAGTGCTCAAATGATCTTTTTCTTTAACTCCACAAAGGCCCTTTTCTAACCTTTCCCCCACTCGAAACTCTTTCTAATTTTTTTCATGGCATGGAGTAGTGTTTCTACTATTGAAAATGAGGTTATGAATTTTATTGGGTATTGTGCTTTCCCGATGAAACTCCTAACCTCAAAAAAATTAGTAGGGATTGGTCATTTCATGATGGCCTCCATATTTGTAGGATCTATCCTCAAATTTCCTCTACCTATCACATACCCCAGATACACCAAATATTATTATGCAGACTCACACTTCTCTATATTAGCTAGCAGCTAGTGATTGTTTAATGTCTACAACACCTATGTCAAGTGTGATAAGTTCTCCTCTAGGTATCACTCTATACCAATATATCATCCAAACAGATAAACACAAATGAAGATATAAAAGGATGTAATACTTCATTAATTAATCACGTAAATTTATTTTTTGCATTGCATAGGACAAGCTGCATGACTAACCACTCATAAAAACATTGGTTGGTTTTGAACGTGGTCTTCTAGGTATGTTCTTCTTGAACTCGAAACAAGTGATATCAGAACTTTAACTCTAACTTGGTCAATTATTTTCCTTGCTACGTCTGATCGAACATATCATCTATCCTAGGTAGGGGGTAGATGAATCATTCTTTATTTACCCATCGAAGATAGGGGAATATTATTTCGTGAACTACTGTAGTATTGAGCTCCTCCCACTTGTCCTTCAATCATGTTGTCTTCTAGTTACTACACTAGAAAAATTGTCATAGTTTATTGACTCTCTTTTTGAGGTCATATGTAGGGTTATTACCCTCACCATCTCTTCACTTGCTTATACCTTTTTCTTGACTTTTTTTCCTCTTCGCTATTTGTTTTCAATCCCTACTTCTAGATTTATGGCAGCCTTTCCTTGGATTTGTGATTGTCTAAATGGTTAGAACAAAGCTCGTGTTGCTTCTTCCTTTGTTGATTCTATAATAAATACAAAATCATTACATTAACCTCTTATTTCATTTCTTATTCTTTGAAAAACATTTCATTATCTACTTGACAACTTCTCAATTTAGCTCTCAAACTCCTAAGGGTGTCCATCCAATGAAGGGAATTTTCTCTCAAATTTTTCCCACTTAGTCCTCTTCCTAAAGATGATAGGATTTTAGCATGTTATACTCTGCCATTTTTCTGCTCATTCCTCTATTTATTGCTGGAATCTGTATCTTCTTATGTGTTGTCAGATGTTCCCAATTGTTAATTAAAATTGGCATGAATATAGTAATATATCACTTGGTATGTCGGCGCATAAGCATGTTGATCTAAAGTTGATCACAAAATAAAACCAACGTTACTTATACATGTTGGAGAAAAATAAATAACAATGTTATATCAAGGTTAGAAACCACAACAACTGCAAACCAAACAATAAACATATGTGGTAATTAAACTTGAATATTAAATTTGATAATTTTTTCATTAGCCTCTTTAGGCCTAGTGTTGAACCTTAGCATTGATGTCAGTCTATATCAAATCTTGAACATTTAATCCCAAAATTACATTGATTAAAATTTTCTCCCTTTCCACTCCTATCAGAACTCCATATTTTAATCCAAATGGTCTAGTGTTGAAACATTTCTCTGATACCACAGAATATCAGAGCTCCAAATTTTAGTCCCAAAGGTCCAGTATTGAACCTTGAATCTAATATGACCATGTATTAAAATTTTAATTCTAATGATATTATAACACCACCTCCCACATTTGGCGACATTCACTACCCTTCCAAGGTAAACATGGGTTAGGGGCTACTATGACATGTATTAACTTCCTAGATCACCTTAACGAAATGGAGTCAATAAACACAGACTTTACTGACTTCTCTCAAGTGCTAGAGGACCCTCAATGGATAAACCACCCTTCTTGGTGCCCAAACCTTGAGTTAAATTTCTTTTTTCCTGACCTGCACTCTGAGACGCTCCCATAACATTGCCCAAATTTGATTGTAGCCCTCCAGTCACATTCATAAGCCTACAAGGGAGTGGCTATAATCCTTTTTAGCCAGTTTTGTGCCTACAACATGAAATATAAGCCATCTTTTAGGGCCAGTCTCGAGACCCCTAGCCAGAACTTGATGAAACAATCTAGAACAATAAATACAACAAGAAAAAGCCTTTAACACAAAAAATTGTCAAGAACTTGATTTAAAAATGCCTAACCATGACAGTAATTTCGTAAAACACATGTTGAACATGAAAACTACACGTCATGAATGTATTTTTTAACATAGAGATCTCAAACTTATCTGAGAATCATGAAGATGGGCTAATGTTGTCTCATAGTAGCTACAATAACATCTATCAGGTCATCCAATCAATAGCTATTCATTTAATAATAAGAACATGATAAGAGATATAACTGGAATCTGTTGTAAAACCATGCTTATAATAAGCATATAGCAAGGTAAATAGCAATTGTACAACAACCATTAAATGCACATAATAACAAGTATAATTACTCATGAGTTAGAAGGGAAAAGAGCTCTTATGAATCATATGCAAAAGCTAACTAGATCAAGTATTTCCACATACCACCTGACCATATATTAGGTTAAACCAAATCTCTCTTTCATCCAATAACCTTAGTGCCATATTACATGCATGAATGTGGGATCTCACAAGATAAACCAATACATAAAAAACTAAGGGAATCATGAGGTTAAACCACCTCCACCCTCATTCTACCATGATCTCACCTAAATAGGTCCCCATATCATAAAACCAAACGAATCTTGGATGCCCAAGAATTCCTTCACCATCCCTTGAGGAATATTCCTATCTCCACCCTTATATTGAGGGTTTCCCAAAGAAAACCATCTCCACCCCCAACACTTGGGCTTTTCCTGAGACCATCTCACCCTAATCTAAAATTCTCACTGAAATCCAAAGCTCAGCATAAAATGAATCCCATCACACCATGGCTATCTAGAAATGGAAAGAAAAGGTTGAAACCATTGTTAAACTAGGAAAAACCCATGCCAATGATATAAAATGAACAAAATACACTCATGCATATACAATGCATACCAAAACCATCTAGGAAATCATACATGCAATCTGTTACCTATAAGTAGTCCCACTAAAGCTTCTTTATCCAACCTTTTCTTGATTGATCCTTACTTTCCCTTACTTTCCTTTTCATTCCTTGTTCTTTATTTTCTTGCTTGTTTGCTTTCTCCTCTTGGTGTTCTGATTCTATTTGAAAAAAAATTCCAAAACTCAACTGAAAAAAGGCTATGAACTGATCCTCATAAGACTTTCTATTATTAAGACCTTTGTTTTCTTTAATCTCCTCTATTTTCTTTTAATTTCCTCCTCACCTACAACTTGTGACCTTTCGCCTTCCTTTTCTCATAATTTTCTTTATTTTCATAAATAAAATTTCAATTAATGCCTCTTTTCCTTTTCAAATCCTTTGTCATTTCCTTTTCCAATGTCCCCTTAACCATAATAAAGAAAATGAACACCCACTAGGATGTTTTGTCCAAAATTCATTTTGGAATATATGTCCCATGACCATGGTCTTATTTTTCCTTTATTAATGCTATTACATGAAATTTTAACTCGGGGTTGTTACAGACCCCTCCCCTGAGCCAAACACCGTTCTCAGTGTTCTATAACACCCGTCACCAAAAAGTCACTGAAAACAAAACATACTAGCTATGGACATTTATAGCCCAACTTGTTGTAGTATTTACAATGACATCCTGCTAAAAACATGACAATCACACTATTAAATGGAGCTTTATAACAGATTTCATTATTGTATTTACAATACCAGCCATGCATACATATGTACATATATAAAAATTGTTTTTCCTCTACTAAAAAACAACCATACTATCTATGAATATTTATAAATCCAACTCAATATAATATCCACAATAAAATACATATAAATCCATATACACATTTTCTTTAACAAACAAATAAAATGATGCAATGATTTCATTTGTAATAAGGGAGTCCAAAGTCTCACTCCTTCAGCCTCAAAATTAATACTAAGATTCCCCTTGTTAGTGTGAGATTTCTTGGAAGGTGTACCAAAAACACTTCACTGAAGTCACTAGGTGACAAGTGACGCTAACAACAAGCTGATGATTGCTAGTGATTCGGATTTGCATTAAAAATGGAAAACCTGCAATAAAAGTATAGATGATCCAAAATAGAAAGAAACAATATAAAATATCCAATGCAATAACCCAATTGGAAAGACATTGAATTAATAAATGTTTTATTATTATCATGTGGTGAAGGATATCTACAAATGGTTCTACGAGTCCTCATCCATGGGGTGGGATCTTTGATGTCCTTAATGCTTTAGAAAAAGATTCTCTCTCTCAATATGTGTTGAACCCAGACAAAAAAGTGTAGAACTCAAAATGACATCTCAAAGAAGAAAGACGATAATGTTGACGATGATTATGGTCATGGTGAAGAATGAACGAAAACCCCTCCTATTTATAACAAACTATAGAGTTAATCTCAAAACTGGAGAATAATAAAAAAATATTAACCAAATGAAGATCTAACTGCTTCGAATACTTTATTATATTTATTGGAGAGGGAAACAATATTTAAAATTGGTTAAATATCTTTATTTACAATGAATTAACAAATAAAATGATTTATTAATTAGTTCCCATGAATTAATAATGGTGTGAAATCAAAATAATAATTAAATAGTTATTTAATAATTATTCTAATAACACAAATAAGGAAAATTAAATAAATAGTGATTTATTTAAATATTCCTAAGGGATTTAGACAAATGTGACAAAGAATAATTATTAAATAATGATTTAATAATTATTCCAAGAGAAAATTAAATAAATAATGACTTATCTAATTATTCTTATGGGGGTTTCTTATTTAAATTAGAAAATATTTTAATAAAAGTGGTTTACTAAATTATTTTCGACAATGAAAGTGATTTAACTATAGTAAAGTTAAATCTACATGGTGTATTTCGATCCACCTATTTAGAAATGGCTAGGTGATCATTTTTTGGTGATAACAAATTTCCCCCACACATATGTGTTAGGAGAAAATCATATGACTGAAATACGTTGTAGATTACACTTCCACAAGACACCAAAGGAGTAGTCAAAGAGAGAGAGAGAACTGAAGCAATTCAAGTAAGGATGAATAATAGAGGGGGTGAGAACTACTGAACTGATAGAAGTCTCTTTTTATGTGCTAGTACATAATTTCAAATGAGGCAGGGGACGCATAACCATACCCACTTAGATAACTACCTACAAATAATAGTGATGATATCAACAATGGGGGGCTGGGATATAGGAACATGATGCATGATACATGATGCACTAGCACTAATGGGCCAAAATGTTTACAATGAATCCAATATACATAATGCACCAGGAAAAACATAGCACATGATTGAATACAATAGCATCTTAGTACATGAGATATAATGCCCTTAGACTTGACACAGTGAGGAGGAATCTCAACCAAAGAGGACCTATTGAATAGGAAGGGCTTTGAAGTTCTGGATGGGCCACCTGAAGGAGAGATATATATTGTGGGCGCTGTAAGCGGAGGAAACTGAACCCATCATATCTGCGGAACTACATTTGTGTCTAGAGCAGTATCTATGGTCATATGAGCATCTGGGGAGCTACCTAAATGGACACGCCCTCATGTGGTTTGGAAAATATCACTCTCACTTGGGAATCACTGGGAAAATCATTTGGATCACCAAATTGTCAAGTCTATGAATCTCAAACACGTGATAAGGAGTAGATGTCGAGCACCTTAGAAAAAACCAACTCAAAGGGCAATAATGAGTCCCTTTGCTTGATCTAAGGCACCAAAAAAATATGGATGCTATAACCAAGGTACACCACCCTCTAGACCTCTCTTCTGGAACCAATGTACTGAGGTCAACAGAGGAGGGCCCGCCAGAGTTAACATAATAAGGAATCCTCAACAAAGGCATGAGGGATCATAGAAGAGTGACTGATGGACTGACACCAGGGATGGTGATGGAAGGAATCAAGATGGGTGGTGGACTAACAAATTCCCTTGTTATAGCATAATAAGAATGGTTGACTTGGAAACGAGTGACTCGATTCTAGAGGGGATGGTTAATGACTCAAATAGGGGTTCGACAAAAACAGATTAATACAACTCGAGGCCAAATATGAGTAAAATGGGGAGGGATGAAACATGACAATGAATGAAACATTGTAATAGGGCTCGAGGGGACTCAGAAAAAACTCCATAAGTACAAGGGCAACACATCCCAAATCTTGTGAACAAGGGTGACTCGATGATGCTAACACATGGGGGAGTCCCAGAGGGGACCATGAAAAAATGAGTAGATGATGGTTACTCATGACTAACATTGACACGTGCGTCAACTAGTTCAAAGGTAAAGTGGTACTAGAGTACATGTGGCTCAAATGAAGAGATTCAGTTTTAAAAGGTGACAAAGTGAGACCTCATGGAATATATGGCTTCCTGGTGAAGTTTCAAATTACCAAAAACAAAAAGGAGAATATTATATAACTCAGTAGGAGATTTCCAATGGTGCTAACGGTTCGTCAAATGGAGCTATAGTTTGGACACAACGGGTGATGAAAAACTAGGTTTTTTCTTATAAAATGGATTTTTGCCTACAAATCCAATTCATTTACATAGTGATCTATGGAGAATTTCGAGAGGTGGAGAAGGTCGTAAATCTTGTGGAGCTCGTAGTGGACAAACCGATCATCCAAATCAGGATCTACAAATTGGAGCTAGGTGGCCTAAGCTTAGTCACAATTTTTTATGGATTAGATTTTTAGATTAGGGCTTTAGCTCAATATGGGGGATCTATGCTAATCCTCCTGGTTGTAATGCCATTTTTTGGGCTTGATATGTGCTTTGGAGCATATAGATCTAGCCCACAAGTGCATCTAATGTATTTTTGAGGGAAAAAAAACATTGTGGGCTGAGAGGATAGACAGTACTGGTGGTCCATTAGAAAATGAAGCTAAGTAATGGTCATGAATGCCTTTGACTCTTGACTGACAAAAAAAAATGGTATTTTGTAGGTATGGCAGAGTTAAATATATTATGGTGAGAATGAGATTTGGAGTCCCTATGTGTTGAGATTCAGGGGAATCAAGGAGTGAAATGGTTGTTGGAACTATATGGCATGCTAAAGTCATTAGAGAACTATATGATGAGGGTTGGTGATCCGTTGTTGTCCAGGAGAGTGAGTTATTAGGACCCAGATTAGGGCGCCTTTGTAGTACAAGGGTGCAGGATAGAGATCACAATCCAAGACATATTTTCTCACATGACTACCCATTGGGTGTGGAGCCTGATTATCTTCTTTACTTAAAGGTATCGCCATATTGGACCCTAGTTCATATTATGGCAGCAACATCGCTCGTAACATATACTTTGTAGGGGAGGTCTAGGCGAGGGCGTTTGTGAGCTTTGGGAGCCCCCCCGTGGTTGGGGGATCTATGGAAGCGCCCCCGAAGCTGAAATTAAATATAAAATTGCCTTGTAAGATGTTGTAATTTTGTAGTCAATCTGGGTCGTTCATTAGGTGGAGATCTGATGATAGAAGTTATGTTTAATTTAGGGTTTTTTTCCATAGAAGGAAACTCCTCGATATATATGAGGGAATTGTATTATATCTACGTAGATCTATATTCTGGGCGAGAAGAGAGAGGAGATTGAGCAAGAGAGAAGAGGGAATTACAATGGATATGTTGTAGGTTGTATCTCATCTATTTACTGGATAATATAAAAGGAAGGACTGGTTGTTTCTCTGTGGACGTAGCCCAAATTGGGTGAACCACATATATTTGTGTCTCTCTTGTTTTATATGTTTTCTCTATTTATATTTCTACAATATTTTATGTGTTGCTCTATAATATATAATTTTCTAACACTACCCCCGTTGGGGGTGGTAGGGGACATACATCCAACGTTTCCTTGTGGGAGGCATATAGATGAGTTTTTTTATTGTCATTGTGTAACGGGGAGTCATGAAAAGGGCACGACCATATAGATTGATGAATTGGAGAGGCTAGGGACACGACTACAGCTATAGTGGTGCTACGAGTGTATGGTAGTCATGCCTTCAACCATATCATTGGAGGTCAGATGATGCAGGTGGAGAGTGTACTGGGAGGGACCTACTATGTGTGTGCCTAGATGATTTTGTCATCGTTGAAATGAAATTTTAAATTATGTAGACGAAGGACCAATGATATTTGTTCATTTGGTACATTTGTATGCTTACTCTTCTTTGAGAAGATCCCCACTATATGACCTCATGTTCAGATCTTTGAGCCTATAGGAGTTGTGGATGTGCTGCTAGGGGAAGCTACTAAGACGAGGCAGAGGAGGGGGAGTCGGCCAAGTGTTATGACCTGAATTTTTCACTCATCAAGACCAGATGCCACTATACATACATGACTATCCATATAGTGGCATGAACTATCAGGGGGATCCTGACTTACCACTTCCACTGGAACTATCATGGGGCCTAGATCGTCAGTGAAAGTTCTATATATTTGATGCATTTATAGTTTAAGAAATATATGTATCTCATACTAATTTCTAAATGTTGTGGTATGTAGATATAGCACGAGTGAGACTGATAGGAAATGTGGGATAAGCCACAATGCTAGGGGTTGGAGATCATTGTGGTACCTCATCACAATAGAGACCAGGTGATGGTGCTCTATAGGATGTTGGCTAGTTGAATTGTTTATTGATTAACAATCAAGTACCACATTAAATTATCAACCTGGGAAAGTCTTTTATTTCATAGGCTACCGCGTACTGTATGTAATTAACTCTAAAAGCATCAAAAAGCTGTAGTATACATAATTCTCACGCTATGTTATAACAGTGCATTGCAAAGATAAAATGAAAGTAGTTAATTAAGATTATAAATCTGAAAAGAAAAGTGTTGGATGCTCTGTTAGCAGAGGATCAGGACCCTATCCTCCAAGCAAGGACGTTCAGCACCTGCCCCTGTAACCAGATTGCTAATACACACTGCAATTCTAATTCACCGGTGGAGTACAGTTTCAAATGATTAACAAAACAGAGTGCCAACAAAAAGGAAATTATCAGAGGTAATGCTACAAAATCCAAAACAGAGTATCAGCAGAAAGAAATTACCACACTTACACACTTGACAGAAAAGTAAATGGGTGAATCTTGTGAGGAAGGTGGGCCCGGTCCCTCTCACAAGATTCCCCAGAACACAAATGCTAGATTAGGTGCTCAGAACAATCTCCTATTCATCTGCCAAAAGATCCAGTTACAATAAAAGTTCAGACTTTGTTGTTGTCTTTCAAAATTCCCCTTACAAAACTATTTTTTTCTCCCCCCTCTCTAATGTAGATGTCTCCTCTTTATGGAGGAGACATCTATTACAATACACTATCACAGTTCATTCAGTTAAACCTTTCTGTCAAAAATAAGAGTTACAGGATGTTGTTACAAAAGTGTGACAATGTATTCTTTCTTGGGTCTCTTACTGTTACACAGCTGGTAACCAAACTTCGACCGTCTTCTTGGAATCCTCGCGCTATCCTTTGCCGCTTTCCCATAGTTGTTGATTTAGTAAACCCGTGTTGTTCCTGATATTTTAGCAACTGTAACTGTGTTTTACCCTTTTTAAACAGTTGCTAATCATACTGCGTCAGTTTGGAATTCTGGCGATCTTCAGATAGTTGCCGTTTGTTATTTCCAGTTGTTGCAAAATAGCATTCCCCTGCTTTAGATAATTGCCGTTGCTGGATGTAGCAACTGCGTAGTTGCTGCTTCTGTTGTTGCAGCAACTGCGTAGTTGTTGTTTCTGGTGTTACAACAACTATGAATTATAATTCCTGCAGACTTTAGACAGTTCAATAGTTACTTCGCAACTTAGTTAGCTTTTCCAAAGATAAATATAAAGATAATCATGAATATGTAATGAACAATTAAACATATAGATATGCGGCGAGTTACTTCATACCTTGGGGTGATTAAGTCATTATGTAATCAAAGCTTTCAACTTATGAACTGAAAAAGGATAATATTATGGAAAAAAGTAAGGTCAAAATTGGTCAATTCTGAGTCCTAACACCCCCCCCAACTGAAGAGATTGCATGTCCTCATGCAATGCTTACTCTGAGTCTGAGTCGGAGTACTGGGATGAACAGTGTAGATTACTGAGACAATAGTTATAGGAAGTGGCATCAAACTTATTTCTGAACCCACAGACAGTCAGTATTTGCCTCCATGCTGTTGCTTCTTCCTTTTTGGATAATCCAAACTGGCCCTTGTATTGTTCACCAGATAACCATAGAAGTGGAAATTTAAATTTGTAGCCAATCCAATTTTCAGCACAGTGTTGCATGCATCTAACATAGTAAGGTACCCTTGAGAGTGCTGCCTGTAAATTAGGTGGATTATAAGGGTGATATTCCTGCCTCTCCTTGGGGCAGTTTTCCCAGAACAAGTTATTAGCCTTAATAGCCAAGGGTGCTTTGGTTTTCACATAATGTTGGCAATCTTGCAGGACCACTGCTTGTAGTTGCCTGACGTGATCCTTCATTTCAGGGTCACTTATCATTCTTTGATGCTGTGCAATGAAGGTGGTTGCGTTCTGAGGTTCAGCCCTAATCCATAGAAGGCAATTCTGTTCATTATGTTGAGCTGAGGTAAAGGCGTTTTTCCATGTAAGTTGGTTGGCTAAAAAGGAAATGAAAGCTCTGAGCTATATGTCGCCAACAACAGGTAGCATATTCATGTTTCTCTCTTCGGACATGGCTTCATTATGGAGATAAAGCTCGCATAACAGATTTTGATCATTTTTAGGTGCCTCTGCAAAGGTTTACACAAATTGTTCTGATGTAGCAACCTGATGAGGTCTACCTTCTCTGACTTCCTTTATCTGTAAGAATGTCAGTCTTTCCCTCAAAAATGTTGCATAATTGAAAGAGGGTTTCCTTGTGGCAAGTGTTCTTTGGAATAACTCAAACATCTGGGACAATCTGGCTTTTAGTTCCTTAATTTCTTTGTACTGAGCTCTACACTGCTCAACTGCTTCCCAGTTCTTATATGCATAATTGAACCAGATCCACTTTTGCTGTTGGAATGCTTTTCCTTGTGACAGCTCATATTCTCTCCACCATTTTCCTTTTAATTCTTGAAAACTATTTGTTTCTGTGCATAAATCACTAACAGAGGGAAGTTCTGTTTGTGTAAAGGCATCAACAAGGATAATCTGTTTTGTGATAATTGGAGTAGGTCGGGATGATCCAATGTCTTGCTTTCCATTTCCAGCTACTGTTTCTTCTTCATGTTCTATATTCTGTACTGATTCCTGTGTAACTGCTTCCTCTTCTCGTTCCATGGCAATTTTAGTAGGCCTGGGTGAGTCTATGTTTTCTTCTTCATTTCCTTCTTTTTCTTCTCGTTCCATGGCAATTTGAATAGGCCTGGGTGAGTCTATGTTTTCTTCATTTCCTCCTGTAACTATTTCTTCCTCTCATTCCATGGCAATTTGAGTAGGCCTGGGTGAGTTTATGTTTTATTCATTTCCTTCTGTAACTATTTCTTCCTCTCGTTCCATGGCAATTTGAGTAGGCCGGGGTGAGTCTAAGTTTTCTTCTTCATTTCCTGATTCTTGTGTAACTGCTTTCTCCTCTTGCTCCATAGCAATTTGGGTAGGCCGGGGTGACTTTATATCTTCCTCTTCTTTATTCCCTGTTATTTCCTGCATAGTTTCTGGAGAACTTGCTGGTTCTTGTGTTTCAGCAAGTTCTTCTGTTTGCTCCCGTGCAGTTTCTGGAGAACTTACTGGTTCTTTTGTGTCAGCAAGTTCTTCTGTTTGCTCTTGTGCAGTTTCTGGAGAACTTACTGGTTCTTGTGTGTCAGCAAGTTCTTCTGTTTGCTCCTGTGCAGTTTCTGGAGAACTTACTGGTTCTTTTGTGTCAACAAGTTCTTTTGTCTGCTCCTGCACCGTTTCTGGAGAGCCTATTGGTTCTTGTGTGACAACAAGTTGTTCTGTCTGCTCCTGCACCTTTTCTGGAGAGCCTGTTGGTTCTTGTGTGACAACAGGTTCTTCTGTCTGCTCCTGCACCTTTTCTGGAGAGCCTATTGGTTCTTGTGTGACAACAGGTTCTTTTGTTTCAACCACAATAGCAGGGACTTCATTCATTGGTTCTGCCACTACCTTGTATCCTGCTTGAGTATATATATCACCACAATTGGCACACACATATTCATTGTCCTTACTCTTCTCTGCTACAGATGATACTCGTGCTAAAATATGCAGGTTAAATTCATTTTGATAGGCTTCCTTGACCCTTATTATTTCCTCCTAGTAGTCTTGAATTTGAGCTTTTAGAAATTCAATTTCTTCCTGCAGAGCAGATATGGTAGGCTGAGCTTGTGGGGCAGCAGGTTCCAGTGGAGGCAGAGGTTGTGCTTCAACATTGATTTGATCCCTTATACCCTCGACAGGTGGTTCTTGTGTCTCACCTGGGGTAGTGGCTGTTTCTTGTGTTGCAGCTTCTTGGCCAATATTACCTTGGGTGTCGGCAGCTGGTTCTTGTGTGTCAGCTGCCTTAAAATATGATGTCATGGAACTGTGAACACTCTGCATCTCAGCCTCCGAGGGTGAGGGAGAGGAGTTTCCAGGGCTGGTGCGAATGCGGGTTTTTAACGTGATGGGTGGTGAGCTGGGAGGGGTGTGGCTAGGAGATTCGGCTATTACAGACGACCAAGTCCTTTGCTTGGGTAGAGAAGTAGGGAATTCAAACATTTTTCTTTTCAGGCTGGCTTTCTTTAAGATAGGGACAGTGGCAGAAATAGCAGCTGCTTTAGCCAAAGCCCTAGTTCTTCTTCTTTTTGGTGGGGTTTCATTTTTCTGCTGCATTTTTCTTTTGAGCAGGGTAATGGGGATGTTGTCATCAGAGTCATTGGTAGAAATACCAACTATGGGAATGGAAGGATTGGTTCTATTAGGGGATGGGGTTGTTTCCACGGGTATTTCTACTGCTGATTGTTCATTTTCAGCAACTTGTAGGGGTGTTTGCTCGAGGACTTCTTTGGGCATTTGTTCTGGAATGTCATTTGCTTGCTGAGGGATTTCTACAGGTATTTGCTCAGGAATGTCCTCTGTTTGCTAAGGGATTTCTTCATCTTGCTGAGGTATGTCTTCAGCTTGGTGAAGAATTTCCTCTTCTTGATGAGGAATTTCATGTTCCGGTTGTGGAATTTCTTCCTCTTGATGGGGATTAATGGGGGGTGAAGGGTTATTTAAGGCGAGGCCTCTATTTATCAACAATTGAGCTAAACGGTGGTGTTTCAAGGAAAGAAGCGGATGCTTTGCGTTGACAGTGTAACGTGACATATTTTGGAGACATCCCAATAAATAATATGGCATATTTATCAACTGACCATTCCTCAAATGATTCAACAAGACGAAATCGTGCTGGTAAATTACCTGGTACCGGCCTTCGCACGTCAGGTATTGCTTCACAAATTCAGCAACTTTCGGCCACGGTTGAGGCAATGACTGAAGTGCTACGCCTCTGCCCTTGGACTCTACCTGCTCGCCTGGTTGAAGAAAGTCCTGCTGCGCATTAAGGATCAAGTGCTTCCTATTGAACCACCGTATGCCATTAGCTCGTAGCCCGGTAACTTGGGCTATGACTTCCTCCGTGACTGGGATTTGAACTCCTTGAACGACAGAAAATCCTTCTGTTAAATTGCATGCAAACTCGAGGACTTCCAGAAATAATCTAGCCATCCCGCTTGCAGAAAGATTTGATAAACCTCGGGATAGAGCTCAAGAAGTGTTGTTGTGCCAGGTTCATATGTGATGAGATTTCCTCCCATAGTTGTTGTTTCAGTGAATTTCATAGTTCAGAGCCGAGCTTCCGAATTCAGTTCAGAGTAAACCATTGCAAATGGTAACATGCCGTGATAAGGTGACTTTTACATATTACCAAGAGAGTTAAGGGCGGCGGCAGTTGGCGTAGTATGCAATTATGAGAGTGCTTTGGTAATCCCCCCCCTTTATGTTTTACCTTTTTGGTTGCTGCGTCAAAAAGTCTTGTCTTATCTTTTGCTGGATCATAATGATTATAGCGGGTCTAAGAGCATGGGAATACCGTCGATTTTTAATAATAATGATGGGAAGTGATAGTGGAGTATTGTAATCATCACAAGAAGTGGTGTATTTTATAAAAATTCGTTTCTTGGGGGCTGAAGTGGAGAGACTGGTACTTTTATAAATGAGAGAATTGCTGAAAAAGGTATTACGGGATCGGGAAGTGGTGTTCCAGCGATGTGGTTGGTGTTGCAGCCACTGGAAGTGATGTTACATCAACGGGAAAAGATGTTGTAGTAACAAGAAAAGGTGTTGCAGCAACAGGAATTGGTGTTGCAGCAACGGGAAATGGTGTTGCAGCAACAGGAATGGTGTTGCAGCAACAGGAAATGGTGTTGCAGCAACAGAGCTTCCAAGTCTGCAAAGTGATTCCTTTGAAGCTTTTGTTCTCAGCTTTTTTCATAGCTCCAATATGCAAAATACTGAAATGTAATATAGCAACCCTTGGCAGGGGTTATTAGTTAAAGAAAAAAAGAATATCTAATCTAAAAAAAAATGCATAAATAAACAGAAATTTAAGTGCTTTGAGGGACAGCAAGTTCCCCTGGAAAAGAATACTGTTTAATTGCCATGCAAGTGGCTTTAAAATCTTCTTTAGAAACAGGCCTCTGATATAAACGGAGTCGATAGCCATTCACTAGTAGTGGTGTTATGCTTCCATCAATTGTTAAAAGTCTAACTGTCCCATTTGGAAAAACAACATCCACTTCATAAGGCCCTAACCACCTTATTCTTAACTTACCTTGGAAATTATCGAAACGGGAATCATAAAGTAGAGCCCAGTTACCTTTCTGGAACTGCTTTTGCTTGATGGTTCTGTCATGCCACCTGCTTCTTTGTTGCTGTATCATGGTTGTCTGATGGATGGCATCCAGTCTTTTCTCGTCCAATTCTTGAAGTTGTTGTAACCTGGTTGTCTGTGCATCAGTCAAATCAAGGTTAACAGCTAAAGCAGTTCTTAAAGTTTTGATCTCAAACTCTACAGGGAAAATAGCATTCTTTCCAAAAACTAATTCATAGGGTGAAAAGCCCGTAGTATTCCTCCAAGTAGTTCTATAGGCCCATAATGCCTCGGGCAACCTTTGAAACCAGTCCCTTCTATTCTCCTTTATTGTTTTTGTTAGGATGGCTTCTATGACTTTATTGGTGCTTTCTACCTGCCCATTTGCTTGGGGGTGATAAGGTGTAGTCATTTTGTGCTTAATATGATATTTCTGGAGCGTATTTTTGAAGCCATGAGAGTTGAAAGGAGGTCCTCCATCTGTGACTAATTCTCTAGGCAATCCAAATCTAACAAAGATTTCTTCAAATAAAAATGTTAGTACTGCTTCTTCATTAGCTTTCAGGAGTGCCTTAGCTTCTACCCATTTAGTCATGTAATCTGTGCATACTAATATGTACACTCTTTGATTGGATGGAGGATTAATGGGAACTATAAAATCTAATGCCCATTTCTCAAAAGGTTCAAGAATTACCTGGGGATTGAGTGGCATTTCATCCCTGTGATTAGGCTGGCCCATTCTTTGACAGCTATCACAGGCCTTGACATATTTTCTGGCATATTTGAAAAGTGATGGCCAATAATAACCCATTCTGAGTACCTTTTTGTGTTGTTCTCTTATATGCAAAATGCCCTCCACAAGGGCCATCATGACAAGCTTTTAGTACATCATAAATTTCATCTTCACCAATGCACCTTCGGATTTCCTGATCGATTCCTATATGGAAAAGACACTCGCTTATCCAGCTGTACCTAGCACTTTGCTGAATGATCTTTCTTCTTTCCCTATGTGATAGGTGTGATGGTAATTTTCCTGCAACTAGATAATTGGCAATGTCTACATACCAAGGTGAGTGAGCAGATACTGCAAATAAATATTCATCAGGAAAAGAATCATCTACTGGAGCATTTTCATCCGTTTTTAATCGAGAAAGGAAATTAGCAACTACATTTTCTTTTCCTGGCCTATCTACAATTGTGATGTCAAATTCTTGCAATAATAGCGACCATCTGGTGACTTGGGCATTTGTAACTGATTTATTCATCAAGTATTTAATGGCCGAGTGATCAGTATGCACACAAGTAGTGTAGCCAGTAATATAATGTCGAAATTTATTGATAGCATAAATAACTGCTAGGAATTCCTTCTCAGTGACTGTATAATTCAATTCAGCTGGTGTCATATTCTTACTGATAAAATAAATGGCATAGGGAAGACTATTTTCTTCCTGACCCAAGACAGCTCCAATTGCAGTGTCTAAGGCATTAGAGGATATATGAAAGGGTAGTGCCCAATCAGGTCCTCCCAAAATTGGAGCTGCAGACAACTGATGTTTAAGTTCATTAAATGCTTTTTCACAATCATCAGTCCACTTAAATTCAGTATTCTTTGTTAATAACACAAATAGAGGAGAAGCTATTTTGGAAAAATTCTTAATAAATCTTCTATAGTATCCAGCATGTCCTAAAAAGCTTCTTACATCAGTTTGTGTTTTTGGGATAGGGAGGGTCTGAATTACCTGTATTTTAGCTGGATCAACTTGAATTCCTAGGAATGAGACGAAGTGACCAAATACAATACCTTGATTCATCATCATATGACACTTTTCAGTGCTTAAGGCAACGTGTGCTTCTATGCATCGCTTAAGTACTTTTTCAAGATTCTGCAGTGCATCCTCAAAAGTCACTCCATAAGGAGTAAAGTCATCCATAAATATTTCTAATGAATTATTTAGCATATCAGAAAAAATCCCTATCACTGCTCTTTGAAATGTTGCTGGAGCATTACATAGCCCAAATGGAAGTACCCTATAAGCAAAGGTCCCCCATGGGCTAGTAAACGTGGTCTTGTCCTGGTCTTGGGGTGCAATCTTAATCTGATTATATCCACTAAACGCGTCTTGGGGTATATAAATCCTGCATTCAAGAGTTTTTGAAGTTCCTCCTTCACAATTTCCCTTAGGTTGGGATTCATTCACCGCTGGGGTTAACAGACTGGCCGGGATCCCTCTTTAATATAAATCCGGTGAGTGCATAGCTCAGGGGAGATCCATTTCATGTCTGTATAGTCCCATGCAAATGCTTCTTTATTTTCCTGGAGTAACTTTATTAATTGTTGTTTTTCATTATCAGTTAAATTAGGATTTATATTTAACGTTTTGCCAGGCTCAATTTTTATTGTTGTACTTTTGGAGGGGCTGCCTACTGTTGTCTGAAATAAATTTTTATCTTCCAAATCTGCTGAGATTCAGCTTCCAAGATTGCAGTGAAATGATTGTACATTTCTGGGTTGACCGAAGAAGGTTCAGAAATGAAGCTGCTGATTAATTCATCTTCGGTAGAGTCTTTGAAAGTTAAGGCTTATCCGATAGTCAATATAGGTTGGGTTTTTTCATCCTCATAATCTACCCATACAGAATTGTCATTATTAATCATGGGTGTAGCATTAGGATAGAGGGTAAGCTGTTTGGTTTCCTGCCCATTAGAGATGGTCATTGATCCTGATCTACAGCTGATGAAAGCATCTGCTGTAGCCAGCCAAGGTCTTCCTAGAATCAGCGGATGACCCCCCAACTTTGTTTTAGTTTGTAACACCACAAAGTCAGCTGGGTAATTCCACGATTCTATAGAAATTATTAAATCTTCAATGACCCCTTCTGGTTTAATTGTAGAGCGATCAACCAATTCTAGGATGGTTGGAGTTTCCCTAATAAAGTTTTTTAACTGAAGCAATTGTGTTGTTTCAAGTGTCATAATATTTATTGCAGCTCCTAAATCTACTAGAACTTTAGAGACAAAGGTTTTTCCAACCTGAACTGTTACTGTAGGGTGACCAGTGTCACCATATTTCACAGGATGATCTTTTTCTGTCATTAAAGCAGTCAGTTCTCCCATCACATGAACTGTGCGGGGGTCCTTAGCTTTTCTTCCAGGTTTTTTTATGCAAATATCTCTAACAGTCCTAGCATAAATGGGAACATCTCTTAGCGCTTGCAACAATGGGATTTTAACATATAAATTCTGTAGTTCACCTAAAAGGTTAAAAGCAGGTTGCTCCAGTGTTTTAGTGAGAGCCAGTCGTTCAGGGAATGGCGGATCTGATGTTTGATCATTGTTGTTAGATGCTGATTCAACTGTTGCAGCATTATTGTTAGTTGGTTTTTCTTTTCTAACTTCCTCTTTATCAGAGTCAGTGATGTCATCAATGATGGGTTCAACAATTCTCCCTGAACGAAGATGGATATTGTTACATTGCATGGGGGAGACAGACTGTTTTTGAATATCAAGTGCTTGCAAGGCTTTATTATTATTTGGGTTAGGATTGGGTTGCACAGGCAGCTGTGGTCTAATTGCTTGGTTATTTGGAGGAGTGTTGGATGGTAAGGAAAGAGATTGTTGATGTTGAGGAAATGGCATCTGTTGGGCTGCCCAGCCTGGGTTCCATTGATTAAAATACAGTTGCTGGGGAGCCCAAGGATTCCATATGGTAGGATCAGGAAAAGGAAGATTTGGTTGCTGCATTGGTGGAAAATTCATTGTGTTAAAGGATGGGTACTGCATTTGGTTCATGAGTGGGTAATTTGTTTGAAAAGGAGAGTGATTATTCCAACGACTAAATGTTGTGTTAGAATTCATACCTTGTCTTTGTGGCCACTGCCTCCTCTGTGTCATCAGGTACACTGCTTCAGCCTCTTCTTCAGTTGACTGCAATGCTGCTTTAATTCCAGGCAGAGAGGGGCATTGCTGGGTCTCATGGTCCTTTTCGCAGATTGTGCAGATTGGTACCTTATCTAGTGGGCATTCCCTGAGTGGGTGTTTTTCTCTACATTTGGAACAAAAAATAGCTAGGGCAACTTCTGCTTGTCTGTTTATTTTTTACCTGCAGAGCATCAATTTGTGAAGCAAAAGAGCTTAACATATCAGTTTTAAATTCTTCTAACAAATTACCCATTTCAGCCCTTGTTGCTCCTCCACTTGCTGACTTTTGAACTCTTGAATATACATTGTCCCTGCTTTTTGATCTGCTCACTGCTCCTCTTGAACATCTAATGCAAAGATTGATAATTTCATCAAATGGTTCCTTGGAAATGTCCCCTTTTCTCAGCATGTTTAACATGTCCAAGCAGTCATCTCGTACCCCTTTCAGCAATATAGTTTTCAGAATATCTTTACTCATGTTAGGGTGGTCAGACCGCTGCAGATTATACTGCAATCTTTCCACAAAATCTTCCAGATTCTCGTCCTCCTTATGAACCATTTTAAACAATTATTCCTTCCTTTCTCTTGTCCGGCAGTAATCTTGATACTTGGCCAGAAAGCTTTCTTTCATCTGATCCCAGGTAGTGATTGCCTGAGCTCCTAAGCTCATAAACCACCTTAATGCATTCTCTTTCAGTGTTGCTGGAAACAGTTTTAGTTTCTGATTAGGGCTCACATAATCATAACTCCTACATAGTATATCGAATTCAAAGAGGAATTCATCCGGGTCTTCAGAGGATAACCCATGAAAGTTGGGTAATGCTGAGAGTGGAATGTTTTTCATGCGGGTTGCTCCTCTCGGGAGCTCTCCAATAGGGAACTCCAGGGTAGAGAGCGAATTTTCCCCTCTTCCTTCTGTTCTGTTATCCTCCATTGGTCTTTTTCCTGAATCACTTGCTTTATCTTCTGTATCTTATGTTTCTTCAGGTTCTTCTACCGGTTCCTCAGTGTAGTCTGGTACTTCCAGCTTCCTTTCAGGTCCCAGTACTTCCTCCGTCTGTCGATCTGTTTGTGAGGAATACTGGACCTGAGGTCTCCAGGAACATGTCCTCTGTGATGTTTCGGCCTTTGAGATGATTTCGTCAATAATGGTTTTTCTTCCTCCTCCACCTTTGCTGCTTGTGAAATTAGGTTTCGTGCGTCCTCTCATGCACCTGTTATTCTCAAAAAGAAATCATTAATTCTTTTAGAAATCTCTAGTCGCCTTCCCTGGCAACGGTGCCAAAATGTTGGCTAGTTGAATTGTTTATTGATTAACAATCAAGTACCACATTAAATTGTCAACCTGGGAAAGTCTTTTATTTCAAAGGCTACCGCGTACTGTATGTACTTAACTCTAAAAGCATCAAAAAGCTGTAGTATACATAATTCTCACGCTATGTTATAACAGTGCATTGCAAAGATAAAATGAAAGTAGTTAATTAAGATTATAAATCTGAAAAGAAAAGTGATGGATGCTCTGTTAGCAGAGGATCAGGACCCTATCCTCCAAGCAAGGACGTTCAGCACCTGCCCCTGTAACCAGATTGCTAATACACACTGCAATTCTAATTCACCGGTGAAGTACAGTTTCAAACGATTAACAAAACAGAGTGCCAGCAAAAAGGAAATTATCAGAGGTAATGCTACAGAATCCAAAACAGAGTATCAGCAGAAAAATTTTACCAAACACACTTACACACTTGACAGAAAAGTAAATGGGTGAATCTTGTGAGGAAGGTGGGCCCGGTCCCTCTCACAAGATTCCCCAGCACAAATGCTAGATTAGGTGCTCAGAACAATCTCCTATTCATCTGCCAAAAGATCCAGTTACAATAAACGTTCAGACTTTGCTGTTGTCTTTCAAAATTCCCCTTACAAAACTATTTTTTTCTCCACCCTCTCTAATGTAGATGTCTCCTCTTTATAGAGGAGACATCTATTACAATAGACTATCACAGTTCATTCAGTTAAACCTTTCTGTCAAAAATAAGAGTTACAGGATGTTGTTACAATAGTGTGACAATGTATTCTTTCTTGGGTCTCTTACTGTTACACAGCTGGTAACCGAACTTCGACCGTCTTCTTGGAATCCTCACGCTATCCTTTGCCGCTTCCCCATAGTTACTGATTTAGTAAACCCGTGCTGTTCCTGATATTTTAGCAACTGTAACTGTGTTTTACCCTTTTTGAACAGTTGTTGATCATGCTGCGTCAGCGTGGAATTCTGGCAATCTTCAGAAAGTTGCCGTTTGTTATTTCCAGTTGTTGCAAAATAACATTCCGCTGCTTTAGATAATTGCCATTGCTGGCTGTAGCAACTGCGTAGTTGCTGCTTCTGGTATTGCAGCAACTCCGTAGTTGCTGTTTCTGGTGTTATAGCAACTATGAATTATAATTACTGCAGACTTTAGACAGTTCAACGGTTACTTGGCAACTTAGTTAGCTTTTCCAAAGATAAATATAAAGATAATCATGAATATGTAATGAACAATTAAACATATAGATATGCGGAGAGTTACTTCATACCTTGGGGTGATTAAGTCATTATGTAATCAAAGCTTTCAACTTATGAACTGAAAAAGGATAATATTATGGCAAAAATATAAGGTCAAAATTGGTCAATTCTGAGTCCTAACATCCCCCCCCAACTGAAGAGATTGCATGTCCTCATGCAATGCTTACTCTGAGTCTGAGTCGGAGTACTGGGATGAACAATGTAGATTACTGAGACAATAGTTATAGGAAGTGGCATCAAACTTATTTCTGAACCCACAGACAGTCTGTATTTTCCTCCATGTTGCTGCTTCTTCCTTTTTGGATAATCCAAACTGGCCCTTGTATTGTTCACCAGATAACCATAGAAGTGGAAATTTAAATCTGTAGCCAATCCAATTTTCAGCACAGTGTTGCATGCATCTAACATAGTAAGGTACCCTTGAGAGTGCTGCCTGTAAATTAGGTGGATTATAAGGGTGATGTTCCTGCCTCTCCTTGGGGCAGTTTTCCCAGAACAACTTATTAGCCTTAATAGCCAAGGGTGCTTTGGTTTTCACATAATGTTGGCAATCTCGCAGGACCACTGCTTGTAGTTGCCTGACGTGATCCTTCATTTCAGGGTCACTTATCATTCTTTGATGTTGTGCAATGAAGGTGGCTGCGTTCTGAGGTTCAGCCCTAATCCACAGAAGGCAATTTTGTTCATTATGTTGAGCTGAGGTAAAGGCGTTTTGCCATGTAATTTGGTTGGCTAAAAAGGAAATGAAAGCTCTGAGTTGTATGTCGCCAACAACAGGTAGCATATTCATGTTTCTCTCTTCGAACATGGCTTCATTATGGAGATAAAGCTCGCATAACAGATTTTGATCATTTTTAGGTGCCTCTGCAAAGGTTTGCATAAATTGTTCTAATGTAACAACCTGATGAGGTCTACCTTCTCTGACTGCCTTTATCTGTAAGAATGTCAGTCTTTCCCTTAAAAATGTTGCATAATTGAAAGAGGGTTTCCTTGTGGCAAGTGTTCTTTGGAATAACTCAAACATCTGCGACAATCTGGCTTTTAGTTCCTTAATTTCTTTGTACTGAGCTCTACACTGCTCAAGTGCTTCCCAGTTCTTATATGCATAATTGAACCAGATCCCCTTTTGTTGTTGGAATGCTTTGCCTTGTGACAGCTCATATTCTCTCCACCATTTTCCTTTTAATTCTTGACAACTATCTGTTTCTGTGCATAAATCACTAACAGAGGGAAGTTCTGTTTGTGTAAAGGCATCAACAAGGATAATTCGCTCTGTGATAATTGGAGTAGGCCAGGATGATCCAATGTCTTCCTTTCCATTTCCAGCTACTGTTTCTTCTTCATGGTCTATACTCTGTACTGATTCCTGTGTAACTGCTTCCTCTTCTCGTTCCATGGCAATTTGAGTAGGCCTGGTTGAGTCTATGTTTTCTTCTTCATTTCCTTCTTTTTCTTCTCGTTCCATGGAAATTTGAATAGGCCTGGGTGAGTCTATGTTTTCTTCATTTCCTCCTGTAACTATTTCTTCCTCTCGTTCCATGGCAATTTGAGTAGGCTTGGGTGAGTTTATGTTTTCTTCATTTTCTTCTGTAACTATTTCTTCCTCTCGTTCCATGGCAATTTCCATCAGCAAAACCAATATAAGGTGTGGATGATGGATCCATCTAAAAGACACAAAAAGAAAATGTGTAATAATGTGGGTGATGCAAAATAACTAAATTCAAGAAGAATTAAAGAGATACACGCATTTCCATGGGAAATGTTATGGGTAAAATTTCTTAAGGTAGAGTGCATTTCGAGGATTAGGAAGGATTTTTCCTTCTGGATCCTCTAAACAGGTATGTCCCCTTGGCCAAACACTTATGGATGATATAAGGCCCTAGCCATAATGTTTCAAACTTCCCATGTCCCGGGAAACCATGAGCTTGGTCATACACAAGAAGAAGATCACCTTCATGGAAGATATGGGGATGTACTTTGTAGTCATACTTAGCTTTGGTGTACTATTTTTCCACCTTGATGGTTTGCAATGCAGCATGACAGTCTTCAATGGCGCACTCAAGAATGATGAGTCATTTTTCTAAAGGTTTGTTGTTCGGGACAAGTTTGATAGGAAGGTGAAGGGAAGGGATTTCGTACTCAAATGGTAAAACTACTTCCTCTCTGAAAATAAGGTGGAAAGGAGTGAACCCAGTGGTGGTCTTAACAAAATTTATATAAGCCCACAAAGCAAGGAAGAGAATTAAGTGCCAATTGATCTTGTGTTTATTCACCATCCTCTGAAGCATAGTCTTCGGAATCTTGTTGACAACTTCAACTTGGCCATTTGCATGGGGGTAATAAGGCAATGAATATTGATGTTCAAAACCCAACAGAGAGGATAGCTCATGCCATCTCTCATTTTCAAAGTTTCGATGATGGTTACAGACCAATTTTTTTGCAACCCCAAATTGAATGATAACATGGTTGAAAAAGAAGAGGGCTAGAGTAGCTATGGTCTTATTGAACGTTAGCATGGCTTTAGCTCATTTGGTAAAATAGTCGACGAAAATGATAATATACCTATGGTTATTAGTGAATGGCGGTCAACACTCCATAAAGTCAATAGCCCATGTAAAGAAAGGACTATCTGTGACAACTAGATTTAGGGGAGCAGGTGCATCTCGTGCCTTAGGGATGTATAATTGGCAATTGCGATAGTGTTTGACTGCCTCACTACAATTTCTAAGGAGAGAAAGTCAAAATTACGAGGCATGCATGATTTTTTAGGCAGTGGACATTTCAGAGAGGTGGCCACCATAGGCATCGCCATAGAAAGCATTGAGCACTAACTCAGCTTCAGCATGGGTCAGACAATGACCAAGGACAATATTAACACTGTGATGATAAAGATCATTACTGATGAGGAGGTAGCGAGGGGCTTGATGTCAAATATGTTGTCGATCATCTTGAGTGAGGTGGGGAATGAATTTATGGGTTCGCAGATAGGTAAGGATGTCACCATACCAGGGATCATATGAGCTAATGGTGAACAAGTGTTCATCTGGAAGGTCTTCATTGACCGGCGGATCAGACGCAACGATGGGAAATTCAGAAATGAGGTCAAAAATGGCTAAACCTTTCTTACTCTTATGTGTGACAATTTCATGGTCTAATTCTTGAAGGATAATGACCCAACATGCATACTTAGTGCTAATGATCTATTGACTTAACACAAAAGTGAAGGGGTTGGAATTGGTGACAACTTGGTGGTACACATAAGGATATAATGACAAAGCTTTTTAATAGAGAACATAATAACCAGTGCTAGTTTTTCTTCATGGGAGTAGGACACAAGGGGACTTTTAAGGTTCTTACTGACATAGTATATGACATGCTCAATACCTGCAGAATATTCTTGTATGAGGACCCCAACAACTGAATGGGTGGATGCAGAGATGTACAAGATGAAATCCCTTTCTAAGCTAGGTGGAATAAGCAAGGGAGTAGAAGTGAGAGCACATTTAAGGGCATCAAAAAACTATTGAGCTTGGTTATCCCAAAAAAATTGAATGGTAGATAGAAGGATTCCAAGAAACCCATGAGCCATGGTGGCATAGTCAGGAACAAACTGAGGAAGAAGGTTAGCTTTGCCTTGGAGGCTTTGTAACTAGTGAAGTGTACGTAGAGGAGGAAGTTCAAGGTTGTCTTCACATTGAGTGGGTCAAGTGTGATACTATATTTGGACATAATGAAGCCTAAAATTCACCCAGAAAAAATGAAAAAGACACACTTAAGGGGATTTAGGTGAATCTCATACATGCAATTCCGTAGGAACACGGTATGCAAATCATGAAGGTGTTGTGACCGAAGTTTGGAACACGTGGTGAGATCCTCGAAATACACAAGGATAATATGGGTGAGGTAGTGAAAGTAATATGAGATGGCACATTGAAAAATGGCCCACTTTAAGCCAAAAGGCATGACCTTGTAAGTGAAACTTACCCACAAACTAGTGAAAGTGGTTTTCAACTGATCAGCATAGCATATACATTTATGGTTGTATCTAGAGAACCCATCCATAAATAATAGAACCTCGTGCCCTACACAGTCATCAATGACCTTGGATATCAAGGGTGTGAGAAATTTTTCTTTGGGACAAGCTTTGTTCAGTTCACAAAATTCAGTGCAGACATGGATGGTGGCTTGTTTCTTGAGAACGGGAATGGGATTGGACACCCATGTGGTGTATTCAATAGGATATATGAAACCAATCTGCTTGATCTTATCAATTTCAACTTTGATAGCTTCATGTTTGGAAGGATGGATAGGCCTTTATTTTGGCGGATCGGTATGGCATCGGACCAAGTGTCGATGTGATGTTCAACAATGGTGGGATCAAATCTGGGAATTTTAGAATAAGAATGGAAAAAACATCATGGAATTCCTTAAATAACTTGGCGTAAGTATCAATTTCTTTCAGGGTGCATTGTGCCCCCAAGATAATGTTTTCTTCAACCCCTCGGTTGTTCGAAATGTCAATTTTTATGGTGGAAGAAATGTTAGTCATATTTCCTTCTTCAAAAGAATTTAGTGCAAGAATGGGATTTTGGGACCAATTGACTTCACCATGAATGAAGTCTTTGGACTCCACAACACATTGATCATGTGGTTGTTACAGAAGAAAGTATACACGATGATGCATGTCATCCCAAGGATAATCAGGAGTGGTCATAGTTTCCAAGATGTCATCATCAGTATGGATGATGGCCGAACTGGAGGAGGAAGGACCACATGATGGTGAATAGATACCTGAAGCATCTTCATGAGAGATAAGGTTCACATAGACATCATCAAGGTTGGGAGGCATATGAAAAGTATATGGAATATCTACCGATGTTGATACCGCGGTGTTTATCAAAGAAGGGTCAATAGAATCATAGTAGGAGATATTAGGGGAGTTCCAATACATTGATCTCATGGATGACGAGAAGTAGAGAATAAGAGTAGTATTATCCATCATCACGACATCCCAGGGAGGGATCATAATGTGTGTTTGAGAGACCTCCTATTTCCATGTAGGTGTTGGACCAGAATCCATGGGTAGAGTAGAGGTGCACTCACTACTAGTAGCCACTAACTTGCGAATAACTTGAAGTGTATCACGAAAATCTTCGAGATGGGGAAAACGATAGGATTAGTGGCCATAATTATGACACAAATCACAAGCATCGTTTGTGTGTAACGATCTATTCCTCTTAGCGGACTCAGGTAAGGTGACATGGACCTCAGGAGTTTTAGAATCAAGGAAGGTATCAGCAACAACATATTCACCATGAAGGAGTTCAAGACAATTATTGGTGGCATGGCCAGAGACATCACACAAAATACAAGGATGAATAGCGTTTGGCGGCTTAGCTGGAGTTCGAGTTGTTGGGGGGACCTTGTCTTTGGTTCCCTTTCTCTGGTCTTTGTCACCCTCGCCAGATGATTCTGCAACATGAGTAGGCTCCTTTTGACATTGTCGTGGATCTAAAGTAAAGGTAAGGGTAGGAAAAACAGGTTGGACCGCGGTCAAAGTAATGTAAGTTTTCAGTTGATGGGGTGGATTTTTTGTAAGGGGATCAATGTAGCAGACTGGGATCCCCAAGGTAATGTTGGCTAGAGTCAACGTAGCCATGATAGATGTAGAATAAAATCTAGGAGGTGGAAATAAGAATGGTATCTTACCAGAACGACAGTGGCCTCAAGGAAATACTCCAATATGGTTAACGCCTAGGGGAATGATTCTGGGTAGAAATGGGTTAGGAGAGACACAAGATGAAGGAAATGATCCTTAAGGAGTAGTACCAGAAGGCTAGTTTGAGTTAGGAACTATAGTTTCTGGAGGTGTGGTCCGTTGTGAAGGTATACCATACCATTTGTGGGTAGCCCTTGATGCTTGAAGCATGCAAAAACTAGATGATCTAGGCTTAGAGTGGGTAGGTGATGGACCATAATAAGCACAAAGAAAAGTGGAATCATTTTAGACTCCTAGGGAGACATTGGTGAAGGATGAGACATTCGTATTGTCAACCTTGGATGAAATGCTGGACTGAGGTGATGTCTCGGCTTTGGGGTCATAGTACGCTAATTTATCGACATTAACCATCTTTCCATTGTGGGGAAATCACACTTTACGATGAAGTAAAGATGAGATATCTAACATGGCATAAGTATAACTATGACCCAAAAGGATGTTATCGTCTAAGGGAGCATCAATGACTTCTACGTCAATACAGAAAGTCTTGTTGGAATATCTGAATAGACAGTTGCAATATAAGTTGAGGGGCTTTGATGGATGACGTTCTCATGCCCGAAGGGTGATGGTGGATGAGGATCAATTAGGGATACCAAATTGCTTCCAAACACTAGTAGCCACCACACAAGTGGAGGCACCTTTGTCGATGATACTATTGAATAATGGTGTTTCTAATGGAAACTGATATTTCAAATGTAACAAATGAAGGTAGGGGATGATTTTTCGACTTTTCAACATGAAAGACAATCATCTAATTGTCTTGAAGATCCGCAAAACCAAAGGCTAATAGTAGAGCTTTCCATTGGGATGAGCATGTGTAGAGTAGTTATAGTATGGACATGGAAGCAAGAGACTATGCCAAGTCATCTACTATGCTATATGTATGGGCAGCTTTGGTAGAAGCAACATTTCGACGTAACCTTTGAGGATCTTTGGAATAACCTGAACCTTAGGTTGAGGGATTTGTAAGGTACCATTGGATGACAATAGAGGCTTGGTGGAAACTTTGGGTTGGGACTCAGTTGTTGACATAGTGGGTGGCTTGTCATACAAGCATGATCGAGTTTGAAGGTTGACTTACTTAGTAGTTACCTCATCAGAATTCATCATAAGAATCTGATAATCATGGTGACCAGATGGTCGATCGAGTTGAGCTTCCTTACCTTGTGTAGGTTGGCTAGCTATATATGCTTGGTGAGGGAAAGGATTTGTAAGCATTGTTGGTTGAGATGAAGCTTGAGGGGGAGGAGGAGTAGTGGGTTGCAATTCTCAAGAGGTGACTTGAGCTTCCCTTACCTATCGCATATGAGGTAAAATAGGACACTCATGGGTATAATGATCATATCCACCACAATAAGCACAAGGTTTGTTCATATGAAGAGCCTTCTTTTGCTTGGGATGACTGCCCTATTCCTAGGTTGCGGGATTAGGTTGAGGACCCTGAGGGGCATTAGGTGGAGGACCCTAGTTTCCTTGATTACCTTGAGGTTGTTGGTTCTGATTTCCCTAACCCTTGGCCCTTTTCTTGGGGTTAAGGGAATTGGGTCCACTCTGTTGAGCATTTTCTTGTCCTTGTGGAGGAGGTGGTTGTTGTGGCAGACGGGGAGAAGGCATGGGCAACTATGTTGGGTTGGGTTTTGTGCATGGCTTTCGTACATGGTTTTGGATGCGGTAGTTTTCAATCCATGGTTTTGGATGTGATGGTTTTCGTTCCATGGTATTGGATGCTTCGACATGTATAAATATGTATTGTAACATTGAAATGAAGATAATGAAAAATCAATTTGGTAGTCCCAGTTTTGGGATCCAGGGGAAAATCTTTGTGTATATGTGTTTTATGTGTTATGCTCTCACATTGTTTATTTTTTGGCTTTTAGAATTTGTATGCAAGCAATTCGTGCACGGGGTTAAAAATGACATTTGGTATCAGAGCTATTTTGGATTCAAAGGGACGCATTTGTTGCTGAGGGGTTTCACTCGGGCTTGTGGTAGACCCTTTCAGTGGGAGATCTGCAAGATCGATTCTGGTGTTGAAAGAAGATGGTGATTAGGGGAAAGATAGAGATTGAGAAATTTAATGGTCAGAGTTTTGAGTTATGGAAACTCAAGATCGAGGATCTGTTGGTGGATAAAGATCAGTGGATCGTGGTATATCTGGGTACTAAACCAATGCGAGTGTCTGATGAAGAATGGAAGAAGTTGGATTGGAAGGAAAAGAGCACAATACGATTGAGTTTCTCTGATCCGAACTGGATCCATGAAGAATAATCAAAATACCATGGCTATACCAAAACAAGACAGACTTCAAAGAAATATGAGCACAAAGTGATTAGGAAGACCTTTGAATAGTGGCAGTTGGTAGCCAGTGAGGAACGACGAGGACCTCGGTCAAAGCACACTGACCAAGGCCCATGGAGACTGTGTGGGAGGCGAAAGTAGCCATTGGGAAGCCCGGATTGGGAAACAGGGGGCATTTCTGATGCATCGCTGGGAAAAACCCCTTGAGAGGGAAAGCCCTAAAGTGCTCAGTCGCATGGAAGCCAGTGAAACTATGGGTAAAGTGCTAAAGGATAAAGGTGGGACTTGCATTCCAAAACCGACAGTATTTATCAGGGGCACCCTTGGGCGGTAAGCAGAATTGAAGAAAAGTGAATGATTCCATTCAGTGCTCGATGCATGGTAAGAAGAGGAGAGAGAAAACTGCCGCTCATTGCACATTAACGGTCGAGCAAGTCAACCACGCAATATGAGCGAATAACGTTAGATCTAGGGGCTCCAGATCTAACGGCTGAGATCGCGCCTGATGGAGAAACCGGATTTGACAGGGGATTAAGATATGATATATAAGATTTGAGGTCTAATTTGACTACTGAGATGGCGAATGACTCATTCCATAGTGTAACTGGAAAATCGAACCAACGAGGAAGAGCTGGTGCAGTTCGCGAGAGGACAAGTGGCCACTCCCTATGAGCTGTTGGTGATGACGAAGAGACAGGAATTCCAAGTGAATAGTAGGAAGCGATCCGACGAAGGCGGAAGTGGAATTGAGCAGTCATGAGAGTGACTATATTTAAAGCGATGAACAGACAGAATAGAATAGAAGGAGAATGGCGAATGGAGAGAAGAAGATGAAGACAGAGAAAAGAAGAGACAGTAAAGAAAAGCATAGAGAGACAGAGAGCTGAGTTGACTTGCAGCATAAGGCAGCATCGAGCCATCCCTAAGAGGATCTGTTGGGGAGTTGAGCACCACATTGGGCTCCTCCCATTGAAGACCAAAGTAGTCAAAAGCTAGTAAGGAAAAGAGTCTGTGCACTCTAGTGGCTTGGGGAATCCAAGAACCACCCTGCCAAGCAATTCTATTTTAGGAGATTCAGTTTGAGCTCCTGATTGTAATTCTTTGCTTTAAAGGCACAATAAAAGAAGGCCACCACTGAAAGCTAGACCGAAGATGTAGCCCTAGAGGATAGGGTGAACTCCTTATTAATTTGTTGTGTTCTTGTATTTTCTTACTGTGTTTCTCTTATTGTTTTCCATATTTCCAGTGTCTGTGTATTTTTCAATCTAATCGATCCATTTCCTAAAATGACATAGACACACACCAGCACATGAGTCTTTGATTCCTTCATTCAATAATTAATTAACTGAGGTCACTCAACAATGATTTTCAGATCAAGTGGTATTAGAGCTTTAAGTTGTTAAGGTTAGACAAGCTTGTGTTGGTTTAGTTGTTGAATGCTAACTAGTTCAAAGCTCAAATTAGGAGAGGGAGAGTTGGTCAAAACTAATCTTGAAATTGGGAGAGCCTATCCTTGGAAGACAATGTCAGAGGAAGGTTCTATGGGGCCATACCCTCAATTCATAGAAAATTTCCTAGCCATAAAATCCATGGTAGAAGAAATGTATAGGGACTTTAGAAAACATAAGGATGAAGATTCATTAGGCTTTAAATAGGACAAAGGAGAAGATGAGTCATATTTCCATGACCATTCAAAGAGCAAAGGGAAAGAAGAAAGCTTTCTCACACCTCCTAATAGCCCTGTACATAACAGGAAGGCATCTTTGACTATGCTGGATGTTAAATTTTATTTTCATATATATGATGGAGAGTTGAATGCAGAAAAGTTGGACAAATGGATTAGACAAATCGATGTTTACTGCAGACTGCAAAATATTGACTCAAATAAGAGAAAACACCTTAGAGGCACTGCCTTGGTTTGGTGGGAAGGAAGAACCCAAGATGATATGAAAAGACATGGTAAGACTATCTCTTTCTAGAGTGAATTTGTTTCTGCAATCAAAAAGCAGTTCTATCCATTGGCCTACATGCAACAAGCCATGATGAGTTGGAGAACTCTTCGATAGTTGAAAGGGAAAAGTGTGCAAGGGCACACTCAAGAATTTAGGAAGAGAGCATTGATTCTGGGAATCTCATTAGACTCACCTGAAACTCTTTTAAAGTACATTGGTGGTCTACACAGTGACATGAGGCATACCATCCTCATGTTTAATCCCACTAGTATAGATAAGGTATTTGTACAATCTACTCATCTAGAAGCTAGAGGAGAATGGAAGTATAGAATTTGGGGGCCCATCTCAACCCACTATAAGAAAGAATAAGGAGAAAAGAAAGTAGAAATGGAAAGCAAGGAAGGCTAACACTGCACAGAAGAGTAAAGCTTCATGCACTCACTGTAAAAAGGATGGGCATGATGATAAGCATTGTTGGATTCTGCATCCAAAGCTAAGACCTAAGGAGTTTGAGGGTAAGAAGAAGAATACTGCTGCAGCTATTTAGAAGGATTTGGGGTCAAACTCAGGAGATGAAACAACTATTGCAGCCACACGTATAAAAGGTAAGAATTCTGAAGCATCTACTAGTAATTCTACACAATCTATTATTGATGAAGAAAATGAGAGAAAAAGACATAAGCTTTTCCATATTCGAGTTATTTCCAAACATCAAAAGATTGATACTTTGTTTGATAGTGGCTCACAAGTAAAGCTAATTTCTGAAGCAATTGTAAAGAAGTTGGGATTAGTAGCTACAACTCACAAGAAACCATACCCATTAGGACAGTTGAATGATAAAGCACAACTACAAGTGACTAGACAATGCAAACTCAAGTTTTCTTTTGGGTCAGCATTTGTAGATGAGGTTGAGTTAGACATAATTCCTTTGGATATATGTGGAATTGTTTTAGGAATTCCTTACTTGTATGACAGAAAAGCTATTTTCTATAGAGTTGAGAACAAGTATCTACTTGTTAAAGATGGAATTGAATACTCTGTAAGAGCTCATAAGCTCAAGAATAATTATACTCTCATAAACTCAATGCAGATGAAATAAATGATAAATTCATGTAAACAATTCTTACCGATGGTTGTAAAGGAAAAGAAACCTGATAAAGCCAATGTATTTGAGGGCTGTAATGTTAAACAACAAGATGATTTAGAAAAGGTTGTTTCAGAATATGATATCTTGTTTCAAGAACCTAAAGATTTGCCACTTAAAAAGGAAATAGTACATGATATTATTTTGCAACGAGATGCTCCATTGCCTAACATTGGAATGTACAGGTTGTCTACTTTAGAGAATGCTGAAATCAAGAAGCAGGTGCAGGAGTTGCTCGAGAAGGGGTTCATTAGGCCTACCACATCACCATGTGGGTCACCAATCATTTTGGTGAGAAAGAAAGATGGCCCGTGGCAAATGTGCATTGATTACCGAGAACTGAATAAGATAACAATAAAAAATAGTTATCCCCTTCCTCGCATAGATGATCTTTTGTATCAATTGAAAGACGTTGTTTACTTTTCCAAGCTAGACTTGCACAGTGGGTACCATCAGGCCAGAGTTGTAAATCAAGATGCATGGAATACTACTTTCAAAGAAAATCAAGGATTGTATGAGTGGTTGGTTATGCCTTTTGGCTTAACTAATGCTCTTGCTACTTTCATGAGATTAATGAATGATGTACTTAGACCTTTTCTTAATGATTTTGTTATTGTGTATCTGGATGACATTCTGATTTTTAGCAAAACATGGGAAGAACACTTAAATCGTGTTAAGCAGACATTATATGTTTTGAAAAGAGAAAAATGTCATGTTAAACTACCAAAATGTGAATTTGGCAAAACATATCTGAATTATTTGGGTCATATAGTAGGGGGTGGTGAATTGAAAATATATCCCTCTAAGGTGGTAGTCATTGTAAACTGGCCTAAACCCAAGTCTACTACAAAAGTGAGAAGCTTCTTAGGGGTAGCACAATATTGGAGGAAGTTCATTTCTGACTTTTCCTTAATTGTAACTCCCTTACATGCTTTGACAGGATTGAACAAGGTGTTTTAGTGGGGAGGCAAACATCAGAAAGCCTTTGACACCTTGAAAGAAGGGATTAGTACAACACCTATACTAGCACTGCTTGATCTTCAAAGATCATTTGAGATCCAAACAGATGCCAGTGACTATGCCATGGGATCAGTGTTGACACAGCATGGTAAACCCATATGTTATCATTCTGAGACTTTTAATCCTGCAGTAGTTAACTATCCTACATATGATAAAGAATTGTATGCATTAGTTCAGAGTGTGAAAAAGTGGAAACATTACTTAATGGGAAAAGAGACAGTAATACATACTGATCATCAACCACTTCAATTTCTACACTCCCAAACTAAGTTGCGGCAATCGATACACTATAGATGGATGGGTTTTCTACAACAGTTTCATTTAGTCATCATATATAAAAAGGGCATACATAATAAAGTTGCAGACATGTTATCTAGACCCATTATAAATGCATCTACTATACTTAAGCGTAATTCTGTGTTACATGAATGTTACATTGAACAATATGCTCAAGACATATACTTTAAAGATGTATATGAAACTTTACGTCAAGGAAAAAGAGTAGAAGAATTTGACTATCATGTAAAGGATTGACTCTTATACCATTGTGGGATGTTATGCATTCCACAAACTGATAGAGTAAAGATAATTAGACAAGCACGCACTTCTTTGATTTCAGGTCACTTTGGTGTAAGTAAAACTGTTGCATAGCTGCAAAGATTTTGTTATTGGCCAAAAATGAATGAGACAGTTTCTAGATATGTAAGAGGGTGTACTATGTGTGCTAAAAGTAAGCCCAACAATAGAAAACTAGGCTTGTAGACTCCATTACCAGTTCCTTCTCACCCTTGGGAAAGTGTTTCCATGGATTTTGTTGGAGGACTACCTAAATCTAGGAAAGGTCATGATTATCTATATGTTGTTGTGGATATGTTCAGCAAAATGTGTATTTTGATACCTTGTAATAAACAGATTACAACTGAACAAACTATAAAATTGTTCTTTGAACATGTATGGGTTCATTTTGGATTACCCACTTCCATTGTATCTGATCAAGACACCCAATCTGTGGGGAAGTTTTGGTCAAGTCTGTGGGAACTGATGGACACCAAACTAAAGAAAATAATAGCTTTTTATCCACAAACTGATGGCTAGACAAAAGTAGTTAACAGGACAATGATCCAGTTACTCAGAGGATATTGCAGAAAACATCCTAAGCTTTGGGATGAACATTTGTGTTATGTGCAGCATGCTTACAACAGAGTAAAATATTCTTCTACACAGAGGTCTCCTTTTGAGACCTATTTTGGTTTCACACCAAAGATTCCTTTTGATTTTGTCTTTGGTAAAGATACCATAGTTGAGGGACACAGTGATGTTGACAGGGCAACTAGGTTCATTGAACAAATCCAGGAGATCCACTAGGCAGTACGGGAATAGCTGGAAAAGAGCCAAGCCAAATACAAGGCAAGGCATGGCAAGCATCGGATGGAGCATAGCTTCCAAGTTGGTGACCAAGTCTAGCTGTATATCAGAAAAGACAGGATGCAAGGTGAAGGTAAAAATCTAAAGCCTATCAGGTATGGACCTTTCAAGATACTTGAAAAGATTGGGGAAATGCTTTTTGCCTTAATATATCAGCTTACATGCACATCTACTCGGTTGTAAATGCAGATTGCTTGAGATTGTTTGAACCTTCACTGATTGAGGATCCTGAAGAGCAGAGTCAATTGCCTTCTATTGATGACATGCTACCTGAATATCTCAATGAATTGCAGGAATACATAGTTTTAGATAGGAAGGTGAGGAAGATGTGTAGTGGAGATGTTGAGTACCTCAGAATTGAACCCAAGGGTTCAGAGCTGAGCAGTGCAAAGTGGATAGAGATTGGACAAGTGAGATAATAGTACCCTCACTTAGTCGATGCTTGAAAACAAACTTTTGGTGGTCCAAAAGTCTTTTTAGTGGGAAGGTCATGATCCGAATTAGATCCATGAAGAATAATCAAAACACCATAGCTGTACCAAAACAGGACAGACTTTAAAGGATTATGAGCACAGATCGATCAGGAAGACCTCTGAACAATGGCAGTTGGTAGCCAGCGAGGAATGACAAGGACCTCAGTCAAAGCGTGCTGACCGAGGCCCATGGAGACGGCGCGGGAGGCGAAACTAGACATTGGGAAGCTCGGATCGGGAAGCAGAGGGCATTTCTGATAATCACACATCACTGGGAAAAACCCCTCGAGAAGGAAGGCCCCAAAGTGCTCAGTCACATGGAAGCCAGGAAAACCATGGGGAAAGTGCTAAAGGCTAAAGGCGGGACTTGCGCTCCAAAACCGGCAGTATTTATCGGGGACACCCTTCGGCGGTAAGAAAAATTGAAGAAAAGTGAGCGATTCCATTCAACGCCCGATGCATGGCAAGCAGAGGAGAGAGAAAACCACCGTTCATCACGCACTAACTGTCGAGCAAGTCAACCGTGTGATATGAGCGAATAACGTTGGATTTGGGGGCTCCAGATCTAACGGCTGAGATCACGCACGATGGTGAAACTGGATTTGATAGTGGATTAAGCCGTGATATATAAGGATTTGAGGTTTGATTTGACTGCTAAGATGGCAGATGACTCATTCCATAGTGTAACTGGAAAATTGAATCGACGAGGAAGAGCTGGCATAGTTCGCAAGAGGACAAGTGGCCACTTCCTATGAGTTGTTGATGATGATGCAGAGACTGGGAATTCCAAGTGAACAACAACAGGTGATCCGATGAAGGTAGAAGGGGAATCGAGCAGTCATGAGAGTGACTGGCTTTAAAGCCATGAATAGCTAGAATAGAATAGAATAGAAGGAGAACGGACAACAGAGAGAAGAAGATGACGATAGAGAAAAGAAGAGACAGTAAAGTAAAGAGCAGAAAGACAAAGAGCCGAGCTGACCTGCAGCATAAGACAGCATCGAGCCATCCCTGAGCGGATCTGTTGAGGAACTGGGCACCACATTGGGCTCCACCCATTGAAGACCAGAGAGGTCAAGAGTTGGTAAGGAAAAGAGTCTGTGCACTCTAGTGGCTTGGGGAATCCAAGAACCACCCTGCCAAGCAATTCTATCTTAGGAGACTCAATTTGAGCTCCTCATTGTAATTCTCTGCTTTAAAGACACAATAAAAGAAGGCCACCACTGAGAGCTGGACCGGAGATGTAGCCCTGGAGAATAGGGTGAAATCCTTATTAATTTTTTGCGTTCTTGTATTTTCTTATTGTGTTCCTCTTACTGTTTTCCATATTTCTAGTGTTTGTGTATTTTGCAATCTAATCGATCTGTTACCTAAAATGACATAGACACACACTAGCACATGAGTCTATAATACCTTCTTTCAATAATTAATTAACTGAGGTCATTCAAGAGTGATTTTCAGATTAGTCTCAGATTCAGTATTTCTAAATGTATCAGGGGAAGCTATGACTAAGGCTCTGTGGAACAAGTTAGGGACTTTGTACCAATCTAAGTCTCCGGTGAATAAACTGTTCCTACGAAGAAAGATGTATAACCTGAGGATGAAAGATGGAGACTCGGTGACAGAGCATTTGAACAAATTTAATACTGTGGTAAGTCAGTTATTATCTATTGATATTAAAATTTTAGATGAAGATAAGTGCATCAGTTTGTTGTGTTCTCTACCAAATTTGTGGGACAGTCTAGTTATTGCAATAGGTAGCAATACAAATGCCTTGCAGTTTGACGAAATAGTCTCATCCTTGCTGACGGAGGAGATGACATGGAAAAATATGGAGAGCCAGAATGGTGATTCCTTGCCTGTACAAGGATGGTCCCAGAATAGAAACAAAAATAAGTCATCGAGTGGGAGATATAAATCTATAGGGATATTTAAATCTCCAGGAAAACCTTTAAAGGTGGTTTGCTGGAAATGCAGAAAGGAAGGGCACTACAAAAGGGGATGTAAATATAAAGCTCCTGACAAAGGAAAGGGATCTGATTATTCCCCTTTCGCAGAGGCAAAATCTAGCTCAGATGAAGGTGGGGATGTGTACTTTGCTTCTTCAAGTACACATGTAGATCATGAGGCATGGTTGATTGACTCAAGTGCATCCTTTCACTTCACTCCCCATAGAGAGTGGTTTTGCGAGTATGAGAAATACATTGGTGATGATGTCTTCTTAGTGGATGATAGGAAGGCTAGAATTGTTGGTCATGGAAAAGTAAAGTTGAAGTTGCGAGGTGGAAGGGTGAAAACACTTCCAGATGTTCTGCATATTCCTGCATTGGCCATAAATCTAATTTCTGTAAGGAAGCTGGATGATGCACGTGTAAAAACTGTGTTCAAGAAAGATACCTTCAAGATGGTTTGGGTAGCACTGGTATTGATGTGGGGAGTTTGGATTGGAACTCTGTACAAGCTGCAAGGTAGAACTGTTATTAATAGGTGCAACAGTTCTTTGGTTCCTGAAAGTGGAGCAGAAAATCTAGTGGTCTCTGGAGAAAATACCATGATATGGCATCAAAGACTTGGACATATTGGAGAGAAGGGCCTTCGAATACTTCATGGTAAAGCTATGGTAGAAGGTATGACTAATAGCTCCCTAGATTTTGATTTATGTGAAAATTGTGTATATGGGAAGAAAAATCCAGTGAGTTTCCCCTCTAGTGGTAAGAGGGCGAAACATATATTAGAGCTTGTGCACAGTGATGTGTTTGGACCTGTGAAGGTTCCATCACTGGGAAAGTCTATGTACTATGTATCATTTATAGATGACTTCTCAAGGAATACATGGATATATTTCCTCAAGAATAAATCTAAAGTCTTTGAAAATTTTAAAAAATTTAAGGCTCTGGTGGAAAACTAGATAGAGAATAATATAAAGGTGTTGAGGATAGATAATAGTGGAGAGTTTTGTAGTAAGGGATCTGAAGAATGCTGTAAGAGGTGTGGTATTGCATGGCAGAAGACTACTCCATATACGCCTGAGAAAAATGGAGTTGCAGAAAGAATGATCAAGACATTGATGGAAAGGGCAAGAAGCATGCTTAGCGGTGCTGGGCTAGGACAATAATTCTCGGTAAAGGCGGTGGATACTGCATGTTACCTAGTCAATAGATCACCTTCATCAGCGTTGGAGGATAAGACTCCACAAGAGGTATGGATTGGTATGAAACCCTTTCTTTCACATTTGAGGGTATTTTGATGTGATGCATATGTACATGTTCCAAAGGAGAAAAGAACCATGTTGGATAGTAAATCTAAAAGGTGCATCTTTATTAGGCATAAGGATGGTTTAAAGGGTTATAAACTTTGGAACCCAGTAACAAGGAATGTCATGTACAGCTGAGATGTGGTGTTAAGAGAGGTGAAAGATGTTATTAAACATGAAGTCCCATCAAAGGAACCTAAGAAGATAGAGTTTGAGCTTAAGGAGGAAGAATCTGAATCTACAGCAAAAGAGGAATCAAAAGATGAAGAGCCACAAACTCCAGGTGTGAGAAGATTAGTTCGAGAAAGAAGGAAGATGGAAAGGTATAGTCCATCTATTTTCTATTCAAATTTTTCTTTATCTGTTACTGATGATGATCCCAAAACTGTGAAGGAAGCAGTAGATTCAGAGGATGGAAAACTCTAGAAAGAGGCCATGGTTGATGAAATGGCATCTTTGCACAAAAATGAGGCTTGGGATCTAGTGGAGTTGTCAGATTGAAGTAAATGCATTGGTAGCAAATGGGTGTTCAAGAAGCAGACAAATGTAAAAGGACAAGTGGAGAAATAGAAAGCTCGGTTAGTAGCAAACGGTTATTCCCAGGTGCTGGGAATTGATTTTGGTGATATTTTTTCTCCTATTTTCGAGGTAGCTTCTATCATATTACTTTTATCTATTGATGTTACATTTGATTTTGAGCTAGAATAGATGGATGTGAAGACAAAATTTCTTCATAGGCATCTGGAAGAGGAGATCTACATGAAGAAACCTGAAGGCTTTGCAGTGAAGGGTAAGAAGGAACTGGTATGCAAGTTAAAGAAGTCTCTGTATGGGTTAAAACAGTCACCAAGGACATGGTATTAGAAATTTGATACATTTATATGGGGACTTGGCTTCACCAGAAGAAAAGAATATCACTATGTGTATTTTCAAATAATTAGTGACCGTGTTATTTATTTGGTCTTGTATGTGGATGATATGTTGTTGGTTAGAAATGACAAAGAAATTATCCAGGATTTGAAGATGGAATTGTCCTCCAAATTCGACATGAAAGATCTTGGTGCTGCAAACTATATTTTGGGCATGGAAATTAAAAGAGATTGGGCAAAGAGGAAGCTATGGTTTAACCAAAGGAAGTACGTTGACACAATATTGCAGAGGTTTAATATGCAGGAGAGTAAACTGGTGAAGGTTCCTATTCATGTAGGTGTAAGGTTATCTGTTGAACAGTGTCGCAAGACAGAAGAAGAGAAAGAGGACATGTCTCGTGTTCCATATGCAAGTGCAGTCAGTAGCCCGATGTATGTGATGTCCTGTACTAGACCAGACATTTCACATGCAGTGGGAGTATTGAGCAGGTTTATGTCAAAACCACAGAAAAAGAATTGGACAATAGTGAAGCGGGTTTTCAGGTATTTCTGTGGCACTAGTGATTATGGCTTGTGCTACCAAGGAAGACTAGGATCGGACAGTGTTGGATATTCATGGCTTTGTTGATTTAGACTGGGATGGATATCTAGATCAGAGAAGATCTACAAGTGGGTATGTGTTTAACCTATTTGGAGGTGCAATCAGTTGGATGAGTAGGAAACAATATGTAGTGGCACTATCAAATACAGAGGCAGAATATATGGCAGCCACTCATGCAAACAAGGAAGTGGTTTGGTTGCAGATATTGTATTCAAGTATGGGGTTAGTACAAGGAGCTAGAAGAATAGACTGTGATAGCCAAAGTGAAATTTTCTTAGCAAAGAAACGCGCTTATTATTTAGAGACAAAGCACATTGATGTTCAATATCACTTGGTGAGGGATATGATAGAAGACAAAAAGGTGTTGCTGGTAAATGTGGACACTTTGAAGAATACTCCAGATGCATTGACAAAATCTGTGAGCTCTGAGATGTACTCTTGGTGTATATAAAAAATGGCGTTGTAGGGATGGATAAATGATTAAGCTCTCTTGTGCCCCCTGTGGAAAGAAAACAACAAGTGGGAGAATGTTGCGTTATGTTATATTCTTTCCAAAACTAGCTTATGTATGGTTGGGCGAACCTACCTATGGTTTTGTCCATGGTTTTTGCACATGGTTTTAGACGTCATGGTTTTTGGTCCATGGTTTTGGATGCGAAGGTTTTCGGTCCATGGTATTGGATGCTTTGGCATGTATAAATATGTATTGTAACAATGAAAGGAAAAAAATGAAAAATCAATCTGGTAGTCTCGATTTTGGAATCCAGGGGAAAATCTCTGTGTATATGTGTTGTTATGCTCTCGCATTGTTTATTTTTTGTGTTTTAGAATTCGTATGCAGGTAGTTTATGTATAGGGTTAAAACCAACAGGCTGGGGTGTTGGTGCTAGAGAAGCTAGAGTGCTAGGCTATGAATTAATGATAATAAGGAGATGGGGCAGCATTTGAATAAACAAGGAGTGAAAAATTTGGCCTTGGAATTTGTTGATGCGAATGGGGATGTGCATATGGTGTGCTAGCACCTGGATAAGGGTTGCTTGGTGGAGGATCGGGGGAGGGATAATTGTAAGTGGAAGTGGTCCCTCCCAGAGTTGGACAATAACTCATCTGAGGTGGAGTGTATGGTTGATCGTATGATATGGATCCAACTATGCCATCCACGGTATGATATTCCCCCAGTGCATTAGCAGCACTAGGTTGAGGTAGGTAGGGGATGATAGTGTAAACATAACCTGACTTGGCATAGATTAGATGAAATTAAGGCTATTTAGAGTGCCTCTTCCTTAGACTAGGGGATGTGTGATGATAAATATTTAGCAATGGGGGCCAACAATGATCTAAGGACCAAATCCATATAGACTTAGTCTTTCAAATCAGGAGCTCAATATATGCTCCTCCTTCTACACCATTCCTCATGGAAAGAAGTCAAAATTTCGGCACCGGTATCATAATGGAGAAAAATGGAAACATGATAGAAAATTTGTGGTAAGAATCATTAAAGTGGAATGAGTGGCTCAGGGATGATCAACATACCACTTAGTAGTAGCTCTAGTGACCATGCGTTGGAACAAATGAATAAGGAGGGTGTCTTTAGTAATGGAGTTTGATGAACACCACATGTGGCAAGAGAGCACATGATTAGTTGGATATTCTCTAGGGTTACCTTCAAACTTTGGCATGTTTGAAAGGAGTTTAGTAGGCATAGTTGGCCAGGTGGGATCATAGAGAAGGCGATCATTGATAAGATGGCTAAAATGAGGGAGACCTAAACCAACTATAAAAAGAAGCAAGGGAGTAGAACTGACCACACCTGTGGGGGCTCCGCTGGTGGGGTAACCCTAGTTGGTACCTTGGTTAACACCTTGGGTTCCCGCAAACACATTGGTGCTTGATATGGTGGCAATATGGGGTTGAGAAGATGCATAATCAAAGGATGAACTAAGTGAATCAATAGAATAACAATCACAATGATGACTCGATGGAGGACTGGGAGGATGAACTCTAACTCGATGGCGAACAGTAATATGTCCTAACGAGAACTGAGGGTAAATACCTCAATCTCAATGTGACAAATTCCTAGGGGCCACAATCATGTCTAGAAAATAATGATCTAAGGACTAAAGGGTGATGATAGGAATAAAAGAGAAACAAACAAAAAGAAAACACCTAATGTAGTGGTTCCAAGTGTAAACTAACTATTTTAATTATGTTACTCTAATATAAGAAAATCCTATGAAATAAAATGACCTATAGCCTATAGGGGATCTAAATTCTCAAATAATCATATATCTACTATTTTAGATGGCCTTCCAAAGATATCCTTACTTGATGGAATCTCATCCCCACAAGTAGAGTTGTCTAGAGAAAGGTAGGGTAGAGAACCAACAACTTCTCACAGCTAGTCCTATAGGGTGTTTTCCTAAGATTGGTCACTACGGTTACCTTCATCCTACGAGGGTGGTCAAGTATTGAGTTTCTTAGTATTCAACCACTGAATGAGATTCATTTCCATAGGTTGGGTAGCCCTGAGGAGAACCGCTTGCATGATGACCTAACCTAACCCCCTCTGAATCGGGTTTCTGACGCACTCTGGCATTGACCATTGGATGGTGAAGGACTTTAAGCTCGATAATATGTCAAATTTTATGTCTCAATGAAAGTGATCAATCGATGTTATTCGAAGCCTATGCCACTGATCGTACACCTACACTACAAATATTTTTTGACCCTGGTGCCCAAATCAGCTTAATATATGTGTGTTGATTTATTAACATGTAGCGTTTAAGTCTTGGATTGGTGGTCTTAACCAGGCTCACGTTCACTTAGGGTGTGTGTGTGTGAAAATAACATGTCAAATGAATGAGTTAATTAAGCATATGTTCATGATTCCATGTGTTGTTGAAAGTAAAATGATAAAATACTGTAAATAAATCTACTAAGTAGCTAAGAAAGATAAGGAAGAAAAGCTACTCAAAGATGCATAAAGAGACCTAAAATATCTAATATCACGCGACTAGCATCTAAAGGCACTAATCTAATGCAAATTGTGCAGACAAATAACAAAATTCAAAGGTGAAAAATGTTGCAAAGGATAGGTGTGAATATCTACAACCTAGGATTATCAAGGGGATCTTAAGGGGGAAAAGGAAAACCAAAACTCTAAATGGAGAAAAGGTAAAATAAACCTATCCAAACAACTAAAAAGTAATGGATCAGACTCTAAAAATAAATGGCTGAAAATGTTGAAAACCCTAGACTCCTCACTCATCAAATATCTTCTTAACAATGTGGAGGTTTACTCTAAACCCTAGGGGGATTTTTCCTTTCTCAAAGAGACAAATAAAGTTTATCCACGCCTAAGGGAGATAGAAATAGAGGTGAAGTACCCAAAACTAGTTTGTAGACAACACTCTCAGTAATTCTGAAAAGAATTGAAAATTTTCCAAGAAAATTCCAAAACATAGGTACTAACCTAAAATGGGAGAAAATGCAAATTTTGGGCCAAAATGTGCGCTCTTCAACTCGCTTAACATGTTGAAAAGTGAATTTTTCTTCTGAGACTCTCAGTTGACTAATTTTGCACATATGTTTCCATCTCCTACTCGGTTTGTACCTATGACCTGCAGAAAGAACCAAAAAACCACTTATAAATAGAAATTGAAATGCTAAAAATCGCTATAAAAAACCTTGAAATTTTCTGAAACTTCAGTCACCCAAGAACATTGTTGTTACACCTATGAAGTCGTTATTTGTTAGTGTGAAATTTCATGGAAGGTGTACCAAAAACACTTCACTTAAGTCACTAGGTGAAAAGTGACCCTAACAACAAGTTGATGGATGCTAGTGATTTAGATCTGCAATGAAAATGGAAAACCTGTAATAAAAGTAAAACAATCCACGATAGAAAGCAACAATATAAAAGATCCAATGAAATAACCTAATTTGAAATACTTTGAATGAATAAATATTTTATTAATAGCACTTGGTGAATGAGATCTAAAGATGGGTCTACAAGTCGCCCTCTATGGGATGGGTCCTTTGATGTCCTTGATGATTCAAAAAATGATTCTCTCTCTCAATATGTGAAAAAACCAAAAAGAAAAGTGGAGAACTCAAAATGAGAGCTCAAAGAAAGAGGACAATAATGTTGATGATGATTATGATCATAGTGAAGAATGAATGAAAAATGATCCTATTTATAACAAAGTATTGAGTTAATCTAAAAAATGGAGAATAATAAAATAATATTAACCAAATCAAGATCTAACCACTTGGAATAATTTATTATATTTATTGCAGAGGGAAAAAAATATTTAAAATTGGTTAAATATATTTATTTAGAAATAATTAACAAATAAAATGATTTATTAATTATTTCATGAGAATTAAGAATAGTGTGAAATCAAAATAATTATTAAATAATGATTTAATAATTGTTCGAATAACAAAACTAAGAAAAATTAAATAAGTAGTGATTTATTTAAATATTCCTAAGGGATTTAGTCAAACGTGACAAGGAATAATTACTAAATAATGATTTAATAATTATTCCTAGAGAAAATTAAATAAATAATGATTTATCTAATGACTCTCTTGGGGTTTTTTAATTTAAATTAGAAAATATTTTAATAAAAGTGGTTTACTAAATTGTTTTTCGCAATGAAAGTGATTTTACTATGGAAAAATTAAATCTACAAGGTGTATTTCGATCCACTTAGTTAGAAATGGCTAGGTGATCATTTTTTAGTGATAACACACCTCCTTTCGAGGAAGTCCAAAATCAAGTGCCAAAATCAAACCTACATTCAATTTCCAATGCTACAATCCGTGCACTACATATTCCCTCATTGAACAGTTGTCAGCTCATTGTTGCAAGGCAAGCTCCCAATGTGCATATGATTTCATATGGAAATTCTAATGACGAAAACAAATCCATCCCCTGACCTTCCCTTCTCTGCTACATAATCCCTTGGGAAATATAGTCAACCCCTTTGGTGTAGTCACTCACCTTCCAAGATCTTTGACATCCCTTTTCCCTAGTGATCCATCCCTTAGCAAGCTTTCCTCGAATCAAAAGGTCAAAAAACCAAAGCATATCCCTACCAAGAAACCATCATTCTAGTCATATCATGCTCATGGCAATCAATGGACACTATTGGGTACCAGTTTCCCATAATATCCCTACTCCTCAATGCTTTACCAACATTCCAATTCCTTTTATTGTTGCTGCCAATCCTTGCAGTCTGTTTCAACCACCCAAATTGGGAATTACCCTGCCTTCTTATACTAATCAAACAATTCCCATTGTATTTAAAGGAATTTAAACTAATTCAAAGCATACCTCATTGGTGGCCTGTCAATAAGGTACAAATGCAATTATACTCACTTCTTGTCAGTTGCATATCAAATTATATCTTGATGAAATCATCATGTATAAACATATCACATCCAGTTAGCTCAAAATGCAACCATCGTAAATTGAAATCATAAATCATATGTAACCATTGTAAACCAACATCATAGATCACATGCATAATTAAACCAAAATAAAATACTTATCTTTCAAAATATTATTTGCTTCTTCCCTTATCCTTTATCCTTTTTGTACACACATTGAGTTTGTTTCCAAACCTAGAAAGCACCTAATGCCTTCTCTTTAAGCAACAAGGGAATCCAGAGACTAAAATGCCTCCTCCCTCAATATCAACAACAAGGATATCTTGAGACTAAACCACCTCAACCCTCAATAGAAACAAGGGTATCTTGAGACTAAACTACCTCAACCCTCAATATCAACAACAAGGGTATCCCAGGACTAAACTGCCTTAACCCTCAATATCGGCAACAAGGACATATTAAGACTAAACTACCTAAAATATCATTAGCAACAAGGGTATCCCGATACTAAACCACCTCAATCTTAAATATAAAAAATAAGGGAATCGAGAGATTAAACCACGTTAACTATCAATAGCAACCATAAGGGCCCAGACACTCGCATGCATTCATATCCCATCACATTGTATAACACATATACATAGACAATGTACAACACAACACATACAGCAAAACCCGGTGTACAATTCCACACATACACCTACACTCTGTGTACAACACAACACATATGCCTATACCTGGTTTACAATACAACACATACACATACACCCACTGTATAATGTAACACATATACGTACACACTGTACTAAACCATGAATACACATGCCATGATACAATGCCTACATAATATTTGTAACACTGTACCAAATATACACAACAAAACATGTACAATGTGTACACAGTACCACATGTACACAATGCCACCTCAACACCGTATACATAGCACCAAATGTTCCCAACACCATCTGCACAATGTGTACACAAAACCCCACGTACAAAGAACCACATGCACACAACACCATATGTAAGAAATGTACATAACACGACATGCACACATCACCACATCTACAACCTGAAAACAACACCACATTTACAACATTCACACCACACTGCATATGCAACATGCACACACCACTATATGTACACAATACCGCATATGCCATATCTACAGAACACCGTCTGTATATAGCACCACATATACAACAAGCACAATGTACCACACGTACACAACACCACAGGTACAACATATACACAACAATAGTACTGCACATCCTAAGACTACAATGTCGTTACCAACAAACCTTGTTTCTAGTGTATTTCCACTATTCATGTTTGTCCTAGCATGTTGAAAACCACACTTCTCTCATTCCCTTGTTGTATCCCTTGGCATTACCCATGATATTATAATCACATAATATCAACTCATATCCACATGCTACTAACCTCATAGATATGTTAGAGCTAATGTTCCCTCTTGACACCATTATCTTCTTCATGTCATTCACCTACATAAGCAATCATTCCTCCACAACAATGATCGTTAACATCCTTGTCATAAAACAACACACATGCATACATATATACATATAAAAATCATAATAAAACAATCATGATCCCTAACATCCCTATCAGACAGTGGCATATATATATATATATATATATATATATATATATATATATATATATATGTATATATATATATATATATATATATAGATGTAAACACTAGCATAAAGCAATCATGATACCTAACAACCATGTGACACAATGACACAGATATATACATGTATACATATAAAGACATCAGCGTAATCATGATCATAACATAATTACCAGATATCATAAGGTCAAGGTAAGAGAACTCCCTTTTTCCATGCACAACGTTGCGAACAACAGTTCACAAGAAGGCATCTGATGCCTTAATCCATTCACCTTACCTTTTATGTTACTTTTCTCATGATTTTCCTGCCATGGTCCATTTATCCCAATGGACCCAACCAATCCCACTCACTATCATACTCTTGCATTGATCTGAAATTTATACATGCATCAAGCTTCATCCGAATCTTACATTACCTGTTGGCTTTCACTCAGCTTTCCGAGAGCTCCATTAACTTTTCTCCTTCCCCAACTAATACATGAGACCCTCAAAACATAGAAGGAAAGAACAAAAAACAACCAATACGAAAAAACATGAAAAGCCTATAACGATATGATACCACAAACAAAGTGGCATGGCCATGCACCAGACATAAAAAAATTGTAAATTAAGAACAAACAAATCAAAAAGAACCAAAAGCACAAAACTAGCAAAAGCCACTATGAATCAATCCCCATGGGTTCCCAATGCTTCCAAAGGAATTCTCAACTTGAGCCTTCTTCAAGATTCCATCAGAATCTGTTTTTTAATGCAATCCCCTACATCATACTTCCATGAACACAAAATTGTCAATACATAAATAAACATAAAAATATACCAGTTACCTTATCTTCTTGTGCCAAGCCTACTATCTTTTAATTAAAGATTTACATATATCATCTCTCAAGGGACTCCATTTCCTTCACAAATCTAGCCATAACTGGAAGCGATCTACTATACCTATCAAATACATGCTCATGAATATAGCACATATCTACATAATGTCAGACATAATCAAGGTTAAGAATACTTCATGTGTTCATGCAAAGAACCCATTCATTTGGAATTTCAGTGTCCAAACATACCCAAATGAATTCTTACATATTCCTTTCTTTTACATTTTACCTTGTTGAAATTGAGTCATATAACATGTTATCACATCACTCAGCTATTAGTTATATAAACAAATCAACTATTTCATTTTCATGCAAATACCAAGCATTTTTACCCTGCAACTGTTCACACATGTGAGTCACATGTTCCAAGGATGAATATATCATGTCCATTAATTTGAAATTGTGCTTTAGCAAGACTAACAGTCATGTCATCATCAACTCACAATCATTAATCATATTACTACACCTAGTACCCACTTCCACACAAGTGCATATCAATTGTCCTGACACATAATGTGTTACTACCACCCTCTTAAAACAATATCATTTCTTCATGGAATCTTATAGATACATAATCATATTATGCAATGAATCAAGCATTCAGACAACTTGAAAATATGCCATGATGGATAAACAAATAGACAACATAATCAAGGTCATACCTCAATGTATCTCAAGAGGGCTATCACATCTTCATAAGTCAGTCCAAATTAGTAAAACATAATATCACCAATATATCATCTCATACTTGAATATCATAACCATGACCATATGCACAAGCCTATATAGATTATAATGATAAATATAACGTCAAGATCTTAAATTAAATGACCATAATTATCATGTGTATGATCGGAATGCATATAACAACAAATCAACTACCATGCATGACTATCCTACGCACGTGCATATGATCACATTGATCAACTCACATCTATAATGCTTGTAACCGCGACAATAATAAACTCATATGTGGGTGCATAACCATAATGCTTATAACAACCATTAACCAACATACCTATATTCCAAACATACAACCTTTATGACAATCAATTATTACTCAGAGGTCTAGTGTTGCAACCTCACTTTGATGATATGCTTCTTCTACTCTATCTCAACCAACATGTTAGCATCGTAACATACCAACAAAATCATGATGACCTATATTGTGTACAATGAAGTCACGATACATGTATAACTGACTATACATGCATAACCATAACCATGAAAATGCATGAACAATAACATGCATCTAGCCTCAGATCACCAAACCAATCTTGGATGCCTGAGAATGCCTTCACCATCCCTTAAGGAATTTTATTATCTCCACACACCTATTGAGGGCTTCCCAAGAAAACCATATCCACACCCAACCCCTGGGATTTTCTTGATACCACCTCACCTAGATCCAAAATCCCTCTGACAATCCAAATCTCAACCAAAAATGAATCCCATCACACCATAGTTATCTAGAAATGGAAAGGAAATGATAAAACCACTATAAAACTAGATAAAACCCATGCCAATGACAACAAATAAACCAAATATACACATCCATATACCATTCATGCCAAAACACACTAAGAAATCATACAAGAAACCAACCACCTACAAGTATTGTCACTCAAGCCTTTTGATGCAACATTTCCTTGCTTGATCTTTTCTTTCATTTTCTTTCCTTTGCTTTCATTTTCCTTACTTTTCTTGCTTACATGTTTTCTCCTCTTGGTTCTCTTATTTTCTTTGAAAACCAATTCTAAAACTCAACTAACAAAAGGTGGTGAATTGGTCTCATAAGCCTTTTTATTATTAAGACCTTTATTTTCTTCAATTTCCTCTATTTTCTTTTAATTTCCTCCTCACATGCAAACCTGCGATCTTTCACCTTCCTTTTCTCCTAATTTCTTTTATTTTCATAATTCAAGTTAATTGAAAAAAATGTAATTAAATATAAAAATAAAATAAAAAATATTAATTTATTATTATTCTTCTATTAATATAATTTCCAAATCCTATTTCTTATCAAACAATTCCCATCCCTTTATTAAATATTAAATTATTATAATTTGACTTGATATTATTTTGATATTTATAATTATAATTATAATAATAATAATAATAATAATAAAATTAATAATAAAATTAATAATAAAATTAATTTTTCTTCCAATTCCTATTAATTATTTCCTAACACCTAATTCCTAACTAATTCCTAACAACTAATTCATAACAGCTAACTCTGTAGTGGAATGAATCTCTATTATTTAATCATTTTGAAAGATTGGTTTGTTCACATTTGTCCTGAGGATGATCCACATTAGATAGTTTGAAACTTTGACCAAATCGTCATGATGTGATTAATTCAAAACACAATCTCATTATCAAAATCCCAATTAATCCATGTTTTCCTTTTCAAAGCCATTTCCATTTCTTCTTCAAATTTTCCCTTAGCCATAATAAACCAAATGAACACCCACTAGGATGTTTTTCCCAACATTCAACTTGGAATACGTGTCCCATTACCTTAGTCTTATTTTCACTTTATTAACTTTATTACATAAAACTTTAATGCATATTTGTTATAGGTCCTGTGTTGAAAATTCACTCTCATACCACTTTATATCATAATTCAAAATTTTAATCCCAAAGTTCCAGTGATGAGCCTCTTCTCTGATATCACTCTGCCAGAAATCCCTTTCACTCCCAACCACATTAAGGTAATACATGGATAGGAAAGGAATTACCTATGTCAACCCAATATCGAAGGTATGTTATGAAGATGGGGTTAGCAAAAACCTCATTTTTAAAATTTTTTAGAGTTTTGTTATCATACAATAATTGTAATCAACTTATCAATAAACTTTTGGTGATACAAAATTCACCTCAATTTGAGTCCGTATCAAAATTTATCCTCGTTAAAATATTTGGCCTCTAGTTATCACATTAGTCACATGACACCCATGTGGCCTCCCGCTAGTTTGCATTATCCTTCAATCTCATCATTGTAGGACCCCCAATCACTTACTTACTAAGGAACTAAGTCCACATCATGGTAGAGCGACTTCTCTTGCACATTCCCACCCACTGCAAGGTAATGAGTTAGAAAAGCATGGAAATTGGTGGTCTCCAAGTGGGTAGGGATTCCACCATGTAACCATGGTTGGATAGACATAGCTCCTATCATTGAACACTAGGTTCAAACATTATAATATTTCTTAATGTTAAATACACTAATATATCTCCATTTCAAAGGTATATAAACACTAATGTCATCATCTTAAATTTCCAAAACTTTATTTGGTTCAAGGAAAAAATGTACACATATATCATATAGCAGTACCTAAATCTTCATCTTCTCAGAAAATGTAACACCCCTCCCTTGTGTCCTAAATTATTGTAAACCTAAGCTAAGTTAGTGTTGGGTGTGATGTCCTCCCTTGTGTGCTAAATTATTGTAAACCTAAGTTAAGGAATCTTAGGTGTGATACCGTCATTATGGGTTAAAATATTCTAAATCTAATCTGAGGAAAGAAAAGTGATATGTAATATGAAAAGAAAATGTGTTATCAAATAAATCAATAAAATAAATCACTTGGAGGGCGAAGAACCAAGAGAGAGGATATTCTTGCAAATCCCATGAGAAATGGGATATAGATGAATCTTTCATGATAAAGATTCTAGATGTGATTCTAGATAAGCTTGGATGGATTGGAGATCCATCAGATGGATAGGAGATAAAGGTCCAATGGACATAAAAGCTTTGCGGGAGATAAAGGAAAGATTTTATGAGGAAAATATTTGTGGGAGATAAAGATGACATTTTCCAAAAAAGACCTAGGCAAATGGAATATTCCACAAAATCGGGATGTCGCTAATGTAAACTAAATCATGAAATGGGGTATTAAATACCTAGTGCATCTATCAATTGACGACAATTTGTCCTTGGCAAGATCTTTGGCTCAGGGGATATTAGAGGTGATTCATGATGCAACCCCCCACCACCCCTCCATGTGAGGTTTAGTTGGTGTCATATGCATGGAATGTTTGTATGTTATTATTACTCTCTCTCTCTCTCTCTTATTGTTCCAATTTTCTTATGAGGAGTTTTCTTGGTTCTATGAATATTTGAATGAATTACATGTGCTTGGATACTAGTAGATTTAATGGTGGTTTCCACTATTCCAATGAGATTTACTTCCATGGTATGTGTTTCATGTTTAATCTTTACTTAATAAGATGTTAAATCATATAACATAGTTATATAGATTCCTTAATTACCTCTCTTATAGAAATAATTGATTAAATGATGCATGTGACCGTCATGTGATATCATCTGTATATCAAAGTTATTAGATTATCTTTACATTGATAAGAAAGGATAACATGTCTTAGTGTTTTCAGTTTTTCATGAATGCAAGGAATTCATGGTATTTCGTTTTAATTATTCATGTATGGGTCTATAAGATATCCAACTAATAGAACTGGAAAATAGATATCGAGTGAATTTACCTTGAATATCACCAAGTTGACTAAGATAAATAGTATGCATATAAAGATGTGATAACTCTAGTGTTGGGTCATAACTCGGCAAACGTTTATGCTTGCGATAGTTGTCAGTATATGGTCTGAGGATCAGGTTATCCGAACCTTTCCTACATCTAACAAATCACACTTAATATTGACTTGACATATAAGATTTATAGATAATTTTAAAAGTCCTCATCCTTCCCCACGAATATGCGGGTGGGCTAAATATATTGTTGACCACGGTACAATCTAAATGAGAAATAACAACAATCTAAATGAGAAATAACAAAAAAAAATCACCGGAATGGGATTGTATTAACAAATTTCCAAGGTAGGCTCGAGAAGTACGTTACAAATGGTATCAGAGTGAAGTTTTAACCCTCAGGCCCATGAAAAATCCACCTCGGTAGCGTTTTCATCATTCGTTTTAATTATAAAATCGCAAGCTTCAAATATGTTAATACAATATTAATTTTCTTGTCGTTAAAATTTCCAAAGGATAAATTCAAATGTTAATATGGTTTAATTCAAAATTATTAACTTATGCATGATAATTTAGTGGAAGCAAGAAACTATTTTTAATGAAGATGGGGTGATATGCAGTAAAAAAAACACCATCCAAAAATTCGATATTCCATAAACGCAGTATCGAAACTGATATATATGTATTGGCATGCCCAACACCTTTCTTTTTTTTCCTTTGGAGACAAAAGTCTTGACCTTATGTTGTCACCAATTATGTAAATGATGGTATCCTAGGAAACGTAACTATATGGATCCGGGAATGATTTCAGAACCACTGTTGTATGTTTCCAAATAAATTCCATGTAATGTTTAAGAAACTCTAGGTTTTTGAATTGGTCATTGATAGTATGTCAATCTCTATAAACATGACCAGTTCTTGCTACATGTATTCGACAGAAGAACTATCCAGGACCATTGGAGTTATATTCTAAGTAGTGACTGACCTACGCACCATTAAATCCTCTCCTCTCCCTTAGATGGAAATGGTTTGAAATTATCACCCAAATCCAGATTGTCGAATGCGGTTTGGAAACTTTGGTCTACAATTATATTACATAAATGAAATTTTCGAATTTCACACAACCACCAGTATGGTGTGCGCAGACTGGAATGACCATCTCTGTAATAAGCATCAAAGTGGTGGATGCCTAAATTAACATATTATTGTTTCTGTTGAATTAGGGAAGAGGTCTTCTCATGCCACTAAGCGATTAGGAGTAACAAAAGTTCACAAATACGCTAACTGTGCTTGTAAGATTAATGAAAGCTTTAAAAGCATCCAAATGGTAGTACTAGTACAAGTCAATAGATGCATTATCTACAAACATATTGGCAAAAAGGTCAACAAGGAAATTAAACAGAAATGGTAGAGGATCGAAATAAGAATCTACAACCATTGTTTAACCACCAATGGCCTATAAGCCATACCAAAGTAGAGGCTGTTGTTTTTCTGAGTTTTTGAGAAAAAAAACAGCATGGCATTCTGAAAAATTGCTAATATTATTTCTTGTTTTTTGTTGCTTTACTGCAGGCATGAATGAACAAAAAAAAAACGAAGTATGGATAAAATCATCATGTGTGGGAGAGAATATCATGCAACGAATCGATAAGGATGTATGCCAATGGGGATAGTCTGTAGACAACCACACAAAATCTCGGCTGTTGTTGTTTTTTTTACTATTGCTGCCTTTTGAGTGCTTGTCATAAATTGGAATTATGAAAGCCAATGATACGGTTTCAGGAAAGACAGAAAAATCGTAGTCGTTGTTTCCCTTGATTGAAAGTATCTATCCGTGGGGTGGAAGGTGATAGGTTGAGAGGATGATAATCCTCATCGCTATCATTCGTAATAGATTATCCATACAACGTTATCTTATCTTGGTGGAAAAGAAAGGATAATGCTTATCCTCTATTTTACACTCTTATATGTTGAAGTTGCGCATAAATAAGCGAGCTCAATCTTGAATGAGAGATCTTGTTCTCTAGTTGAGTGTCAAATCTGAGTATTGTGGGAGTAATATTTGTAGGAGTTAGCAAGGGTTTAAGCAGGAGGCTGCTTCCCTCCGTCGTGAGTGTAAAAGAAAACAAAGCATGCAAGGTGATATTAAAATGTAGTTCTTGTCACGATCGGCCCAAGGAAGTTGTAATTACTAGGTGTTATCACTTGTTGTGGGCCTTGAAATCAACACAACTTGGATATCTGTCACCACAAAAGTCCAGCGTGTGATACAACTTTTCATTGGAAGCTTGTGTGAGAAAGTGAGTCCTTGGATGTCAGTTTATTAGTGTTGTGATATAATTTGACCTTAATCAAGAAAATCAGTTATTTCAGATAGTTGGTTCGTACACTCTCCTTTATAGTTATAACTTCAGTTAAAATATGAGAGGTTGTGCTTGTGTTTTTCTCACCATGAGTATAATTGATTGAATTGCATATGATAAGTTTACATGGGTAAAATTTATGTGTGATTACTCCTTCTTTATGTTGAAAGCATTCGGTTCAGTTGCATGGAAGATGGTTGTTTGACTGTTTCTAAAATTCTAACCATTACTCTTTCTAGAAAGATGTCATTTAATGCATCCAACATAGGAGACGCACCAGTGGTTGCCCTCTAAAACTTTTCATTCTCAAGTTTCATGTATATGGTTATTTTCGCTGATAGTAGTATATGTTATGGTGGTAGAAAGAATGTATGACTAGTTTATTTTAATTTAAAAAGCTATTGGATTTGTAATTACCATAACACGTCGAGGTAAGCTCGCAAAACACCTCCATGCAAGTCTTCGAATCGATGGAACAAGGCTAGGTGGCATCGTCCCTAGGCACGAACGTGGTCATTAAAATGACCGACCTGGAAGTTACAATGTACAAAGTAAATGTGAGTTAATATTTTAGTTGTTGGTGTTTTCATCTTGACGGTCTTTAATTACAGTGAATATGAAATAAAGACCATGTGAATGTTAAATGCTATTGAATATGAAAATGTACGATGCAAGTATTGTGAAACTTTGGAGCACGTACAAGAACAAAAAATGATTGAATGGTAGTGTCGAAGTTGGTATTCCTTTTTATAATGTTTTATCCATCATGCAGTAAGGCATGGGACTAATTAAGGTTTGAAATTAATGTGTGTTGGTGCAGTGGTAATTCATTTCCTTTCTAAGATTTATTAAACATAAGTGAAAATATATGTATGCATTTGTCTAAAGTACGGTTTGGGAGTCTATTCTCACTTTCTCCATTCTTAGTCTGTTGTTACTAAAATTTGCATGAACATTTATATTGTTAGGCACATAAAGCCTAAACCTCTTGGCGATTGAATAAGTTTTTGTGTGTTTCCATCAAAGTATTCCTGGCATGTCCACTCACATGGCATGAAATAATATAATTCTTTGTGCGAAATATTAAATGGAGCCACGTTTATGGAATTATTACATCTCTAAGATTACATTTGCAGGTGAGTCTATTGACAATTCCTGTCATCCATGATCCAAGACGCTAAAAATAATAGATTACCATGATTTTACGAAAATGCTATTAGTCTAAATAAATTACTATTCGAGATTGTCTTGCATGTAGTGACAATGAGTTGTATAAATAGGCCTGCATAAGTGAAGGACTCACAAATTGAATTATGCCAAAAACAAAAAAAAAAACAGAGTTAATCAAGTTTTTAATAACTAACTTGCAAGAAGGGGAGAGTGAATCCTTGGAAATCCATGTTGGAATGAAAGATAACAATTTTAAATAATGATTGATAACATGGTCATTACAATAAATAGAACAATTTTGGATTTCAGGTATTTGCGATTCATTTCTTTTAAGTTGAATCGCGGAATACCGACAATAAATCCCAACACAGATCCCTTATTAGGACAATTACTGAATGATGATAGAAAAAGAGTTTAGTGAAAGAATAAATAGTATTAAGATAATTTGATTTCAATGAGATAACATTGACTTTAAAAATTTTAATTCTATTATGTTTCTTATTTTTATTATTTATTTACTTTTTATAACAATTATTAATCATGTTTAAAGTTTTATAAATTGTATTCAAATATTTTCATTTTTTTGTAAAGATAAGTTTTTCTTATTATTAATAGATATTTTGTATAATGTTATTATAATGTGCCAAATTTTGTAATGTTTAATTAGATTAATTAGTTAAATAGATTTTATTAAAGTCTTTTTAATTATTATTATATCTTAATTCTAATTAAGAAATTAATTAATTGATTCATAATTATTATAATAATCAAAATTTTATTTAATAATGATAATTATTTTTTTATATTATTATTAATAAAAGATAAATTTATTCTATTTAAATTATTATGATAATCTAACTAATTTTACTAGATTTAATTAATTAATTAGTTACTAGATATTATAATTACTATTGTAAATGTTTAATAAATAATATTGATACTTATTTTATTTTTGATATAGGATAAAATTGAAACTTTTTTTTTTTTTTTTCTCCGTAAAAACTCTAGGGATTTATATTATATACAGGAATAAAGTACAAGCAGAGAAACAAGTTTTCCATGGCCAACTATGGCTCTGTGGTAAAGCAGCTGAGAATTTCATGCACTGTGCATTGGCTGCCCCAAAACTACCTCAAAAAACAGAGTTTAACTTTGACAGTGCCCACGCAGGGGCCGAGACTGAAGCAGAACTACCCACGCAGGGGTGACCTTGAGTATTAGCGAACTCCCAGATAAAACTGAAAAAATTAATAACAAACAGAGCATGACCTTTAAAGAGATTACCAGACCCAAGCTCAAGACTCGAACAAGACAGAGAATTATAGGACATGACCAGACGACCGAGACCCAAAATCATCAAAATGAACCTGGCATGGGGATGACTAGAGAAATTAGTCTGCGGGCTCCATTTCTTCCGGCTCCATCTCCACAATCGGGTATCCAAAGCCCACCAGCTCCTCATTCGGGTCCTCTCCAGCTTTAGACGTCGACGCTTCCTGCGCCTGTGCGTGAATTGGCTCCTTTCCCTTTGCTTCCTCCATTTGTTCCTCTGCCTTATTCTCCAGATTTGCAGAGGTTGGAACTCTGCTGTCATTTTCTTCGTGTTCCTCCTCTGCATCTCTAATAAAGAGAATTGACATGTGGACATTGAGATTGCCCAGCCTGAAGATGGTTGAGCCAAAAGCCGGAAGCACCGGTGGCCTTGGCGGTTGTTCAGTCGGGTCAACAGAGTCCAAGAACACGGATGCTTGCAGGTGGGGAATTCCAGCTCTGCGGAAACAATAACGACAACAACAATGGTGATGCGCCTCTGCTGCTGCAGGAGGGCTACCTGGTGCTCCACGACCCGGCCCTCTTCGGCATGGTTGCCTCTCTCTGGTTCTGGCCATGAGGATGTAAAAAACCGGAATTTCCGCTTCCCCAAGCCAATCCTAATCTCCAAAATCGCCAGGGGACAGAGAATGTTCCAGCACTGAGCTTGCTGAGAATGTCGCTCCCCAAACCAGTCTGCCATCTTAAATTCCATGGCTTGCTCTTGAAATCTGAGCGCCATGAATGCTCTCTACAATCACGTCTACCCGCATTAATGCGATTGAACCCAGGAGCGATGGCTCCTGTATTAAAACCTTCGGCCTGACATGCCTCATCCTGCAGTCGGTTGGCTCGTGGCAGCTATCGCTGGCCATGTGGCCTCCTCGTGCTAGCTGTACCTGCCGACGCTCTGGATTAGACATCGGGGAAAATTGAAACTCTTTTATTATAAATTAATTGATTAATTAATTAATTAATAGATAATATAATGACTAATTTTTAATATATGTTAATTCTAAAATGATTGATTAGTAAGCTAAATGATATTATAATACTTAATTGTTATTATAAATATTTAATGATACTAATAATAATTATAAATGAATTATTCCTATTATTATTATAAATAGTCATTTAATAATTATTATTATAAAAAATAACTATTTTTAACTATTTGTATTTTTATTTTTTATTTGTATTTTTTCGTTAATATGAGATTAGAAATTATAATAGGAGAGGAGTTGCTTGATTACCTGAGATGTACTGGTGGTCCTAATCCCTTTGATTAAAGGAAGCCAACTTCCACTAATCTCGATACTGTTGTCTCTATTCAGATTCTGTGGATGTTTTATAATTTCAAGAGCCTCCCTAATCTTCCATCTATGATATTGTTCTTCTCTTGCAATAATTGAGGCACTCTGCAAACAAATCTGATGTTTCGTTTTTGAGGAATTCTCTGCAAGGGCCAACATACGAGACATTCCATTCCTTATATTTGCTCCATGTTCCTTAGGTCTTTTCCGTAGAGAGCGCCCAATTTCACCAATGTAACTTTTGCCACAAGAACAATCAATTTTATAAACTTCTTTAAGTTGGTGTCTATCAATATCATCCTTGATAGACCTCATACCTTGTTTAATTGTTCCAGGTGCTAAGGACTGAGTGACTACATCTTTCCTTTTCAAGATTTTGTCCATCTTATCTATCACCCTATATATGGTAGAAAAACTCTACCACACTAAGGTAGGTTTTGGGCTTTAGGTTCCTGCAAAAACACTCTCCTTTCCGCTCTTTCTATAGCTCTCCTAATATCTTTTTCTTTATATCCTATACCCTTAAATACAGAAGAACAATGTTTTTTCTCTTCCTCGAGATGCTCAGAGTCAGAAATTCGAAGGGCTCTAATGGTAAGAGTGTTAAGGACACCAAGCTTTTAGGACTTGTGATGGTATGATTTAGCATGGAGGTAGCTTTCTGTGTGAGTCGATTTCCTAAAAACTTTATTTCCTAAATAGCCATCATCCTTCCTGATTATAAGGACGTCTAAGAAAGGGATACTATTGTTTTCCTCCACCTCCATAGTAAATTTTATTTTGGGAGAGATAGAGTTAAGGTACATAAAGAACTTATCAATCTCTGTCCTACCATGAGTCCATTTTAGGTTAGTATCATCGATGAATCATTTCCAACAAGCTGGCTCCAAAGGGCATGCTTCAAGGGATTTCTTTTCAAAGTATTCCATGTATAAATTGGCCATAGTTGGCGATAGGGGTGATCCCATTGCAACACCAGAAGTTTACTCATAATAACCTCCTTGAAATGTGAAAACTGTTGACTATAAACAAATCTCAACAAGTTTTGTAGTTTCTGTGTCAGTAACTTCATTTATAACCTGAATAGATTCATCTAAGGGGATCTTGGTGAATAATGACACCACGTCAAAACTTACCAGGATGTCATCCTGGTCTACCCTTTCATTTCTTATAAGCTTCACAAAATCATGGGAGTCCTTGATATAAGAATCAATGTTCCCCACAAGAGGCCTCAGGATCTTCACAACATATTTAGCTAACTCATAGGTTGGGCAACCAATGGTATTAACTATTGGTCTAAGAGGAACCCTTGTGGATTTTGGGCAACCCATAAATTCTTGGGAAGGTTTCAGTAATTGTCCTGATGATGGATCCCTGTTGGGATTTGAAACGTCGACAAGTATGATCATTACTGCACGGGTACTTTGAGATTCAACTTCAAAAAAGAAGAAGGAATAATTTTTGAGTGATGCAATGGTAAAGATTTCCATGAACAATGTTAAAGATTATAAGATTATGAAATGGAATAGTTATTTTTCAATGTAATTCGCCTATATACAATGCATCTTGGAGCGTAATTTGTCCTTCAAAACAAAAAATGATTAAGGGAAATCTATTTAACATGTTATTATATACCATAATCTATGCATTGGATATGCATACTAGTATTCTTGTGTACCACAAATAAACCAGGGTAATTAATAAGAAGCAAGTCCTAATACTTTTGATTGATGGAAGAGAGTTCATGCGAAGATTATAAGTATTTTATTAAGAGTATGAAACTTTGCAACTTAAGAGCATACATTAATGTAAATATTTGATATATATAAGGTACTGGGGAAATATCTAACTGATATGAACCTTTCCAATTTGGGAAAGAAATTGGGACATGACAAACATACTTCTTATAAGAAGTAAAAAGAATTAATTAATTTTTAAATCGGAACTTAATCACCTCTATATTCAATATGGAACATAGTATGATTCTAACGGATAACTATATAAATATTCATGCATGATAAAATAATTTCTTATTTAGAATTGCATAAGAAGAGTTAAATCCTTATGTATAAGGCAATTTTCTACCTACAATTCTAATTTATTTTAGTGGGTTGATTTTCATGTAAATCTCCAAAATAGTCATGCTTGAGCATGTGGAGATTGTGGTATCAGAATTGAATTTAAAATAGATACACATTCATGATATCAACTCGATTTACATAAAATGAAACCTGGTGAAAATTGGTATTATGTTTTTAAATGAATGATATAATAGGTGTGTAGATGCATGGCTAAATAAAATCTCACCTAATGCCTAAAAGGAAGATTATATAATGAATTCCATGATAGTATCATTGCTTTATTTATTTATATTGATACATATACCCATTTATTGTCAAGGATTGTATGGTACGGTTACGTAGTCATTAAAATAAACATGTTGAAAGAGAATCATGCCTAATACCCATGCATAGTAATCTTCCATGTAAGAACTTCCTGATGAATTCTGGTATTAATTATGGATTCGTTAGTCAATCTTATGGTCTCTTACTTGTTGAAAGAAAGTATATATCATTGCTCAACAATCATAAAGATGTTGGTTACCCCAATGCCTATTAAGGGGGAGTATGTTCTGTAGAAGGAAAGAGTGTGATTGACCTAATGATTATATTGGTAAAGTAGTGTAAAGTTGTTGTTGTGTTCCGATAGATTGTATGTTTTGTTTCTTAGATGTTGGGCATAGTTGTGTTGAGCAAGTATTAATGGTTTGTGACTCGTAGAATCAATGTTATGCTGCTAGAAATGCTTACAAATATGCATAGCATGTACAAATTTGGGTTTTTCCTCTGTGCAGGGGATTTGTGTTGCTTGAACTATAGTGGAGTTATAATTTGTTAGCATACATGCATGGGCTATTACGTGCCAAAAATAAATACGCAAAGTATGCATGACTATGTTTTAGAGTCAGGCTAGAAAAGGAAATTGAAGGTTAATACTCTTACAGAAAAAGAAATCGTATAACTAAGTTGTTATAGCATGCAATGTGTCTTAGTGATAAAATGCCTTAAAAGTAATGTTGTTAGATTTTGTTTAAGATTGATAACAGGTAATGTATATGGAAGGAAGATATCATTACTTGAGTGGAACAATTACATATGTTGCCTTCATGAATGCAAGAATCGCAATTCTCATAAAACTAGACTATGATTCTCGACAGAGATTAAACTATGGTCATCATGCTATAAACACAACTTATAAATGGTATAACTGCTATGAACGTATTATACCAAGGTAAAGTATGGTGAGAAAATGTTATAGTACAAGACTATATAACTTGTACAAATTGTCATTCAAATTAATCCTTTGATTAATGCATCTACATACAATGTGATTTGTTCTTCGGTTGGACGAAAGTATGGTTAAGGGGAAATTTAACTTAAAAAGATTTCCAGGACATAAGAATCTTTCAATGGATATGCATAATAGAACCTATAAGTATCTATAAGTATATTTGAGTGAAAACCATAGTAATTGATGAAGTAGCACAAAAGGTATGGACCACTGGGGAAATTAAATGGTATCTAACAATTTGTTTAAATATATTGATATCATAATTTGTACCAAGAAATTTTGAGAGGTTATCTTATTGGATTGCATTGATAATGTGTCTAGACAACATAAGAAATGTTGCGTATTTCAAATAGGAATTCATAAAATATATAACTCATCTTTTGGTTGAGGGTGAGTTAATGTTAAATAGGAGATAACATGTAAGCACTTTGAGATCATAAACACTTACAACTAAAAGGGCTGTAGGATTGAAAGTAGTAAAAACTTTCATATATAACTACACTAAATTTTGCATGGCCAACAAGTTGTTGAGGCAGACAAAAGGCGACAGTAAATCATACGTGATGAATTATGATCTAATAATTATTAAACTTGAAAATCTGTGAGCTATTATTCTACTTTAGGACTTTAAGTAGAAGGTGTTAGTGTCGGTATCTTCATCCCTCCATCAGTGATCAAAATTTCTCTTTTTGCATGCATTTTAGGTGTCCCATCCGATCAGATGCATTCCATTAGGTCATGGATCAACTGATGGTAGTGGTTCATTATCAAATTTCCCTCATGGTTTTTACCTGCTGGCCTATTTTCACAAATTCAGTCATTTACAGTGATTTTTTTATCATTACACTTGCAGAAGTCATTTTAGGGTTTTCAGGTCTCATTAGGTCTAGGGTTTGCCACCATGGTCTTCAAAAGCTCAATAAGAGGTCAGCAGGCACATGAGGATGTCTAATAAGTTCATAAAATCACAAATTTTACTGATGATTTGCTCCATAAAGGGTTTTTACCTCAAAACTCTATTTTGAGGTGAAAACAGGGTTTTTCCATTTCATGTACAAATTTTTATGTAATTTTATTGTTTTCATATGTAATAAAGCATCATCTGCAGCCCGGGTTACCTTGCCAAACTCCAGCACTCCAGCTCCTGCAAAAGAAACAAAAAACATCCAGCCATCAGTTCATCAAATGACAAAAAAGAGCCAAACTGCAAAAACAGGGTTTTTAAAAGCAAAGTGAAAAGGAACTTTAGGAGGTGGGTTTTTTCTAAATGAAAAATTAAAGTCAAAATGTATATAAAGTGATTCTTTGTGTTAGAAGACCTCATTTCATGCTAAAGAGAGAGAGAAAGAGGAAAAATCACATTTGAGGAGAAATAAGGGAAAATTGCAGCAAATTTCAAGTTTTCTCCTGGTGTGACACAATTGGGCATCGACACGACACGGGCACAAGTTTTCTAAAGGATCTTAAACGGGTGCTACGCACCTGCCAAGCGCTACGCACTTGGGCGTTGGTGCAACGCACTTGTCAACCGAGCTCAAAAATCTCTTTCCATTGATTTTCCAAGCCTCTAAATTTGCAAATATCATCTCTTCAAGTATGTTATGAAACCAACTCACAAAAAGATAGAAAAGAGAGATCAATGCCTTAGAATTCAGCCTCTTCGAGGGGGAAACCTCCTATACATTACACAAATGAAAAATTCTTCGATGATACAAATGCAAACACCTCCTTTCTATATATAGGAGTCTAAGGGGTCATAACATAATCAGAGCCGACATAACAATAATAATGTAAGGGCACAATAATAACAATAGTGGGCTTCTATGTGGCACAATTGTAATAATATGGGCACTACATGGGTACATCAATATAATAAGTGGGTTGTACTAATAACAATAAGGGGTTATACTAGTAGTATAGGGGCCTAACATGCCACTCTCCTTGAAAAAGTGTTGTCCTCAACGCTTGAGTAGTTCTTGATGCTTCTGTATAAAATTCTTGTCCTCCCATGTGGAGTCTTCAGTAGGTAAGTTCTTCCACTTGATGAGATACTCTGAAATTGATTGATTTCGTAGCTGTCGGGTTCTTGTTTCTGTGACTGCTCGAGGTTCCAATATGATTTTTTTCCTCTTCAATTTCTGGCAATATTGTTTGAATTGGGATCTTTTGCAACTTTTGAATAAGTGGCCATACTTCTTCATCCTTCTTCCATTCATCCCTTGCTTCATTTATCCAATCTGGTTGGATAATATAAATAGCACAAAACAATGCTTCCACATCCTCATCCTTGAAGAGTCTTCCCATTCGGTAAGGTCGCCATTTTTAAAGTGCAAGTAGTATTGCCAACATTTCCTTCTCATAAGTAGCTTGCTTAAGATGTAGTAGTAAAAATACCCAATCACCTACATCAAAACATTTTTCACTACGATGTTGATCTAGCTGTTGTTTCATTTGATTTTGCACCGAAGTGACGTTATCCTTTAAAAGTTGGAGAACTTGTTGTTGATGCTCGATGTGATCTTTCTCTGCTTGAACCTTTTTCTTCTTGATATGTCCTTCTATCTCTAGAGTTTGAGGAGTGGTAATTTCTTCCAATCCTTTACAAGATATGGTCGGATTCATTTCTTAATGCTCGATGTGATCTTTCACTTCTTGAACATTTTTCTTCTTGATATGTCCTTCTATCTTGATAGTTTGAGGAGTGGTAATTTTGACCAATGAATTACAAGATATGGTTGGATTCATTTCTTATTTCTCGATGTGATCTTTCACTTCTTGCACCTTTTTCTTCTTGATATGTCCTTCTATCTTGAGAGTTTGAGGAGTGGTAATTCTTGCCAATGCTTTACAAGATATGGTCTGATTCATTTCTTCTTTCTCTGGGGTGGGGTCCTAGCATATATCATCTTCTTTTGATGTTTCTTGATCCTTTTCTTCCTCCTCTTCATATTCTATGTAAAATAATTTCTTCTCAGCACACTTATGACCTTTAGTACATTTGCTATCACAATTCTAACAAAGCCCTTTTTCTCTTTTTTCTTCCAATTGTTGTGGTGTAACCCTTGTAGGTTGTGGAAGGCTGGGAGAAACAACACTACCATCTTTATAGTTGTGAGGGTTATGCTTCCTCGTTTCCATAATTTTGTTTTCCACTATGTCACAAAGCCCTTTTACTCTTTCCAATTGTTGTGGTGTTGCTCTAAAGAAGGTGTTGCTCTTTGTATCCTCATAATGTGTTATCATTTCCTCCATGAAAATTGACCACGTAACAAGTTTTTTACGAGAACAAAGCCCTTCATACCATAAAAATTGATCCAGTTCTAAATATGAAGATGCAATACATAACTTTTGTAACAGTGGTACACCATGTAGATCAAAATATTGCTCCATCTGAAGTATCCAATTTACCGGATCCTTGCCATCAAACTTCCTCATCTTGCTTTTTCTTGATTTTAGGAGCTCGATCTTGAAACGACTGTAACTCTGTACTTTCTGATCTTTAAGTTCTGAAATTGCTATCTGTAGTAGCCCTCTTTGTCCTCTTTCTAATGCCACTAGTCTAATCCAAATTGGATTCTCCAAGAAAGAGTTATGCACAATCTCCCAAGATGACCTGATTATAGACCTTTCCAGAAGAGTAAACTTGTATGAAGTTCCACGTGTCATTGTTTCTACCTTTGGCTCTAAAAAATATATACAAAAAACTACATTCCGTCCTATTTCTGTAACTTCTTACAAAATTTCAATCCAATGCTCAGAGAGAAAGTTATGACAATTTTCCCCAGGTCACCTGTTTGGAATGTAATTCCGGAGTCTGCAAAAATACCAACTCCCGCAGATCATATCTCCACAAATATAGTGCGAAAAGCTCTGAAATTCAGACCCAAGATTCAACGCGATGTCTTCTAAAATGGGTTTTTTTCAGCTTCTGAAACATTGTAGAAAAATAGTTATAGCGAAAATACCACGATGACCTGTTTGGAATAGCGAAACCCTAGAATCCAAAGCTCTGATACCAAATGTTATGAAACCATCTCACAAAAAGATAGAAAAGAGAGATCAATGCCTTAGAATTCGGCCTCTTTGAGGGGGCAACCTCCTTTACATTACAAAAATGAAAAATTCTTCGTTGATACAAATGAAAACACCTCCTTTCTATATATAGGAGTCTAAGGGGTCATAACATAATCAAAGCCGACATAACAATAATAATGTAGGGGCATAATAATAACAATAGTGGGATTCTATGTTGCACAATTGTAACATATGGGCACTACATGGGTACATCAATATAATAAGTGGGTTTTACTAATAACAATAAGGGGTTATACTAATAGTATAGGGGCCTAACAAAGAAAGTACACCCTCCCATCTGCCATAGCAAGAGAATTTGTCATCCATCATAGTGATTTGAATAGTGAAAAATCAAACCCTAGTTGCTTCAAAGTTGTCTTGCAAAAATGTCTAGGGCTTTTGTCATTCTTGCTGTTTGTACTCCTTTGTATGATTTTCCTACATCCCATCCCCTGCACTAAATTTCCCTAATTCCCTTCCCTTTCCCTCTACCATTGACACTTACCTTATCCCCTATCACTAACCCTAAGCCCTATTCATATTCCCACTCTTCCCCAAACCCTAATTTTCATTTCCCAAACCCTATATTTCCCTAGTAACCCTACAACCATCATCAAAACCCTACTTTGCATTTATACTATCAGTCAACCAAACAAATCCCAAAGAAGAAAACAACAGTCACCTATTCTTGAGAAAATCTCTTCATACTCATCATTCTACACTCTACATTTTCAAGTATGGAAACAAATTTAGCTTATGAAAGGGATGAGGAAATTGTGAGTGATTCTTCCAAGAGGTTCATGCACCAAGAAAACCACATAAGGGAGGAAAACACATTTGGGAGGAGCCCACCACACTCACAGAGTTACTAGCTTGCCCTCTTGCAGTAACATGCTTTAAACATCAGTCTTGCTACTAGTTTTATGAGATGGTGGAGAGGGTGAAATACCACCATGAACTTGCTAGGCTATTTGTCATTCTTATTCACAATGGCTAGGGGAACTTAGCAGGTGTTTCCTTCACTTTGACACCTGAAACCATAGCTGCAGCAACAGGTATTCCAAATGTGGGTGAACAGTGGAACAAAGGATAACTTGTGGGCAAAGAGCATTATGAGCCTTACATCAAGGCTAGTTATCAAAAGAAAATCAGTAGGGTCTTTCCTTTCAGATACCTACAAGACACTTATGCTCCACTCATGAAGCTCATTATCAAATACTTCACCTGTGAAGGGAGGTTTTCTCACTTGTACACTTACCATGTTAGATTATTGATGCATTTCACTAGAGTGAGGATGATGAACCTCCCCTATTTCATATGCAAAATATTGAGAAAATGGCTACATTGGTGCAAAGGAAACCTCTTCCTCAATAGTTCAGTAGCATTTATCATTTTTCATTGATCAAGATTGTTGTTTTGCATCAGCTAAGCTTGTTGAACATTTCATGGGATATTTCGTTTCACGTAAGGTTTTCAAAAGCCCTCAAGTGACCCCATCAATGTTTCAGGAGGAAGGAGGGCCTTCAAATCAGCAGGAGGTTCATGAGACTCAAACTACAGGTGTGCCAGCATTTTTCACTTATGAAAATGGCACAAGGAGACTATTTGCAGCTACCAAACAAGTATTATCTCCACCTGGGGTGGAAGGGGTCTCGTTTCCTTCATCAGACCACAAGCAAATGTTATCTTCACCTGGGGTGAAAGGGGATTTGCCTTCTTCTTCAGTAGTATAGGTACAAGTTAAACGGAAGCAACCATTGCATGATGACGGGCCTTGTGAAGGTCAAGAGAGAGATTTTTTTTTTATTCAGGAAGAGGATACTAATTTGATCTCCCAAAACTCAAGGCTCAAGGAGTTCATTAGAGAGAAAGAAGCTAACATCCTTGCCTTATCCCTTAATGTTGAAAGGGCTAAGTGGATCATTAACTACCTTGAGCAACTAAACAAGCAATTGGAGAATAAACAAACAATCATGGAGCTACAAATGATAAGGGAAACAAGGAAGTAGCAAAAAGAAGAAAAGTCAAATTGACACCTCTTGAGCAAGAAATTTAGGCTGACTGGGAATCATGGCTAGAGAGGATAAATATTCACTTGGAGAAATTACTTGAGAAAGCCAACAAGGAGAAAAATATGTTGCGCCACATGGCTTATCACTATTTGGCACGGAACAAGATTTGTAAAACAAGGATAAGAAGCCTAAAAGCCAAATTAAGGAGAACTTTGAGGAGCAAGAAAGAGCATGATAAGCTCAAGATCTTGGCTGAAGCTTCATTGACCCAACATAGCATCTGACATAGATCACTCATGCCAAATTTCAAGAAATTTGGTGAACTTTTCGGCATTTTTGAAATTTTCAAGGGAAAAAATAGGTTTTTCGGGTAGGTGCATAGCGCCACCGACGCTCTCTTTTTATGGGACCTCCATTTGAAAAAAACTTCGAATTTTTGGAATCCTTAGGAAAAATTATGCATGCTCAGAAATTACTAGGAAATTTTGACAAGTTTTGGACCTCCAAAAGGGCCAAAAACACCTAAAAAATGCCCTTTCTGTCACTTTTTGGCCATACAGGAAGCAGTTTTCGGAGATTGGAATTTGGGAGGGGAAAATGGACTCCAAATCAAAACATTCAAGTTGCTCCAGAAAGTAGACTCATAGGGCTTTCAAATGAGCTATCCTACACCTGATTTGGACCTTAGGAAGCCTTCCAAAATCAGCTTGGAAAATGTGCTACACACAAAAAATGGTGCTACACTGAGGATGAAAAAGTGCTAATTTTGCTCAAAAACGCTATTTTTCGCCTAGTTTTCTTCTAGTTTGAATTTTTCTCTCTTATGGTCAAATTCATGATGTGTCATGATGTAAATTGGTGTACTATGATGTAAACCACCTACATCAGCTGTAGGTGGTTTAGAGTTGAATGAATCAACTTCCTAGGTTTTAGAGGCAAGCTGTTCCACTGCCTATTTTTGTGTTCCTAGTTTAGATATCGTTGAAACCACCCTCTTCTCATCGATTCAACCCCTGATGGATAGCACAGGTGGTTTGGAGGTCTATACAATGTGTTTTTTCAGTCATTTGTAAAGGTTGGATTCTTGTGATTGCTTTGAGCACTATTGTACATCATCCCTACAATTTGGCAAGGAAATAGACTAAGGTTTGTAGCATTTTATGGGATTCTTGTGGCAAGGTGATTTAGTATTATTTTCTCCTCTGTGAATCAAGTTATCATATGTTTATGTGTGCCATTATCTCTCTCTTTTCTACTTAACTAAATGAATCAAGTATAAAGGTGGAAATCATTGATGTTGCAGTGCTCTAACTTAGGGTTTATTTAGATTTACATGTTTTCTACTGTTTGAAGAGGATTCATGACACTTCCATGCCATCTCCAACTCCTCACCAGTCTCAAGACTCATCATTACACCTAATCTAAAGTACTAAAGCACTTGCCTACCTCGCCCCATAGAAACCTCTGCAAAACTGAGTTCATTCCCCGAACCCAAAACTGCCTTTCACATCTGATCCAACAAACCACCATAAAACTCAATCAAACTCCTCTGAGCACATACCTAGCCTAAAATTAGTCTTTATATCAGTCATCTCTAGCATTATTGGCCATATTTTCCTAAGATTGACAAGGAGAGAGCCCTCTCCTGACCTGGTAGGGCTAGCTACCAGGTTAAGCGTGGTTTGATGTTACCCTAGACCTGCCTTTCTCGGCTTGAGGTAGATTTAGGCCATAACAGAAAGTATGATGAAAGTATGCATAAACACAATACTATGCTACTAATATTGTAACCAAATGAAATCTGGAAATGATCTACACTTCAAGAAACATTCCTTGATTATAGAAATGAACCATGCTCATACAAATTCCTTGTCAACAAAGCATAATTGTTTTATTTTCTATAAAAAGATAAAAGAATGTTTGTTATGATACTAACATGGTAGGAAAATATGTGGACAAATTTTTTTCATGTAAGTGATACCATGGGAATGGTATGATGGGTTGTAGCATAGATGGTATTATGTACAGAAGTACATACGGTACCCGTATGACTACATATGTTACATGTTTGAAAGATGATATGTATATCGGTGTATAACACACATTGTGTGTAGGTGTGCATGAAGAGATTGGGAAGATGTCTGGCAGGGCAATCAAATGGGTGGTTGTATAGAAGAAGGAAAGTAAGAAGAGTATATATGATGAAGATATATGATAAATATATATTGGTATGTGAACTAATCTGTTATGGCATTGAAGGCATATTGATCTGTGAAATATGCTAACATATGTGTTGTATGCAGAGAAACTGCAAGAAGCAGGTGTTCAACAAAGAACATAAAGGCTTGGAAGAATGCCAGAAGAAAACATGCATTATTCAGATAAAATGAAAAATGAGCAATAGTTGCTTTAGTAATATTAAGTAATAGATTATGATATGTATCATAGTTAAAATTTTGCATCTATAAATTCTCACAAATGGTTTGAAAACAATGTTATAGGTAGCTATGAAAGGAGAACACTCCTTGAGACAGATATAGCTATGGAAGAGGAGCACTTTTGTGACCAATGTAGCTATGGGAGAGGAGCACTCCTTGTGACCGATGTACATTGGGAAAATTGTAGCAGATGGCAGAGCCATGAGAGCTGTTGATTCAAAAACCAACTACCTGTGAATGAGGACATGATGCAGTGATACACCAAGGATGGTGTAAAATTTAAGGGGGGGAGTATGTAACACCCCTCCCTTGTGTGCTAAATTATTGTAAACCTAAGCTGAGTTAAATCTAGGTGTGATATCCTCCCTTGTGTGCTAAGTTATCATAAACTTAAGCTGACGGAAGCTAGGTGTGATAGCGTCCTTATGGGTTAAACTATTTTAAACCTAAGCTAAGGAAATATAGGTGATATGTAATATGAAAAGCAAATGTGTTATCAAATAAATTAATAAAATAAATCACTTGGAGGGTGGAGCACCAAGAGAGAAGACATTTTTGCCAAATCCCATGAGGAATGGGATATAAATGAATCTTTCATGATAAAACTTCTAGATGTGATTTTATATAAGCTTGGATGCATTGGAGATCCATTAGATGGATGGGAGATGAAGATCCATCGGACATAAAAGCTTTGAGAGAGATAAAGGCAAGATTTTATGAGGAAAATCCTCGTGGGAGATAAAGACGCGCTTTTCCAAAAAATACCTAGGCAAATAGAATAGTTCATAAAAGTGGGACGTCACTAATGGAAACTAAATCATGAAAGAGGGTATCAAATACCCAGTGCATTAATCAATTGAGGACAATTGATGCTCGGCAAGGTCTTCGACTCGGGGGGGAATCAGAGGTGATTCATGGTTGGGTGGTGGTGCTTCTCCCTCCAAGTGAGTTTCAGTTGGTGTCATATGCATGGAATGTTTTTATGTTGATTCTTACTCTCTCTCTCTCTCTCTCTCTCTCTCTCTCTCTCTCTCTCTTTGTTCCAATTTTATTATGAGTATTTTTCTTGGTTCTGAGAATATTTGAATGAATTACATTTGCTTGGATATAAATAGATTTAATGGTGTTTTCACTATTCTGATGAGATTTACTTACATGGAATGTGTTTCATGTTTAATCCTTACTTAATAGGATGTTAAATCATACAACTCAGTTATATGGATTGCTTAATTACCTCTCTTATAGAAATAATGGATTAAATGATGCATGTTGCCATCGTGTGATCTCATCTATATATCAAAGTTATTAGATTATCTTTACATTGATAAGGAAGGATAACATGTCTTAGTGTTTTTCATATGTTCATGCATGCAAGGAATTAATGGTATATCATTTTAATTATGCATGTATGGGTCTCTAAGATATCCAACGAATCTAACTGGAAAATAGATATCCAGTGAATTTATCTTGAATATCACCAGGTTGACTAAGATAACTAGTATGCCCATAAAGATGTGATAATTCTAGTGCTGAGTCATAACTCAACAAACGTTTATGCTTGTTATAGTTGTTAGTATATGGTCTGAGGATCAGGTTATCTGAACCTTTCCTACATCTAACATATCATGCTTAATATTGACATGACATATAAGCTCTATAGATAAATTTGAAAGTCCTCATCCTTCCCCACGGACATGTGGGTGGGATAAAGATACTCTTGATTAGGGTACAATTGAAACGATAAATAACAAAAAAATATTCACCAGAATGGGAGCCTATTAGAAAATTTCCTAGGTAGGCTTAGGAGGTACATTATAGAAAACATGGTTTGCATGATGTCTAGATGCTAGATATATGATATTTATGATACCTAGATGTTAGATGTCCTTGGATTACTATTCTCATCATATCCAGATTCGGGTAAATGCTTAAAATTCTAATTATTATCTTTGTGATTTTCTAATGAAAATAACTTCATGTGGATCATATTAGCATTCATGTTAAAACAAAATTTGATAATTGGTGAACCTTGATAATCTCATATACCAAAACTTTGTGAACACCTTAAGAGTGAATGTAAATTTATTGACTGACCTAAATGAAGGGACAATTAAATCCACATTCCAAGGGGAGGGAAATTGTGTCCCATGATCAGAAAATATAAGTTGCTTTGACTTTTTACAGCATGCCCAGCCACACTAAATTCCAACACCCTTCTTAACACTAAATGACCAATGTTGATAGAATTCGAAGAGAAGGGATTTGGTGTATGGGAGAAGGATTGTGCCCATCACCATTTCCCTTAAGGGATCAAGGCTAACCAACCGAGGGTCTCAGGAAGAAATAAGGGAGTGAGTAGTGAAGGAATAATAAAGAGAAGAGGAGAATGGTAAGGAATATGGAGATAACAACAATATAAGAGAATATTAGTTCTCTTTGGATGTAGAAACACTGTTGGGAGAATCACAATGGAGCACAAAGACTTGTTAGAGAATTCCAAATAAAGCAGAATTACTCGAGACTACTCGACCATGTTTTTATGCCCGTGTGATTAATGGGAGGCTCACTTTGGTGCTTACTAGTAGAGTGCAATTGATAAGTCACCTAGATATTGCATTTCTAGCCCTATATTGAGAAATGCCCCATCTAAACCTTGGTTGTGATCCCTACAAATTATGTTTTAGGCCATTGGAATGAGTTTTTTAATATTGTGTCATTAGTGGGAGGCTCATTGGATGACTAAATCAATTTCACCAGTATATCATCTCATACGTTAATATTATAACCATGACCACGTAGACAAGAAAATCTAGATTAGCATGATAAATATAACATCAAAATATTAAATTGAGTGACCATAATCATCATGTGTATGATCAAAATGCATATAACAACAAATCAACTACCATGCATCACTATCCTATGCATGTGCATATGACCACATCGATCAACTAACATCTATAATTCTTGTAACCCAATAAGAGTAAAATGAGTGGTGTGTACATAACCATACTTCTTATAACAACCATTAACCAACATACCTATATGCCAAACATACAACGTTTTGTACAACCAGTGTTACTCTGAGGTCTAGTGTTGTAACCTCTCATTGATGAGCTACTCCTCCTACTCTATATCAACCAACATGTTAGCATCATAACATACCATCAACATCATGATGACCCAAATTACATACAATGAATTCATGATGCATGTCTAACCGACTATACATGCATAACCATAACCATGTCAATGCATGCATAATAGCACGCTTCTAGCCTGATATCACCAAACCAATCTTGGAAGCTTAATGATTTCTTCACCGTCACTTAAAGAATTTTCTTGTCTCCACACACCTATTGAGGGTTTCTCGTAGAAAACCATATCCACCACCAAACCTTGGGATTTTTATGAGACCACCTCACCTAGATCCAAAAACGTTATGGAAATGCAAAGCTATGCCAAGAATGAATCCCATCACACCATGGTTGTCTAGAAATGGCAAGGAAAGGTTGAAACCATTGAAAAACCAAGAAAAACCCATGCCAATGACAACACATGGACCAAATATACACATGCATATACCATGCATGCCAAAACTAGCAAGGAAATCATACATGAAACCTACTACCTACAAATATTCCCATTGAAGCCGCTTCATCCAACATTTCCTTGCTTGATACTTGCTTTCATTGTCCTTCCTTTGATTGCTTTCTTGATTTGTCGTCTTGGTTCTCTTCTCTTCTCTAAAAACCAATTCAAAAACTCAACTAACAAATTGCTTTGAACTAGTCCTCATAAGGCTTTTTATTACTAAGGACTCCATTTTCTTCAATTTCCTCTATTTTCATTTAATTTCCTCCTTAGATGCAACATGTGATCTTTCACCTCCTTTTCTCCTAACTTCATTTATTTTCGTAAATAAGATGACAATTAATGCCTTTTTTCCTTTTCAAAGCCTTTTCCATTTCCTTATCCAATTTTCCCTTAGCCATAATAAACCAAATAAATACACACTAGGATGTTTTTCCCAACATTCAACTTTGAATACATGTCCTGTTACCTTGGTTTTATTTTCCCTTTATTAGCTTTATTAGATGAAATTTTAACATGGGGCTATTATAGGCCTAGTGTTGAACATTCACTCTGATACCTCTCTATATCATAATTAAAAAATTTAATCCCAAAGTTCTAGTGATGAACCTTGCTCTTATACCACTCTGCTAGAACTCACTTCCACTCCCCACCACGTTAAGGTAGTATAGGGCTAGAAAAGGCATTACCTATGTCAACCTAATATCGAAGGTATGTTATGAATATAGGGTTAGAAAAAACCTCATTTTAAAAATTTTTAGAAGTTAATTCTAATACCACAACTATAATCAACTTGTCAAGAAATTTTTGTTGATAAAAAATTCATCTCAATTCGAGTCCCATATCAAAAAATTTCCTCATTAAAATTTTTGGCCTTCAGTTATCACATTAGTCACATCACACCCATGTGGCCTCCACCTCATTCATGTTACCCTTTAATGTCATCATTGTAGGGCCCCGAATCACTTACTTGCTAAGGAAGTAGGTCCACATCTTGCTCAAGGGACTTCTATCTCACATTCCCACCCATGCAAGGTAATGAGTTACAAAAGCATGGCAATGTGCGCTCTCCCAGTGGGCAGGGTTTCCACACTGAAATTGCAGTGGGATAGACATAGATCCTATCATTGACCTCTAGATTCAAAGTTGAATAATGTGCAAGGGCGAGGTCGATAGGCAGTGGTCTAATGGTATGGTTCCACTCTAGAACCATGCATGAGTCAACCAACTCCTAATCGATTATCATGTTCAAAGAGGTTATAAATTCACAAGGCTTGATGATAGTGAGTTGTGGGTAGTGAAACGGTTCCCCTCTGCAACAACGAATGGATTGACCCATTATTCCCTAGCATGACCATTCACAGTATTTTAGACTCTGCAAGATTAGTGATGGGGAGTAGCCAAAGTTAAGGTTCCGTAATAAGAACCATGACTCCATTAGCCTGTCATCATTGAAAAGTCCAATTCAAGGTAAGAAAAATGCAAAGGTGTATTGGTAGTGGCAAGTGGCTAGTAACCTGCCCCCTCCCCCCTAGCCCCCCCATATTACTATGCTAAAAGCCAAATCCCTAACCCAATGACGAACGAAACCACTTCCGAGCCAAGATAGAGTTAGAGGAAATAGTAATGGAAAGATACCACTTCCAGTTTGATATTGCTCAGTCATTCAAGTCTATCATATCTGCCTACCAAGGAATTTAAATAACCCATAAGATAATCGATGGTACACCAGGCCACCATGTTGGTGAAAGAGAGTCATATTTATAGACCCTTCATTTCATATCAATAACTTTTAGTTAATACAGATGAAATTTCCTACAATACACACACACACACACACACACACACACACACACACACAACACACACACACACAGATATATATATGTGTGTGTGTGTGTGTGTGTGTGTGTGTTTGTGTGTGTGTGTGTATGTTTGTGATCACAATTATCCATTCATTTAACCATTTATTCACATGTGGAACATTACCAATAGTATGAGCATATTAAAGGTCTATACCAGTTAGATAGCCACTTACATTCATGCATATTCATAGACCCATAACAAACATGTGCATCTATAAAACATTACATTTGATTATTTGATTATATTAATATGGCTAGCAATCAAAGGAGCTACTTCAACTCTCCACTACCCATAGCCTAATTATGGAAGAACTTTCTTGTAGCTAACCACCCTAAGCTTGATCAAAATTTTGAGGGGATTCTTTCATAGGGGACATTCATGCCAAAGCATGATATACACACCAAGGATGGATTCAACTATCCATGTTTTTTGTAATCTTTCCTTTGGTAGTGAGCACCACGAAGACTAAATTATTCCCCTAGGGACCAAGTGGGATATTTTTCAGTCCAAGAGGTTGAATCCACTGTCTATGTGGTCTATCATATATATTTTCATAGAATGCAGCACAAGGGTATGTTGTCCCAAAATGAGGTCTGCAGTGTGGTTGTTTCACTTTGGTTTTTCCATACCTGTACTTACCTTTACTTTCCTCCTGCTTCCCCTCATGGAGGTAGTAATTCAATGCATTATTCATCCAATGCATTCTTGAGTTTCATAGGGGATAAATGGCTCATGCTAGTGACCTTGCGCGCATTGTCCATGCGGTTAATAACTCTCCTCCAAGCACCACAGTGACTCAATCACCCTGTCTAGGTAGTTAACAATTATACAACAAGCACCGCATTGATTTTGGCATCCAATGAGCCTCCCACTAACTAAACAATATTAGAAAGCTCATTCCATTAGCCTCAAACATAAGTTTTAGGGATCACAACCAAGGTTTAGATGGGGAATTTCTTAGTCTAGGACAAGAAGTGCAATATCTAGGTGATTTATCAGTTGCACTCTAGTATTGAACACCAAAGTGAGCCTCCCATTGACCACACGTGCATAGAAACATAGTCGAGTGGCCTCAAGTAGTTCTCTTCTATTTGAAATTCTCTAACAACTCTTTGTGCTCCACTATGATTCTCCCAATAGTGTTTCTATTATGCATCTAGCATCTAGATATCATGGAAATCATGTTTTCTGTAAAGATGAAGATTTAGATCATGATATAAGATATATGTTGACAAGTTTTCCTTCAACCAAATAAAGTTTTAGACATTTGGGATTTCAAAATTAGTGTTTAGGTACCTTTGAAATATAGTTATATGAGTGCATTTAACATCACGTAATATTGTAATCTTTTAATGTACATGTATATTTGTTTATAGAATCCAATGCAAGTTTTTTTAGAGTGCAAAATACAATGTGTTATTTAAGCTAAATAGAGTATATATAGGACCAATTAAAAATTTTAACCATAAAACCTTATTTTTATATATATTAAGATGATATCTACATAAACTAATATAGATCTTCAAATAGTTTATATAAACTGTTTGTTGAAATATTTTTGAAAAATATAATATTTAAACAATTCATTCACATTTTTTTACTTCTAATAACTTTAGAGCTTATTCTCTCCTTTTTCTATTTAAAACATACTTTTTATTTTGTATTTTAAAGGGGTATCTAGAACCAACATAGATCCATCTTAAGTAAATATCTAAACTTAGTTGAGAGGGATCAAATTTATTCACTTGCAAACTTTTTTAGAGTGCAAAATACAGTGTTATTTTTAATGTTTAAATTTTATTTGTGAATGCTAAATAAAGTATATATAGGACCAAATAAACATTTTAACCATTAAAAAAAAAATTAAAGACATTTTATCACCTAATGTTACTCACATTTTTTTTTACTTATAATTATTTTACAACATAAATGTTTTTTTTTATGATGGCTGACATTATTTTCTATTTAAAAAATAATTTTTTATTTTTTATTTTTTAAATGGGGACAGACAAACTTACACATAAACTCATATTGTGTTGTAGAATGCGGGGAGAGCCTCTCCACTCAATTAACCTATGTGCTCAATATCCAAATCAACATAAATTTAAAATGGAAACAAATATTACCTAAAATAATTATATATATTATATATATATATATATATATATATATATATATATATATATATATATATTATTATATATATATATATATCCTTTAAGTGATGATGTTGTTTCAGCTACAACATATTTCTTTTAAAAGAATTGGATGTAATGTATTGTGAGGATAAAATTGTCCTCCAAGCTGAAAATCATTTTTTTCAATAATAATATAAAGCATTTGAGTTCTATTTTCACTACATTGGTAATATCTCTAAAAATACATTAACAATATTAGTATTACTGAGATCATTAGTTAATATAAATAAAATAAACAAAGTTGTACCTTTCCATTCATAAAGATGTTCAATTCATTAAACAATTTCCATGTCAAAACTAGAACTTATATCATTAATAGAATTCAATTTAATTTAATTTAATAGTTATAATGATTGGTTAATATATTGTTGGCTTTGTATTATCATCTTCTAATTTATGGAAGAAGATTGTTGTTTAAATTGTAGATATAAATTAATATAGTATTGAAGTGTTTTATACATTGTTTATATGATGATTTTTTTTTTTAAATTTTACATTTCTCCATAGTAATATGATTTTATTTTTTTTTTGTTTTTTTCTAAAATTTCGAATAATTTTAATATTTTTTTGCTTATAATTACACTTTTGTTGTTACCTGATTTGAGATAAACAAATATATTATAATTCAAATTTATCATAACCCGACATCTAAAAAGTTTTTAGAGTTATCAAATCTTTTATAATGAATAGTTTATGCCATATTAGCTTTGTATTATCATGCTCCACTTTAGGAAAAAGGACCTTGAATGGTGGACATAAATGAATGCATTATTGAAATGTTATATACGTTGTTTATACGATGAGCTAACTTTGATATTTTGCATGAAGAGGATATCACTGTTCGAAGGTTTGGACTTATTTTAGTATTGTTCATACGTGACATCGACACATTTATTGTTACATGATTTGAGAGGTTCGCTTGCCTCACGATTTGAATAACGAGAAGCACAGAGGTCGTGAGTGAACCAACTTGCCTGTAATCGTTCCAGTAATATCACTGTCACACATGTGAACCAACATGTCTGCCCTCGTTTGCTTAATATCGCCGTCAACTTCACACCAGAGTTTAAAAAATATCATGAATAGTAACGACGTCAACGAATATTAGTTTGCAGTCACATGACAAATATGAAAGGAGTCGTCTACCGAGGAGGAATTACCCGGACAGCCAAAAGTGGCTGGAATCCGGGCAAAAAAATTTCAAAAAATCTTGTAGAAGCAGTGTTTGAATCCTGTTTTTGATGGTGGAAATGATTCAGCACCATCAAAAATGTCTAGGACACCTAAAATTTTGAAGTTTAACAACTATAACTTGGATTTATAAAAATTCTTGCCGGATTTTCTCTAAATATGACCGAAATTTCCATAACTTTCCGGGCAATTCCTCGAGCTAGTTAGACTACGCCAATATCAAACATCATTATAAGAAATGGGAAATGATTGTTGTCGAATAAAACAATTTTTTTGATAGTTTAAATTAATATATATTTATCTTAAATAGAGATTTAAAGTGAGTATAGAGGGATTTAATGTTTTTACTTGTAATTTTTTTATGATTGATATTATTTAAATATTTTGTATAGTTTTTTATGTTTTATATTTTAAATTTGTTTAAAAAAATTATTTGAATTTATATGAGCAAAATTTCAATTCTAATAATTAACTATTAAATTTTTACATTATTGTAATATGAACCCTAAACTCAAAAAAAATATGATTAAAGTTAATAAATTAATTAATTTACATACAACTAATAAATATTGAACCACATATAAAAAATATTAATGATTATTGTCAATTTATTTGACAGTTTCAAGAATAAGATAAAAATTAGCTAAATTAATGAAATAAAATAATGATAAATAGTAAATATAATACCATGAATCAATTATCTTATCTCAACCGTTGAATAAGAGTAAAGTAATATTAATGATAATGACACGAATTAATCATTAAATTACTGCAACAAGATAATTGATATTTCTTACACTCCACCTCCTTCGACCATCTTTTTCTTGACCTC